>JASVER010000079.1:4356696-4523487 GCA_030449065.1 Oceanodroma leucorhoa | reverse complement strand
TTAATGATTCTATAATGCTATCATTCTATGATAAGGGTCTGAGCAATACTTTGGGGCTTGAAAAGCAACAATGGAAAGTCAGTGGAAGGAGTTAACGAAGAGACGGTGATAAAGAGTATCAGCCACAAAGCTCTGAGCAGGCAAAAGGGAATTATCTGTGGGTTGAGGAGCCCAAACAAAAGAAGGCTAGAAGAAAATAGAAAAGGAAAAAAGGGACGTGAGTAAAGCAAAGCAGCATAGACTGGAAAACCCAGATGCTGCATTTGGTCACAGGCACTGAAGAGTTCATGAAAGCTGTGCACGTGTAACCGCAGGCAACCATCAGCTCTGACATCTGCATTGCCAGATTCCCACACTTTTSGAAGATAAATAACTTATTTTGAAGGCAACACTTCAAATAATAGTATAGATATTGCTATAAATCACAGTCTTATTCCTCAGACGTATTTCATCAACTTTACCTTATGTACCATCTTTCTATCATATGCCAGACACAATGTTCCTCTATCCTGTTACCTGCTAACAACCACTCCTAAATTCAGTATTTCATAGTCCTCTAACTCAGCTGTCTTTTAACCCATCTATAAATGTCCAGTTCTACAGGCTAGTGGTAATATTTCTATAATTGTCCCCAGCAGYTCTCAATGCCAACGTAAGGATGAACAGAGTGAAAAAGCCTTGCTGTATAGTACATCCTGAGCAGGCTTTCAATGCTCTGTAGCCATCAAATTAAATAACCATTCTTATTTCATATTTTTGATGTAGGTRACTCTCAGGAATAACTAGAACAAGAAGAGTGCCATCAAAACATTTTTTTGTGAGTGCCTGTCCAGTTTGCTTTTGAGTAAAGGAAATATTTATTGTATTTACTAAACTACAGTGGCATAAGMTCACAAACTCAAGTACAACCAAGTTTAATTACATGACTGAGCCTCTCACAGACAGGGTCTCCTATACYGAAACAKGGGACAAGTCAGCTCCTGTTGACAWTTCTGAGAAACAGAGGTATTGATCAACTCGGAAAATCGGGCTCTTCTGTGTCAAAAARTCTTGATGGGACAGGACTTGGGTTCAAGTACAAAACGTAAAMCAAGATATAAAGTGTGCTTATGAGGCATTTTTAATAGCACTTCTTGACCTGAAATGTCATTTTCGTACTCCTCATTCATTGCGTACTCCACATAGTAAATACAGATAAGCAATCCTGAAATGTGTTCTAGTTGGTCTTAAATGTAGGCTTCCTCTTTCCATACTGATTTCAAAACTGCAAGACTTGCATGAGCTCTGCTTGAATTTTAAAAAACTTCGGTCCTTGAGCAATCCAACCCTCTTACCATGTAAATCCATTATAGTATTTGGACTAATCCTTTTGTCAAAAGGATTCCTGGGAATACCAAGAGGCAGCTACTTTTACTATGTTCTTATTCTAGTCAGTGCCTGAMAACTGGATGTGTGGCTATTAAGAAAGTAAAATTCACTCAGAGAGAGCTCCAGATAAAGAACAATCTCCCACATAATCATTTCTGCAAGTCTGCAGGAGTAGGTCTAAGGTTCAGTAGGTGTCCTAGAGCTTACGACCATGCCTCTTTGTTTCCCTTGCTTGAATAAACATTTGATAAAGGAAAGATGAAGAGAAATGTTAATCCTGAATTTGTATCTCAAGACATGCAGGAATGAAAGAGAGAGAGACACACAGATCTGGCTAGATTTTCTTACAAGGTTGTAAGAAAAATAAATCCAAAGATACTAATCAGGGTAATTATGTCTCCTCTTGTCTAAACAGCTACTTTAATGTAATGTCAAGAAATAATTGGGGTTCCAGCAAGACTTACGTTTGCATAAAAAGGGAGATATACAGGCCTACACAGCTGAAAAAAAAACCAACAGTGAAGAATGGAGACAGCTTCAGAAATGTACAGAGTCTGGGGACAAATCATGGAGGAGGCTGAACGGCTCCATAGATTCCTCCAGCAATTTACCAGTCARAAAAGGTCTAAACATAAAACAGGGCAGCATGAGTCCTCATCTCATCACTGACTGTGACTATCCTTGTAGTCCAAGGCAAGCTATTTAACYCATATAAAGCTTTCCATCTGTGCAATAGGTTAATCATATTTACCTACGCACATCTTTGGGATTAAAACATTATTATTTTTAAAGTACTTTGAAGATGAATCATGCTATGGGRTTGCTAAATATTATTATTACTAAAAACGTGACATATTGTTTGAGTTAAAGAAAATATATCTTTATCTTAAGAAGCTTGTCAGTGCATAATGAACTGAAATTGTGATTGCTTAATATAGTTACTGCAATTTCTAGTCTGAATGTTCTGTATTTATTGTTTGCATTGCACTGACGTGTATTAAATTAACAAGATTATACTGTGTGATTGCTCTCCCCTTGAGACCCTTAGGAAATGAGGCTGTCCTAGGGAGCACAGTGTTTAAATAAATATTATTTTATGTATTAGTTTATAAGCAYGGAGTGTAATTTTTCTGCATCTTCAGATGTGTTTTTAATGTTATCTAATTCCACATTATATTTAAAGGAAACTTCATTGCTTTGAACATTAAAAACAAAAGAGTACAAAGTTGCAATCCTGCAATAGGAGCTGAAGGGACCAGTTGTTCTATTTCATCTTTTCTTTCGTGAATGTCTCTTCTCTGCCATTCTTACCTTGGGTCACAACAACCCCATGCAAATAATACACAGTGGGAAAAACAATGYCCTCACTCAGTTGTGCGTTCACAAAAGCATTTCCTGTTCTTTCGAAATATCACTGAAAGAAGCACATGTTAGAAATCCATCACCTCRTCCAGCTTTAACCAATATGATGTCCAATTCTGCACACCCGCTGGCACACTGCTCCTGTCCGTGGGGTGGACGGTATCACCAGCATTTTCTGCCATAATTTTGGCCATACATGTTTCAAGAGATATCATAGTACAGGAGCAATGCCTAATGGCCTGTGTGCATGCAGCCACCCTGTTTTCTAGGCTAGCAGATTTACTTGCACGGATACAGGTTGTTCCTCGACAACYGGCCTCATTGCCCAGGAACATCCTGATGGCACCTGTGGCTCTTCGACTACAGACAACATYATTTAGGCACAGCCAGAACTAAGTTAAATATAGTTAGAGTCAAATGCTCAATTTTCTGGCTTAAACAACACCGTTACCACATCCCTGAATTTGTCAGAGAGTGTGGAAAATTTATTCAAAGTGTTGGTGGTTTCCATACACCTTCTGGGCATGCTTTTTACTCCTGTTTTTACTCCTGTTGAATAGAATTTACTTACCCATATACTCCCAAATGAGTACCACATATGCTCTACTCAAAGCAAAGGTTAGAGGAGCTGGTCCTCAGTATATAAATACAGAAGACTTGCACCTCCACTCTTCTGTGAACTTAGAACTATGTTTTGCTCTTGTTTTAGAAGCTTTTAAGGCTGCAAATAAATCTAGACCACCCCGACACAGCTCCCACTGCACAAGCCATTCATCTAGAATAAATTCAGCTGTCATTTAAAGTTGAACTAGATCGGGCAAAGAAGCAGCAATCAAGCCATTTCCATGTGAGGCAGGTAATTACAGAACCTGTTAAATTATAGTGACTAGACGCTGCCAAGAAGAAGCCCCAAGAAACCTSAAGCAACTTTTGAAGGGGGAAAAAAGTTTAATTAAACAGCTGCAGGCCTCTTGCAATTGATTTGATTTTTCCTTCTCCTCCTTCCCTCCCCTTATAAAAAGCATGCAGGTTAACAAGAGACAAAAGGCAGATAAGGGAGTGTAAGTGGATCAAGGGGAGCCTTGGGAAATCCTCAAACAATAGGTCTGAATGTGGCATTAAATGGTTCATTTGGTGGTAAGTGATTAAATGGGAGAGGACTTTCTTTATCATGGAAATTGGTCCTCTATACTGTTGGACCTACGCTAACGATCTGAAACTCAGAGAAAAGGATGACTGTGTTATAATGGTTTATAATACACTACTTCATGTTGGACTATGAGGAACATTTGCATGAATACAGTCATGCAAGGAATCTGAACAGCAATAGATTTTTGTTTGGCAGGAATTATTCTCATTGGTGTCAAAAGTTCACAACCTAGAAAACGCTGGCTGGCTATACATCACCTTAGAGCAAAATGTGCCATTTTTAGTCACAACACTGAGAAAACAAAGGCCCTTCATGGGATCCTATTTTACTGAGAAGTCTCCGATTCCAAGTCTAATTAAAATTAGCCTGGCGATGGGAAAAACTACATTGCAATCATTGTGGGAATTGCAAACGTGTATTTAAACCATTTAAATCCTTTAGAGCCCTAATTCATATTTCACAATGTAAGCTATGTCAACAGTGATATTCCTTCAAAGAAGGAAGGCCCACTTGCTCAGCACATCAGCTAGGAGTTTCAGAGCGATCGGAGGTCCTGTTTCCAAATTCATTTACTAATTCCCTTGCCACTATGAGTGACTTTAATTTAAGCACTCACCATATTAATTCAAATGACTTGATATATTCATGCAAAATCTGTGAAGGAGGGCTGAAATGCCTTTAAGATCTCACTGATGCAATACCAAAAATACTTCAAACTTTCACGTGAAGAAAAGGCAGTTTCATATAGTTGTATAACCAGAACCTTGGATGGAACCAAAAATAGCAACACATTCAAACCCTTAAAAAGCCGGAAAGCATCATTAAAAGGTCATCCCTTTCTGCCTCGGCTTCCTAGACGCCAGTGGAAGAATAACAAATGGTTATGGTTTCATTTTACAGTGTAGCAAGGAGGATTTGAGAATCCGCAGGGCCTCATCTGCTGTTTCTTAAGCAAACATCTAATGTAATTTTAAATTTCACTTCATCATTGTGATAGCTTCAAGCAAGCCTCTCCTGTGGGCTAACCTTCCCTCTCAATGCCATACAGTCAGTGTTACAGAACTGATAGAAACAGCTCCCTCTAAATTATCATCTCCCCTATGGCTGTGATTTGTGACACAAGGTACACTTGTAAGGACATAGCTCCTCATTCTTTTTCATTTGCTTTTAAGCGGTGCTTTGTAGTTTGTGTGTACTAAGTGCTGAAGCTAGTTTTTGTCACAGTGGTAAATTATAAGGTTTAACGGGGTGCAGAGCTGAGTTTACAAAGATATTTAGGTGTGTGAAAGTGCAACAGTTAAATGATGAGGTCATACTTTTGAAAGCATTGGAGATATATTTTCTAGAAAGCCTTAGGCCCAAGTTAGGCTTCATTTTCAAAAGTAGTCCATGCATTTTAGAGTCTAAGTGTTCCCCAAAGTTACGGTGACTTAGGCTTGTACATCACTTGGGCACTTCTGAAAAGCATACCTTTAGTAAAATGTATAAAAAGTGTCTGTACCAGCCAGGTATCTCTCTTTAAGTGTCAGGAGAGTGAGGCTGCTTGTCCACTATGCACTGTTTATAAATCCCCTGGGAATCTTCCTGCATTTTTATGTGTGTAAATAAATCTCACCTCGTCCTCTAGTGTCCTTTAAACRCAACAGGACAACTCATGCAAGGCCACTGTGTAAGTATCGATAAATCCCTGATAATCAAATCCCTCAGAGATTACTGATATGAACTTGCTGCTAAGGCTGGAGCAATGCCAGTCAAACACAGCCTAGCAGCCTCAACAGCTCAATTCGACCTACAAGTGTTAAAGCACAGGACACAGACATCTAGAAGGTGATCTGCAAAGAGAAGAGCTCTGCTAACAGAGACATACCTGGCCATCCTGATGGCTCTAGCCACTACAATGAGCATATTCCCCTTGATGTTCAATGGATGCACAGTGATTAAGGCCATAAACAATAACTGTTGCTGTTGGTGCCCAAGGAAGTCTTACTTTCCTGGGCACTGAGCTGGAGAAGTAAAGGMACTGTGAGGGCTGCATTTCTCTGGTACTGGCTTCCCCACCATGAAAAATCTCCTGTGCCACTTGGTYTTCCTGAGATTTCCATTCCTTTACAGTCACAATGAACTGGCCAGAARCTTCCTCCCTCCTTAACTCAGACCGTAACTGATGGCAGCTGTTTGAAAACAGGACTTTTGCCTCTACACTAAATCTTACTRAAGAGAAGGGAATAAAGTTCTGAACACTGAAAATGAAATGTTAAGATTCAACAACCCAGGAAAATTCTTTGCTTACCACTTGCCAACTACATCCCAGTAGGCCATGCTCATTATTTCTTCAGCAAATGAAGATTTACAGTCTCTGCATAGTCTAGAGAGGACAGAGTAGATAAAGGAGGGGGGAAAAACCTCACACATGACCCATGAGTTCTCCCTTAAAAGTGCCCAGCTAAGGCCTAGTTGGCCCCTGGGTCTTTTTCTTGGTTATCTGACACCTAAGTATGTGGCTTCAAGCAACAAATGTGGAGGTCGAGAAAACTCCCYTGAGATGATTGCAGTCTAAAATTGCGGCATGATGTTTGCTCAAAACTGACAAGCGAAGTCCCAGCTTCCTCTCTGTTTCCCTGGTACTCACTTAAACAAACAGATAAYGTACGTGAATGTGCTGGGCAAAGCCAGTGTTGGCTGTGTCTGGGAAGCSCCATTCAGCCATCAGAGGTTCCCCTTTGCTTACAGAGATACAGTAGGGAGCAAGGAGGAGACAATTACAGAGGCAGACAAATGATTATTGAAAATAATYGTCATTTTTTTTACGGAATAGCTGGTGCTGGCTGCAGTTCTGGGGGTGGAGGGGGAAGGATCTCTCAACTAAATTCACATGATCCACTCTTGTTCATTCACATAGTTATATAAGCTGCCCACTGGCAGAAAGCACGACATTTCTAAATTAAAAGGAGAAAATCATKCCATCTCAGTACAAATATGATGTTGCTGATGAAGACTATTTATGGTAGAGATAAATAAATAATAAGATAGATAACATGGTGGGGCAGGACTTCAACTAAACTCTTGTGGAATTTCATCTCTTGTTCCATCAGAGTTTCCAGTGCTTTAACAACATGGYTGGGAGATATTGTCCTGCACAAAGGAGAATGAAAACAGAATGTAATGAGTAAATCCTTAATTACATGGTCTATCAGATGYAATGTTCTCCCCAGCAGCAAAATGACCATTGACTTTTACAAGGTACGTCTGGACAGAGACAAAATTATAGCAATAACTGCCTTAACTCACTTAGGGAAATGTCTTCCTTCTCTGATTACCCAAACTTTGGGCTTTGTCCATTCTTAATCAAGACAATAGGAATTTTGCTTTTGATGTAAACTTGAGTAGACCAGACCCTCCAGAACAGCAAGCACCACACAGATTTTGATGTAGTCATATACAGGTCTCAGACAACAGCAGGTCTCTTGGGCGGATGTCCTGGGATGAGTTCAGCCTTAGGAGTACKACCCATATCCTCACAATTTCCAGGCAACAAGGTTCAGACCCTTCATGCCTCAAAAAAGTATGAAATAAAGCAAAATAGGAGGTAAATCTAAATGCTGAATGTTAGTTTCCACATAATGTTGGTAGGCTATAGGTTTAACTGTGAGAGGAAGCATTTGGGKCATAGCACCTATAAACACAAACACCCCAAACACAGGCAGTGAGATGATAAGTGGGAGCCCATTACRGAGAATTTGCGATTCACTAACTCAGGCTCCATATGACTGCTCCAGGATATGCACTACAATCTGATCTCAGTGTTTGTCACTTGTCAAAAAATTGAGAACAAAGAGCCAATTAGCTGTGGTTTGTTTTCTTTTATTTTGCTGGAAATAAAAGCTGAGCTATGATACAAAAAGAATTCCTAGTGTGTGTACGAGGCAGGGAGAGGGAAAAAAACAATAAACAAACATTTTTACAAAAACTCAAATCATTGGACTTGCAAAACAAGGACAGCTGGGATGCATAATCAAGAGCATTAGAAAGATTTTATTTTATACAACAGAAACTTTCCTATTCTGGCATTTGCTCTCTCAATATAGAGTACAACCACTAACTTCTACTGAAAATCTGCAAGGATTGTAAAGGCAGCCTAGCTGCAGTGAGAAAGGTTTTCCAGGCTATGTGAAAGGCATATAGTGGCCATGTGCTTTTCAACCATTAAGATAACACTGCTTTGCATTTGGTTAGAGAAGATGATCTTACACTGTTTTGTGACAATTTAATTAACTGCACTTCCCCACCCTGTTCTGCAGCAGGTAAAGAGACACTGGAGACACRTCACTAGCATTCCTGTGCCTCTGCAGTGAAACACATCGCAGCTGCCTAAGACCATGAAACAGTACTGCATAGATTCATCGGTTTTAACATTAAAAAGGACCACCTGATTTTCTAGTCTCATCTCCTGGGTAACCCAGGCCACTCTGTTTCACTCCACTGAACAGTAAACCAAAAGTTTCAAATACAAATTGGGAAAAAAAAAAGAAAAAAAAAAGACTACACTACTTAGAATCATAGAATCATAGAATCATTAAGATTGGAAAAGACCTCTAAGATCATCGAGTTCAACCATCAACCCAGTACCAATTGCAAAGACAGGGAAAATCTGGAGGGGTGGAATAGAATTACTGAAATTAGAATGTAACTAGGACAGAGGAGTCGATACCCATGTATTACCAAGATGACAAGAGATCTTTAAGGAACCAGAAAGAAGTGGTCAAGATTTTGGTTTCATGTCTCAGTTAGAAAGAACACCCGATATTGTCCCAGAGTATTGGCTCAGCACTGACTGGTAAYAGAAACTGATAGTTCAGGAAGTACCAGCAACAATCCAAGCAAGATCGGCAAGCATTCCGGGGGGGTTTCCCCATTCAAGGATGGATCCAGTCCAACATCTGATAGCATCGAAGAAGATAATACACGACTAGTTTATTAGGACAACCTGATGTAACTCAAAAAATATACAACCAGTGCTGCTTATGGTGAAGGAGGTAGCATGCAATTTGCTAATCACTCTACACACAGAAAAACAAYTAGCAAATTAACTTTCATCCCAATCTGGAATCTAGCAATAATAAGAAATACACTTYGATATTAATATCTTGTTTTACTTTGTGTAAGGAATTGGCCAGTAACTCCTTCTATAACAATATATGACTTTTCCCATTCCTAGTGATGGTGATGGGACTATTTTATGACTGACAACTGCAGTGAGTCTTTTCATTCTTTTTTTAGGCTCTATATTGAATGAGGAAAACCTGCTGCTTTTCCTACTATCACAACTCTCTGTCTTTCAGTGTGCTGTTCATGAACTGCTGAAGCTTATTATGTTTAAATGATAAAATAATGCAAACCAAGAGAGTGATTCTGTACAAACACAGATTAAAGTTCTTTACCTAGAGCCGCACTAAGGCTCCTAAGGAAGGCTGAAAGGAACAGCCTGTGTGCATAGGGGAAAATACACTTCATGGTTAAGGACAACTGCCTTTCACACTGCTGCCTTTTAAGCCGCAATGGGAATCAAGCAATGCTGATTTCTAAGAAAAAAAAAATGCAGATTTGCTTTCGAGAGCAAATAGAGATAATTAAAGTACTTGCTCTAACAGGAAGCTGCATTAGAAAACAACTGCACTTTCGAGGACGCACAGTGTGTTTCTTGTTATGGCAAGTTATTTTAATTAATCGGAAAAACATTTGTTTGAGGTATTAGCAATGCTAGCACTTAGCCTGTCGTTTTACCTCCCCTCTAAATGCCCAGAATGGCAATTCTCAAGCAGAGCACATCTGGCATAAGGAGGAATCTCTCCTTCTGGCACATCGCTAAAAAGGAGCAGTATAAATTCAATGGGCCAAATCTTTGTCCTTCCACTCACCTGGAGTAGAGCTGAGCTATGCTTCATAACGTGATGGAGCTCATTACTGCACAGAAATATGATTTAACCCTTAACGGAGTGTGAAGTGGTGCTCATGGCATTGCAGGAGCAAGTTCATGCTTTCCAGGGAGGAAAGCTGTGCAGCTGACAAACCACACCACCGCTCAATAGGCAACCTGTGACTTGGATTTAACCTTGGAGTGTCACGTGTGGTGGTAGTTGGCCCAAAGTCCCACTGGGAGACAGAGGGAAAGTTGACAGTATGAGGARACTAGAGGGACCAAACAAGTTAGATTGCACCCAAGTGATAGTACTGGAATACAGAGGGAAGACAAGGATTTTCCAAGGTATTTAAAGACAAAAAGGAACCAGAGGACAACTTGTTCTCCTTTCTTGCTTCCCTCCTCCATCTCTCATTTCTGAAATCACCACTAAGTTTTATAATATCTGCATAAGCAGCTGCTCCTCCCCAACAGTACCTGGAAAATGGAAATGAAAAATACCATTTTCCATGTTCCTCTTTGCATGCTTCATTCAAATAATGGGACTAATGGACTTGCCCTCACCAGCTGTTGTCCCTTACCTTGTCTACCCAACCCAAAAGAGTTGGGTAAACCTTCTCCAAGAAGATGTGGGCCCCCAAAAAACATGCGATTGACATGACTTCTTAAAAATTTCTATTTCTGAAGCTTAAAAATGTAATTAAATATGCTAATATTTCAATATATTTCATTATTAAAGTGTATTTTAATAATATATTTTGAATTTTGTTTATTCCTCTTCAGTTTGAATGTCTGTAGCTGAGTCCCATGTTTAAACCTGTTTTCCACAATGAAGAGCACTAGAAACTTTACTTTACTCTTCTTTTAGTTGGACTGAAGTTATTGGGTAATTGGAAAATTCCAGGGGCTGGCATACCAGAATAAGCACCAAACATCTCTAGACATAGCAAATCAAACGCAGGATTTGCCCTGACACATGCAGAAAAAAATGCTACTAATATCCCCAGTAATATCGCCTAACTGGAACTGTTTGTCTTACCAGAAACACTAACAAGCTGGGGAAAAAAAGCAGTTTTGACAGTTGCATAGCAACCAGAAAAAGGCAAGGTGGACATTCCCTGAGGATGAGCGTGGCACAAACGGGGCAGACAGTAACTTGGCTCCAGCTGAGGCTGTCGGGTGGTGCCAGCCTGACCTTCGACCAGCTACAATCCAGYGGGCAGCGATTCCCGCGGCGCGACTCTGCCAGCTCTCTGCCAGTCCCTCCTACATGCGATCAGGCCAGCTATTAGCATCCAAATGGTATGAAAGCCCTCAGAATAAATAAGCAAGAAGGCTAAGTCAAACAGCATGTGTAAAATGGCAGCATCGAGCAAGAAGTTGTCTAGCCAAGGCAGCCAAGGCACTGGAGCGGCTCTGCGGTATGGCATGTAAGGAGCTGCTGTACGCTACAGACTGAGAGCAAGAGGTGATCCATCCCAAAGTCACGATGGGACAGACCACAAAATCATCAGGGGGAAAGCCAGCCTTTCCATAAGTGGCTTAAAAAAAGACCTGAAAATACCTGAGCTTGCATATTTTGCTCACCTTAAACTCCTGCTAAAGTCATTGAGATCAAGTCCTAAGTCACATTCAACTGCTGGTTTACTCAGTAAAGTGTTCTGTTAACACATGAAAACCTATGACTTGTAACCTCCACAACTATCACACGCTGCTGTGATAGTGCCTACTCTGCCTAGTGGGTTTGGTATATTATAACCATTATCAGTAAGGGTAATTTATCATATAGAAGAATTTACTGTATTTTAGCAGAAGAAGGAAAAAACCTGTATGTTAAAAYTAATCAAGAGAAGGCTTTTCTTTTAGTTACAAACCAGTGAAAACCAATCAACCAGAGAAGTGTAACCAAGGAGAAAAATTTGCCCCTAACCTTTCATCCTCTTTCAACAATAATCTTACTTTTTTCTCTTCGATTTTTAACCTTCTCTGTCACCACCAGCACTAAAAGCTGCTTTTTTTCCCCCTTTTGCTGGAAGAACAAACAAACAGTTGCCATTTCAGTCAAAGTAATGTTATTCTTCGGCTGGCTGGCATTGGTTTCAGCTCACAGGGCGGTCAGTTCCTTTGGCTCCCATCCAGCAAGCTGAATAAACCATTCTGGCAGTAAGTGCAACTCTGTTTGGGCTCAGAAATCAGTGCCTCAGACCTGTTTCCAACCTGAGCGTTTCCAATTTACAGCACTCCAACACCACAGGAAGTACACCAGGCCGATCTGAAACTCAAATATATKTGAAACAAAGCTTTCTTCAATGCTCATAGGTCTTTTTCTACCCTCTTCTTCCTCCTCTCTTTAATGTTTGCAGGTTGGAATTTAATGCTTTTTTTCTGCCAGAAGTTTGGCTTTTGCAACAAGTACTTCATCCAGGTGAGCCATTTCCTCCAAAATCACAGACAGATCCTTATAATCTTTTCCCTTTTTGTCACTTCCCACCTTTTATATGAAGCACTCTGAGAGTTGAGAAGAATTTTCCTGAAATTACAAAATTCATGTTTTTATAGACATGCAGTCACCCACTGCAAGACTTTGGACTCTCACGGTGCAAAATGGAAAACACAAGGAAACTTGTAATACAAGAGAGACTACGGTTCAGTAAGTGCAAAGGCTAGCTGGAYGGATTAAAACTGCAGGACTAGGCACTTAAGACTCCCCTTACGCTCTCTGCTCTGGCAGAATAACACTAACAGCAGAATTCCATTTTACTGGGACAAGGGATGGGGCTTGGAGCTGCTTGTGAAAAGAGCAGCCAATGTGAACGCAAAAGTTTAAGAAATTGTATTGAGCGCTGTGTTTCAGTGCTCAGGTTATTATTTTCTCTTTCCTCCCTTCATTTTTCACACCATTAAAATTCCACCTCAGACACCAGACTCAAAACGAACAAACAAACATGCATTGTTCGGTATCAAAATCCACCGGCGCTCACGCGGCTGCTGCTGAAGCCGCAGTGACACTTGAGCTGGGCCAGCAGAAACCACTCAGGCGGTTCCCGGTGGGAATGCCAGAGTGACAGATTAAGTACAAAACTAATCCACACGTTGTGTTTCTACTGCACAGGTGCGTTCAGGGATTATCTTTCTGCCACGCAAGTCACTTAGGCCAAAYTCTAAGGATCCTTTCTCTTTCCTTCAGTTCCTCAGTCTATCTGAAATAAGCTTTCTATGGCTACCGTGCTGAAAAACTTCCAAGGAAATTAATTCTGKAAAACTTTGAAAATTATCATTACCTCTTGTACACAATAATTTATCAATCATTGTAGCATGCAAACATCCTGCTCTCTTAGCATCTGAGCAGATGAAAGTTTTCCACATTCTTTAAAGGGACCTGAAATATTACTCCCTTCCAGTGCCCTGCAAAGAACAATTTGAAAAAAAAAAAAAATKAAAATGAAAGCTTTAAGACCACCTCTAAATCCTGCACATAAATATTACKCTAAGCCAAGATGGAGACAAATAGTAAAAAAGATGCAAGAGCCCYGAGACGTGTTTGAAGTTGCCAGATAAAAGTTAGCACATACAAACTACCATTTAGAAGCAGATGTAATTTGAAGGGTTTCTACTTAATGGACGGCACAGCGAATATAGGTTCTGGTTTCCAACAAAAAGTGACATCCAGTAAAATATTTAGGCAATCTTTTGAGGACTATGTAGCATTTCATAAATTAAAGGGCTTTAGTCAGCTTTCCACGTGACAGCAACCAATCTGCAGTTCAGTCAAAGGAGAACTGTTTGTGTTTTATCCCAAGATGGATTGGAGGAACTTTTGGCATGGACTGACACTGATATAAACCGCTCAAGAGTTTTTAYGGAGAAGAAATGGAAGACAAAGCAAACTGTTTTAAACAGAAGCTACCTCAACATTCAGCTCAAACCTAAATTCTCTGTTCAGAAATTAATGTGACCAAAACTAAGACGCAATTTTCAAATAGGTAGTTAAGGTGCCTTCGCAAATGTCACAACTATGTTTGAAAATCATTTCTTTCTCACTCCATTAGCAAACAGGATATTTTATGCAGATCTAGATAGATGTAGTACTTGGATGTCTAGCTCCATATTTGTGTATTTTATATGAGTTCCATGCATGAACATTGTGGTTGGGAAAACTGATCACACTAAGCCATTTTCAGCAGGTGAAATCAGGTCTAGGAAGTGGCTCACACACTGTTAGAAATCAATTGCATCGAAGCGCTCAATTGTGTTAAGTGTCTCTGTGTARCTTTTGGGAGAGTACATAGTGTAGTGGTTGTTACAGAAAAGGGAGAATAAGGGGAGATGAATCCCGCTGTGACAGTATCGCAGAATGCCGGGGTGACCTCGGGCTAGTCACTTGTGACCTCTGTAAAATGGAGATAATCACACTTATCTGATTCAAGGAGGTACCGGGAGACCTACTGTTTCCTAATCACTTAGAGATATACACAGGAAAGGCACAATATAACTACTTCTGCTATTAAAAACAGTTACATGGGTTAGGTTTCTGGAAATATCTACTGGTGACACAATAGATTTTACCCATCTGTGTAAAAGTGTCAAGTATTGCTATTATTTTGACCTCATTGATAAAGAAAGGATGGGTGGTCTGGTAGACTGAAGCACATTTTGGCTGGAAGCTATTACCCTTTGAGACGACCTCTTGTTTCAAGTTTCATTGGTGTATCAGAAAAGTTACAGGCAGCAACAGTAAGGATTTCTGTAACTCATTCTACAAAACCACTAAAATCTGCTTTGTCTCCTCTGTCTTGCTCCTCCTCTGTCCTAATCCTAAGGATATTTTTCCTCATCAAGTGTATGTTAATGGCAGGAAACAATGTCACTCCCTTCTGGTTTTACCTGACCTTTCTTTCTTTAGGTACTCATTGTATATGTGAATTTGCATACCAACCTCAGTTGTCCCACACTATTAGAGGTGTAAAAAAACTGACTGCAATACAAACAAGGGCAGCAAAAATGATGGTAATTTCAGAGGAAGAATGAATTTAAAAACAAGATGCCTGAATGAGGAWCTATACGGCTTGAGGTAGAACGGAGATCCTTGCGATAGTCCCGTATAGCTATTCGGTTTTAGGGAGGGAAGTGGTTTAAGGTGCTTTGGGCAGGAGTTATGTAAACTGAGCAGCAAGGAAAAGAGCCGATTTACATTAAAACATAGTGCAATCAAATGGTAGTAGTTTTACTGTTGAAATGTGACTCTGGAGAATTGTTACAAAACCTCCACATTTGGCCGGGCAGGGTAAGGCAAGGAAGGGGTCAGTGTGTAAGCATTAGTTTTAACCTGGAGTAATCCATGCTGATTTTTGTTTCACCACAACACTTTTACACCAGAAATACCTATACAGAATCCAAATATCGGCACCTCTGCCTAAAGTGCTCATTTACTACAAAGTATCTTTGTTTACCAGCTCAGTGTGTTTGCCAGGATGAACCACTCTGTCATTTGCATGTGTAATGCAACCCCCACCCACACGTGCTTCAACACCAGACTTGACTAATGCATGAATCTTTACGCCGCGCTCCTTATGAAATGCTGTGTCCTATCACGTTGCCACGATACTGCCACTAGATTTATAGCTATAACTAAATCATCTGATCATACCACTTCTGTGCTGTGCTTCTTCCATTACCACCTAATGTATCAAAAGCATCGATTTTACACTTGCGAGCTTTCCTACTGAAGCACTCCAAGGTCTTGCAGCACTTTATTAATATCACAAGCCCACTCCCATAGCTGTCATGCTAATGAGGCATGTGTCGCTACTTTAATTTTTCTGAAGCAGGTCACAAAGCTCAATTCTCCCCTCATGTGGGAGAACCTGGAGTCCAATTCCTGAGCTGTCATGGCTGGCTGATTTTGAATAGTGCATACGATGGCACAGGCTCTCGTGTTACTGGCCTGGCCACCACAACACCCCTTCCCCCCAAATGCTGAAAAGAAATATGACCACTTATGGTTTCACAACGCTTTTCCCTATTTGCAGCATGTTGTACTTACCGAATGCCTACTATCCTTATCCTGAGGTGTCCAAAATGCTGACATTACAACCTGCTTAACCTCAGTAATTCTGAGAGGCAGACTTTTGTCTCTACAATACAGGTCTTATTTAGACAGAAAGAAAATTAAACACACCGATATTAAAAGACTAAATTGATGGGATACCTAGAAATATTCTGAAAACCTACAGAAATTTAACATAGCAGAAAAAAGCTCAGATCATCCAGAAAGGAGCAATATATTTTAAGACAGTAGGTAAAAACTATCTGTAATTTACTGCCCTGCCAGGGCATCTTCAGTTAGGACAGGTAAGAAAGACAAGAAGTGACAACAGTAATTTTTAGGCTACTCTGAAAAGCACCCCAAACACCCTTGTTCTATTTTGCAGGGCACAATTTCTGAGTAATGCTGATGTCCTAAGGAGTGAAAGGTTAGGAACAATTAGGAGGCAATTAATGAGGGCCAGTCCTGCCTTCTTATTTTGACCACTCTTACCAGTAAGACTGCTTGCTGGTGAGTAAAGGGGGCAGGTTCAGGCTTCAGTAGTTCAAGTAATATGGAATCACTGGTCTTTTGCCCCACTATTTTTGCCTCTAGTGAATGGTTGTATATTTTCATGCTACTTTACCATGTCAATATCAGCTGACCTCTTGTAAGCAGAAATGTGACATACTAAATGTCTGAATTTTATTAGCTTCTGTCATACTGTCTTATGATTTGAACCATTTTGTCTTTTTGCTACACTTTTATCTGCTTTATATGGAAAAGGTTTTAATTAAGTAGGCTTCCATTAATAGGCCTAATTATTACAGGGAAAGAGAAAAAAGATCTATTAAATCTCCTCTGTTAAAAGTCAAGGCAGATTTGAAGACGTTACTAAAAGGGTGCCTAAGCTTTGCGGCATCACCATCCCTTACCTACGGAGATGTGAACACATGTTAAAAGCCAGCAATAAAGCCCTGCAATGCTGTGGATGTATCAGCAGAATGGGGTGGGAGCACAACAACAGTATTTTTCATTTTCAATCAAGAATCTAAAAATCTCCAAAGCTTGTAAGAATCAAACAATTATCATTATCCCTCATTTTATTCATAGGACAGTCAGGCACCAGCATTTAGGTCACTTCACCTAACTGTCACCAGTCTTCTGACTCCCATTTCCAGGCATTACTTATTACTAAATACTGACCTTGTAGTCATAGATTTTGAGCTAATGCCAATCATGCATTTAAAACACTATACCAGCTATTCCATTTGTATTTCGGGTTTTTGTCTCAATTCATATGGCGGGAATTAAAAACAAACAAAACTTTTAACCCTTTGTGCTGGTTCTGGCTGGGATAGAGTTAATTTTCTTCACAGTAGCTAGTGTGGGGCTATGTTTTGGATTTGTGCTAGAAACAGTGTTGATAATACAGGGATGTTTTTGTTATTGCTGAGCAGTGCTTACACACAGTCAAGGCCTTTGCTGCTCCTCACCCCACCCCACCAGCCAGTGGGCTGGGGGGGCACAAGGAGTTGGGAGGGGACACAGCCGGGACAGCTGACCCCAATGACCAAAGGGATATTCCATACCATATGGCGTCATGCTCAGCATATAAAGCTGGGGGAAGAAGAAGGAAGGGGGGGACGTTTGGAGTGATGGCGTTCGTCTTCCCAAGTCACCGTTATGCGTGATGGAGCCCTGCTTTCCTGGGGATGGCTGAGCACCTGCCTGCCCATGGGAAGCAGTGAATGAATCCCTTGTTTTGCTTTGCTTGCCTGCGCGGCTTTTGCTTTACCTCTTAAACTGTTCTTATCTCATCCCACAAGTTTTCTCGCTTTTACTCTTCCGATTCTCTTCCCCATCCCACCGAGGGGGAGTGAGCGAGTGGCTGTGGGGCTTAGTTGCCAGCTGGGGTTAAACCACGACACCCTTAAAATTCTGCTGTTTTCCAAACTGCCAGCACAATTAATTCTTATGTGGGATGCGTATACTGGGGCTTGTAGTCCTCAAAGGCTTAACCCAATTGACTCTCAAGGAACTGTGACAGTCTTTCATATAAATCCCTCCAAGATCAAAGGCTTCTTCTGTGCCATAACTGTCTATCACATCAGCTTTACTACCAAGCATGGGCACTAAGGGCTTGGTCCTGCTGTTAGACACATGGTTAAGGATTGCCCTCTCTTGAACAAAACAACCCTATTGCTTTGCACCCAGGTACACATGGGAAGTAACTTCAAAGGATACACTGTGGTTCATACACACACAGCTAGAAGCTGCACTATCCCCTCATGTCATGTTCCAAATACAATTTTTCAGAAAACTTGTGCTGTATCCACAGAAGGCACTTTCTTCTCTGAGTTACTGCCTCAAACATTTTAACCCGATCCTTTCCCTTCTACTCAGAGCCTCAAAGCTTCCACCTAGAGTACCTAAAGCTATCACTGCTTTTAGTTGAAGAATTTGTTGGGGTCACATGATGGTTTGAAAGCTGTGGTTGAGATTAATAGTGTGTTACAATAAACACAGTGAATAATGCAAAGCACAGAAATGATGGAGGAGGAAGTGGGGGGAGACATCTTCGGAGGCTATGCAGCTATTGGGTGTTTAGTTTGAATGAACACAGAGGTCAGAGTGAGACTTCTTGCATCTTCTCTCTTACAAATTAATCACTGGTTCACAGTGGCCAGCAAATTTCAGCTTATAAATAAAGTTCAAAGCCCCCAGGTCCTCATTTTAAAATGGAGACATATGGCCTGAAAACAGCTGATGGAACAAGCCTTCCCAAAGTCTGAGCTCATTCCCAACTGAGAGATCCATTTCACAATAATAACACAACGCAGCCATGAGTACACGAGCATCAGACTTTCTTCCTGTATTTTGTAATACTTTGCATTTCCACACCAGCTTTTATCTGGTGAATGGAAAAAGCCTTGATGAACATCAGCTATGACTTTTCAAAGTGTAGAAGACACACAACCCTGCAGGAACTGAGAGCACACACTGCCTCCTCCAAGATCCTCAGCCATACAGACATCAGCTCAGAGAGGCTACATACCCAGAAATAACAAGTTCAATGCTGTGCACCCAGAAATCTGAAAAGATTTAGAAAAAAATATTAGCTTACTCTCTGAAACCTGATGCCTGCAAGTATGGAGCCATGGGTCCCTTTTTGTCTACTCGTTCACCGTAGTGTAAACCATGGCTAGCTCCAGTAATATCATGCAGATGAGGAAATAGTTTGGAAGGATGCTGAAGCCAACAGCTTGCTATATCCTCCACTTACAATGGAGAAAACCGAGGTTAAGTTTTTTAGCTGAGAACCCTGTGGCAGAAACTAGAAGGCTGAATTCCTAGTACTTGCTACAATCTCTGGACAGCCCTGCCTTCAATGTTTTGTTCCTCTAAAGCTGCCCAGGAGCATTTTTTCCACACAGAATCTGCTCCTTTGGGGGCTTTGTTTCATGTTAGTCACAAATCTCTCACTATAACCTGAGGTAGACCAAAACACTGGCAGTCCTGCAGTGAAAAAGCATCTAATGGGCCATAAATTAATGTTTCATTTCCTTTAATAGTGTAATGATTAATTCCTTCTTCACAGCAAGATTTTGTTGCACATTTGATAGTTACACTATAAAGAAAGAAATGGGGTTTTTTAACGTCGAAAAGGATCAAAGCCAGAATGCTGCTATTTTTGTTTGTGCTCTTGTAGCTTGACTCTTCAAACAGATTTTTCTCCCCAGTTTTGTAAAGAAAAAGGTAAAAAACATCCATCTCAGATGAGACCTTGCATAGCTTGTCAAGTTTCAACCCACAGTGAAATTTTACTGCAAATATAAATCTCTGAAAGTAGGGGTTTCTAATGGAAATGCTGACATAACCTTAACTATACCAATGCTGCTGTAATGCTCAGGTTACCAGGAATATTTCTGCTGCCAATTCAGTTTAACAAGTCTGAATGCATATAATTTGTTCCAGTTGTCTTTCCTCAGAGTGAGGCTCCTTTGTGCACACTTTCCAATGTGGCTTGCATTAAAAGAAAGAAAAAAAACCCCTACTCCTATGTAAATTCATATACACACTGATACGGTTTTATCACAGCTAAAAAGCTATAAATCTGCTTTAACTGATTCAGTGTGTTCCCTACTGGCCTGGAAAGGTGACTCATTTCATTGCTGCCCTTCACCGAATGTGACAATCATAACTTTGCTTTGTTCTCTTTGGGATATTTATTCTTTGCAAAAAAAAACCCCTGACTTGTGTGTATTCATATTATCCACTCCTGACCAAACCTCCCCTTGTTTGAGCCAAAAGGATTTTGGCTGGGTCAGGATTTGACCCTCGTTATGCTAGGAATCTAAGCCAAATGCCTCCCACCGATATCAGTGATAAGAATCTAGTCCTATGGCAAATGATTTGCTTCTCACCTTTGGCTCGTCCTGAAGCCAAACAACTGCCAGGTTAAACAAATACTCTCAGGATGCAAAGTGAATTCATGGGGCAAGAGCTTAAGTGTCAACAAGGTAAGTGGGCACTTCTAGAGCTTCATGTCCTCCGAAAGATCTGTAGCTTGCACACTGAAATCTTTCTCATCTTTCCTCCTGGTAGGAAGAGTGAAACGGGAGGAACAAAAACTCAACAGGACAGCTCCATCGCTCCATGAATAGGAGCAGGAATAATTCATGATCTGATCCTCCTCACATCTGCCAGTTTACAACTTCTTACTTGACCTTCCAGGGTCTAAGAGGCAATGGCTGATGCTTGGGAATTCAAAACCTGAACCTTGTTGYCATCTTTACAACAGAGATAAATTAGGAGGAATGATTTGAGGACAAATTTTCAAATATGCCAGTGAATCTTTGGATGGTGTCAGTGAGTTCAAGTAGATGACAACTGTGACAATCAAGCCAAAATGACCAGACTGAGGCTCCTGACTAACTTCTCAGGCTCCTATGGACCCATAGTCAGCCACAGCTCTTTCCACAATGAGTGGAAAAAGAGAAGTCTCCTCAAGATGATTCAGACCCTGATGGCCTGAAATGCCTCTAACTAAATTGAAAGCTTATGATTAATAAGTCTCTTGTTTAGTTTTCTGACTAAAATTAAAAGGGAGGAATTTAGGTCATGGTTTCTCAGGCTGAACTCTGAACATGTTCCCAAATTAGAGGATAAATTCAGTGAAAAATTATGTAAAACTGGTTTTCAGAAGACTTTTTTCCAAGAACCTCTCCTGCCACCTTCTTTTTTTTCAATCATCACCATTGTTCTAAAAAATGTTCTTTTATAAAAGAATATTTTAAAACTATTGCTAAACTAAACAACTTTTTAAACCTCTCCTCTCCTTAAGATGTTTTTTTCCTGAAATGTTGAGGGGCGGTGTGGTGGTATTAAAGAAGTTTTACTATGGAGCACAATAATCCAAAGAATATTTTTCATTTTTTAAAAGACACCTGGAAAATGATTGGCTATATCTTCCTATTCCTCAGTTTCCCTTCTGCAATTATGAATTACTATTATGAGTAACACTGACTGCTAATGGACTCTGCAAATCTCTGATAAAGGATGCAGAGATTAATTGTTATTCTTACTTAACACGCTTACTYGGGTAGTAAAGAAAGAAGCAACAGAAAGCACTATGCAAAACACAGCARGAGAATAGACCATCCACAAGCCTTTTTGGAAAGAAAAAAAAAAAAGCCTTACATAAAAGAAAATTGAATTTAATTGGGWTTTATTATTAATTCTTAGATGAGCAAAATATCAATTATTAAGATTACATTATCAAAGGTTCTTTTGCTCTCCTCAGTCAGATCCCTAAAAATTCTCCACTTGTAAGAAGCCTTATATGATACCATTCTTTCCTTGAAATGCTTTAATATTCTGTGTCTTTTGGGCTCCCTGCTGCAGTTTGATTTCTCTGTGACTGTCTCTTCCATCCCAGTGTTGTAAACACCTAACCTTGTGCTGGAGCAGGACTCCTACAGGAAACTCACGTGTCTGAAGTCGGCCCTGAAGATCAGAGGAGTGATGCCTGATGCAAAGCAGGCTGATGCTGAGTTCAGCCTTTCAGCTGGTCACACTGGGCTGCAGAATGAGTTTGAAACAGCAGTCTCTGTGTGGCAGACTATRCAGCACCAAACACATCAAGGATACGAAAGAAATAAACACTGAGCACATACATAGCTAGATTAAAAACTTTCAGTAGAAAGTGTTCTGTATTTCTGGAAGATTACTTCCTTTTAGATACTGAAGAAATCCAGCCATAGCAGCAGTAGTGGCAAATGATCTGGTCAGTTACTCACTGTAAAGTCCCAGAAATCCACAATTTATATCAAATTAAACTATTTGAGAAAACATAAATAAGGCTGTAGTAATCCTCATCAGTCTTTTTGTGAAGGATTTATCTTCATAAATCTGGGCCAAACATTTAATAAAAAGGTGGAAAGTTCTTTCTGAAGAATAGAAAAGGGAAGTAAATTAGAAATGGTGATTGTCTTCAACAGCTCAAGGCTGATCATTAAAGATAAAAAAATCCTAAACAGAAAATAGGACACATTCTTTAAGTTACAAATCAGAAGGTCTACACTGGTCCAATTTAGTCAGAAATGAGAAGGAAGATCTCAGGGAAACCTACTGCTTCAAATGGTCCAKCACTCTAAACAAGAAAAAATGGCAAAAGCAGTACACAAATCTGCATTAASTCCCTGACCATGGATTTTGTTGGCCAAGTGGCTCGATCATGAACATGCCACTAAGTAGAAGCAGCACGTTGTGGTTTTTTTGGTCTTCTGGGGACAAACTGGTCCTGATTTGGCCTGTTTTCCATTGAAATCAAGGATCCTATGGAAGTCTCACTCGTCTCCTAGGATCTGACCCTGGAATATTTATGTACGTACTCAACACGGTTTTCCCTCCTCCCCTCCACTGACAACACAATCTCTGCCTGAGGTGAGGGCTGCACTGTCCATGCTTCACACAACGCTCAACACTCCTCTTGGAATTCAAAGTCTAGTAACACAGTGAATCATGCCTACCTACGGTCTGCCTGTCTCTCCAGCAGCAATGTCACTTTGGGCGACTGGCAGCGTGACCCTCACTGTTGCTTTTTTTTGTGAATAAATGCCCAGTGGTAGCAAAGGAACAGGACTGGTTTAATCAGTGGGGAGCAACAAGAGTTGTTGCAATAGGGATGATTTGAGGGAGAAGACAAAGAAATTGGTGTACACATATTCATTCGTGGGTGATAAGACTCCAAACTGTATTAGTTCCTTCCTACAGAGACTTCAGTAGATGTTACGCCAGCATCACCTAAGTAAAGCAATTTCTAGGATCGGAAAGTCAGTTTTAGATATTCTTACAATTTTCTGGTATCTCCTTACTTCTCCTAGAATTAAATAAAATCCATGTCGTGGTCTCTGAAATTGTGTTTGAGAATATTAAAATGTTCAAAACGAGAAGTGATTTTGGATTTTGTGGCTCCCATCTGCAGAGGTTGTTTCAAATGTCTACATCCAGCCTTCCTGTCTGCCCGACACAAGCAACTTAGAGAAACACACCAGACCCCACAAAATGACAAAAGCACACTTCACGTTGAATGCCTGCTCACTGATGAAAGAGCTGGAAGAAGTCACACGCTTCAGCTTTGACCATGAGGCAACACGATCAGTGTTCTCAAAGGAATTTAGATGTTAGCTTTCCACAGATTTCATGTATTTTTCAAAATCTGTTCTTCGTCACTCTGCAGATCAGCCCCCCATCGGGATAACAGCCATTTCCCTACCTCACAGCTGTGCTAAGCGGAGATGTACCTGCTAACGTCCCCACTGCCACAGCTGTGGACGCTGAAGGAAGTGGACAGCAATGGTCAGGCTGATGTGCTCTTCCTAAACACCATTCCCTAAAGACACTCGATTTTTTTTTTTTAATTTATTTTTCATGTTATTTACTGGTTCAAATGTGAGAGAGCTGCTGTCTCCGAGCCAATCACCAACCTCTACATCCCCCTCCTTGGCTGGCRCTCGACCTTTCCCAGCCAGTCAGCATCCTCCCTACAACCCCACTGGCTCGTGCTTCTCCTCCCATACCACTGTCAGAGACTACATGGATGGATGTTCTGATCCAACACAGCATTCGTTAGTTTCTAAAACAATCAGATTAAAGACTGGATGCCTTCAGACAGTTCTGGCTTCTCATCAGTCATATACATATATACCTACACACCAGCATACACATATGCTGACTTATGAGAAACCTGAAAAACTAATTTGTGTTTCTGAATGTCCACCAAGATACTCCAAGGCAGCCTACTTTTCAAGTAGTACTGAAATCCCCAAATCAGGAAATTTTAAGGTTTCTGAAAGGAAACATCCTGAGATGTTTKAGAGAGTTGGGGTTTTTTAGCCTGGCAAAGGGAAGGCTCTGTGCAGCCTTTTAATACTTAAAGGGGGCTTGCAAGGAACGTAGTGATAGAACAAGGGGTGCTAGTTTTAAACTAAAAGAGGACAGATTTAKATTTGATGTAAGGACGAAATTATTTGCTAYGAGAGTGGTGAGACACTGCAACAGGTTGCTCAGAGAAGTTTTGGATGCCCCATCCCTGGAAGTGTTTACAGTCAGGTTAGACAGGACTTTGAGCAACCTGATCTAGTTGAAGATGTCCCTGCCCATGATGGGGGGCGGGGGGTGGATGAGATGATCTTTAAAGGTGCCTTCCAACCCAAACCATTCTATGATTCTATAAAATGGAGACATTCACATCCTAGTTACTTTGGATAATTTTAGGTAAAAAAAAAAAAGTCTTCCGGAGTTGACATATATAAAAACAAAAGCGTAAAGGTCCAAGTCTGAAAAGTCTTTTTTTCCTTAAAGTTAAGTACCTGCTGATAGTATAGGTACGATAAGAATTGTGGATTTTTAATGTTCTAAATTACTTTTACCTTATAAGTAAAAAAAAAAACCCCAAACAATGRCTTGTAATACATCCAATACAAAATTAAAAGCCCTAAAAGATGCCTGCATATTTATATACTTATTAGTTTGTTTCAGCATTCATTTGAAAGTTTAGTTGGACATTTTCCTGGAAGTGTAGAAATAATATTATGGACATTATTATCTTTCTGGAATGAAAGGAACTTAGATAAAGAATAGCCTACTGTATCTTCAAAAAGTAGCATATTTCTTAAGTTCCATGTGCATTATATTTGCAATTTACATGGGGATTTGTAACAGCGGTGCTGCTCCCTGGGTGTTACTTACTTTGGATGGGCTTCTCTGAAGCTGAGTTTACACAGCTGTGGAAGGAAAACCTAGCCACAATCAATTAAAAAGTGCAACACAAATCCTTTGGACAGCATTCTCAGCCTGTCCTGCTGTTGAGACAGCTACTATTCTCCGAGAATGAGTGCTCTAACTGTATTAAACTTAGTCCTAACCAAAATAAGCTTTTACTAATTTTCACCATTTAAGGAACATAAAGACCTGCCTTTGTCATATAAAGTTTAAGCTGACTAAGCCTCAYAGAAACAGAACGTTAAGAACTAAAGCAATTAAATCCATTTACAGAGGTCAGAAGAGTCTCTGCGTTTTAGACGTGATGGGCTTGTATKGTCTGTGCTTCTTACTCATGTGAACTCTCAGATTATGGGTTGATAGGTGGCATAGTAAGTCACCTTTGTTTTCCTCCTGATAGCAGAGTGACACTGAGCTGATCCTAACAGGTCACCAGTGTACTGGCATTACCTGCGCTTCTGATTACTGAACAACTAGAATAAGCACGCAAATGAGACCCCAGACGCCCTGTCTTTGTGTGGGACATATTTATTACCAACCTGCTGAATCCTACATACAAAGAAGGCCTCAGGGAATGTAGTATGTCTACAAGCCGATGCAAAAAGCACTGAGAAAAAAGAGGATAAATAAGCAGGCAGCTGAAAAGCCTGAAGTCTAACTAACTCACCAGCACATCAATAATACAATAATGTCATCAACCCACTGTGGACTCTGAACAATACTTTTTCTGCTGTTCAGCTAATTAGTAAAAGAAGAGATTAAGGTCTTTAATCTCATTTGCTTTGTCTTTCTTCCCTCTTTTTACCTGGAGGGTGTGCATGTATGTGTACATGTATATTCCCTAAATGAACAAAGAGAAAGTACATACATTATGATGTTGAAAACATGAAGTGGAGTGTGAGTTTGGCTTTATTTCCAACAACAGGGTCATCTACATGATTTCAGATTTCAGTGTAGTGCGACTACAAGGAGTCAGGTGTGTCTGTGTGTGTGTTACAGAGTGGGAGGGAAGGGGGGAAGCTGAACAGAGGGTATGAATTTTAAGCAGTTTCCTGAATGAATACAGCACTGTATTTCCCCCTACTCTCCTTAGGATGACAATTCAGAGGAGATAACCTTCTCCTTTGAAAAACCCTGAAGGGAAAGTTTGTTTTTACCATAACAAATGCAACAAAAGAAAAGAAGAGGGAAGCTGGGAAAGGGGAGGGGAGGGACAAGTTAAATGTCAAACTTTCTCTCCTTACTTGGAGATAACAGCATACTAGGAAGCCTTCTTAGAAGCTTAACATAAATGGAGTTAAGCTGTTGCCAGCTGCAGTAAACCTCTCTCTCACCTTTCTTTCTCTCTTTTAAGATATCTTTGAATGCCTTCTCCTTCRTCATAAATCAGACCTGTGAGCAATTATCACTCAAGCCGGATGGCAGCGGCCTGAGTGGCCACTGCTATTCCACTGCTGTAATCTGCACTTCGTCAGGTTACACTACCCTTGATGAAATTTCACATTTCTTTGCCAATGAGCGTTACCTCTCTGTTTATGACTCATTGTCTCTGCAGCAGAGAGCTGCGAATCTTATTCCTCTTCTTSAAATTTGTTTAAGYGGCGTGGTCYGTCCAGCRGTGCTGAGCACCCTCAGCTCCCGTTTGGGGAGTCTCAGAGCATCCCAGAAGCACCGGGTTGTGCTGCTGCCTCCAATACTTACCCTGAGGGCATCTCTCAGCRCCTCTGAGGGAGATGCAGACGCAGACACCCTCCTCTGGCCTCTGAAGCTGAGCACACAGCGCTGATGCCACTGTCACAACTCACAGGGAAACTCTGGTTTTTTGGCATTCCCTTTCCCATCCATGCACCCCTTCRGTGACAGGTTTCTGACAGCGGCAGGAGCCTCCGGGCCGCTCTCAGCTGCGCGGGCCCACCGTGGAGCGAGCCCACCTGGCCGCCCTCCCCTCAGCCCTGCGCCCCGCCAGCCCCCAGGCTGCACCTTGCCACCCTCACAGAGAAGGAGGGTTCTTTGGTGAGTTTTTCAGCCAGGAGGGGAAAAAAAGCTCCAGACAAAACCAAAATCTCCCCCCTCTCCCCCCCCCCGAAAAGGGAAGAGGCTCCAACCTTCAACTCAGGTGAAGTTTCTGAGCTCTGCTCAGGTACCATAGTGGGTGGCTCATCCCTCACCACAGCCACCCAGCAAGGCGCACAGCAGCCAGCACAAACCTCGCCAATGCTGCATTTTCAGCCTTTATGAGGTGATTTTTTTCCCCCTCCTTTTATCCCCCTCCCCAATATTGTTTTTTTGTTTGTTTTTTTTTTTGAAAAAACAAAATTCCCAAACCAACCCAAAGTACACACCCGCATCCCCAGCCAACCTTCACCCCCGCGCACGGCTGTCAGACGACCAAGAAAAGTAGGTAGAGAGAGAGAGTCACTCACCGTTGGCGGCGACACAGAGGTTTCCAGAGCCACTTTTAACTAAGAATGAATTAGGGACAAACTCTTCCTCAGAGTCAGAGTCCGCGGCCGGCTGGGCCGCGCCGTTGCCCAGCAACCGCCCCGGGCCCTCATTGGCCGGCGGCGAGGGGGGAGGGGAGGGGGACTGCTCGGGGGGGGTGGAGGAGGCGGACGAACAACGCAGGGGAGGACCTGCGGGCCACAAGCACACACGCACACACACAGAGAAAAGGAGAAAAAAAAAATAAAACAACAGAAAAAAAAAACAACAAAAACGACAAAACACAGACAGAGAGACAAAAAAAGTTGAGCTGGGGCACGAGGGCAGGCCGCCCCCCCCCGACGCCTGCCCCGATGGGGCAGCCCTGCCTGAGGGGCGGCCGACTGCACGTATCTGCCCGCCGGCTGCTCTGAGGGGACCGCCGCTGTCCCGCGTGCGGCAACCCTCCCTTAAAACTCGTATCCACCGGGTTTTTTAAGATTTTGGCATTGGAGGGAGCCCCCGGTGCAAGATACGCTTCATGCCACGAAGTGGGCGCTCACTGTCAACGAGGCCAAGCGTTGCCGCCGGGCTGCGTTGTACTAAAGGGAAAGTTTTTGCCCGACATATTGCAAGGTAAATTATTTCAGATTTCACGTGGAAAGGGTAGAGTCCGTTTGGGGATTGGGTTTAACCATTCCCTTCCCGAGTTTATAAGGCAAACAGCCTTTGGGCGGGCAGAAGGTGGAGGGGAGAGCCAGGCATCGCTATGGGGTGTTGAAGCGTGGCAGCGAGCCGACGCACTGATGCAGGGCAGAAGCAAAGCTCAGTGCAGACAGCGTCATTTCATGGATTAAATAATGAGAAATGCAGCAAATTAGGTTCTTAGGTAATATTTTACATAAAGCTGCGCCTGATCAAGGGGGAGCTTCTACTGACTGCAAGGAAATTGGATCAGGTACATGGAGGTTAAGTAGATCCAATTTGAAAAGCGTGCTGTAAATAATTAATGGTTATCAGGGTCGTACTCCAATCAGATTTTTAAACAAAACTGGGAAATCAGAAACCCCAAACTGGTGAAAAAACTATCACCAGGCAAACGTGGAGGTCAGATATGTGCAGTACCTCAATAAAAACAGGGGGAAAATGAACACAGACATATAATAGGTTAAAATACAGGACAATGCATTTAAACATGAGCTTTTCCCCTTGATACATTTGATCTGAAAGTCATAATGATTAATCTCCCACATTTTCCCAGATACTAAAATGCTATCATGCAAAATCCATCAAAATAAAAGAATAACAGTCAGCACAAGAAAACTAGCAAACTTAAAAAACAATCTCTTTCTAAAAAAACACATTTTGAACATAACATAGCACACAACATAGCTGTACAATTTTTCTTACTAAACACAACATGAACACTTTAGAAAAGGACACAAACCCAAAACAATAAAACAGGTTTAACATTTAAATCCCCCAAAGCTGGTTCTGCTAAGTTTCTTTCCACCTCGGTCATCAGTTTTTCTCATGATAAGCCCTTGGATGTCACCTCCCTGGCATATGCAGATCTTATAAATTGCAAATTATAATTAGAGCAGAAATTGGGGTGTTGGAGGCAAAGCCTGGGAACTGGGGAGAATATAGGACTGTACCTGTGCTCAGGGACACTCAAGTGACTGTGGTCACCCCAAGGAGAAGCCAACCTTGGTAGAGAGCCTACGCTTTCTTGCATGAACTGCAGTCTGTGCAGCGTGCAGTCTGCATGCAGGAAGATGTGAGCCCTGTGTGTTTTGTTACGATCAGCAGTGGAGTTGTCTGGGTCTTGTTCTTTCTGACAACCCTCCAGACAGAGAAGTTCCTCCTTTAGGAATGCAGCTCTTAAGGAATCTGCAGCCCACTTCACACTCCCTGACCCTTTTTACAGTGCCAAGGCTATAACCTTCCCATTGTGTTAACAACCGGTAGGAGCTGGAGAGAGACAGCAAAAAAAGGGAGCACGTGCAAGTGGATGAGCACTGCTTTCCTGCTCACAGACCCTGACATGCAAATGGAGATTCAGCTCTAACTCTGATGTGCTCTTGAAGGAACAAAGTCTACTCTGCGTCATTGTCGTCTTTGTTGCAATGGGGATGTGATGAGCCCTGGCATGTAACAAAGTTTAAATCATGACTTTGATTTGCTGTGCATTTGTTACGAAACAGGATGGTACGTATTTCTAATACTGTGTCGTCAAAGCCTGAATTCTAGCGTGATGATGAGTGAAATGGGAAGAAAGTGTTAAACCTATGTCTTCCTATAGATCCATACAGTTTTTCAGCGTACTTTGTAACTGGAGGACACATTTTTCCAGCCATTGAGAGGGACAAACTAGATGATTAAAGATATTATTTCAAGCCTCTGACTCATTTTCCTAAAGACCAGTAAAAATGCATAAAAAGGAGGGTAATGGTGTGACTACCCCTGACAAAAAAATTGTGTGGTAAATGACAGTAGATCCCCAATGCTCTCCCTGTGTTTTGGTCAGACAGCACGGTTGGTGTATCTATACATGAAGTCTGCAGTCTGGATATAAAGACCAGGAGCAGAATGAGCTGAATTTGGAATCATAATCCTAAAAGCAAAATGTCAGTGCTTTTGTCAGCCCACATCAGAAACTTTCTGCCATTTCCACATGGCTGCAGGTTGGGTCTTTTGGTATGGACTTTCCCCATCTCACAGTATTGCAATTCTGGCAAGGGTAAAAGAAAAATCAGGAATAAAAACCAAAACCTCTTTAATGATAACTTTGGATTTTAATCAACGGCACCATTGCAGAGYGCACACGAGAAGTTCTGGTGGGCTTTCCCGGTCGTTACACACGCTTCCAGCAGCTCATGAGCTGACCTTTACAAGGGAAGGTTCCCTAGGAATCGCACATACTAACCACGCTGCTGAGGGCTGCGCTGCTGTGAAGGGCACTGGCACATACAACCGTGTTCCCTGGTCCCTTTTGGGCATGCAATATTGGGGTGGATGCAACAGGGGATTTTAGAAGCTGCTGGATGGAAGGTGTGCACTAGTCAGCTGTGCTGACAACATCCAGTTAAAATGCATTGGGAGCAAAGCAATACCTTCCTTTTYAACACGTCAGCAACTCTATTTGTAAGACAAGGGTGTCTTAAGTTGTGGATCCTTTAAGAGAATTGCCTCCTTTTCTCTGCTTGGACAGAAAACCAAAAATTAAATCTGACCTTTTCACAAAAAATAAACCATGAGAGAGACGAAAGATACAAGTTCATATCCTTCTCAGACAAGTATCATCTCATTGAATTTACTGTGACTGCAGGTCCAAGTAAAACAAGCAGGATTCGGCCCATAAACTTTCATTCCAGCTGCCAGAGCAAAATTTCTAATTGATTAGTACAAAATGAATTCGCAGCAATACTGGGTTTCTATGGAACCTGAGCAAGTAGGCCAAGTCACTTTGCGGTATGTGCTGTTTCTCCTTCAAAAATACAAAACAGAAGGACTAGATAACACATTCATTATGCACACTCTTGCAATTTGGAAGCTAACTCAAAGAAAAACAAAACAGATTCCAAGTATGGGCCCCTTGGCATCAATTTGTAACAATCATCTTATATATCCGCTTGCAGCGAACAGTCAAAATTATGTTCTTTGGACCTGAGGCAGGAATAATATAAGTTGAATGTCTCTGTATGAATGATATGTTACTTTCACATATTCAGAGGAAAACACAACATAAACTTCTATTTTATCTATGTGCCAGTTTTTCAGATTAAGGTTAAAAAAATCAGGGGAAGATATGTTACAGTCTCTGGTAGATTTATGAAAGTACTTAGGAAACACAAACTTTGGAAATAGATTAACACAAAGAATCTGTTTCCCAGCTTAACTAAGGAACTCTGCAAAATTCAGGCAACCGCTTTAAATTTAGGGAAGACACAAGCCGAGCAGACTCTAAATAGTTAGGGGAAAGTTAGACAAACAATAAACGTGCCTTCAGTTTATGCTACACATTTGGCTGTAATATTTCAGAATACTGTGTGTTTCTAGAATTACTCTGTCTCTTGCAGGATTTGGTCTTCAGAGATCAAGAGCTGATTTAAAACGGGTGTATTCATGCTAGTGTGAATAGAAGGGTTGCCAGGAATACAGAACACTCAAGGAGATACTTTTAAATGAAGGACAGTAAATTGTTTCAAAGACTATATTCAGTGGATTATACTCATGTTTACAGTTTGTCCCAAAAGAGGTGAAAAAGTGTGGATATGCAAATGCTGACTTTTCACAGAACTGACACCACAAGGCAACAGGATTGAATAGTGTCCAATATACCCAGAATGGTATTACCTGCAATCAATAAATCATTAATATCAGCTTTTTTCCCATAGTACTTTCTTCTGTCAAGCTTCAACCAAGAATCTTTTAGGAGCTTTACAAGTATTGAGTATGTAAGCTTTGAAATACTGTTATCAGATCTGCTGGGATCTGTTATCAGATTGGCTGATAAAATTGGATTGGGGAGCAGAGTTACGCTGCTGGCAGGTAAGGAAGCTGAGGCACAGAGAAGTGAAATAATTTGATTCATTTCCTGTATCTGCATACTGTATCTCTAGCCATTGAAATAGTCTAAAAGGCTGTTTGCCACACTCAAAATATTCTAAATTAGCAGAATTCCCATCATGGAGGGAGGACAGTGGAAGGTGGGCAGAAGTACTGTCATCGCGATTACCTCAGTACAGCAACTACAGTAGTTCTCATGTAAGAACTTTTGCATTAAGTCATGCTGCTGAAAATGCTTAGCCTTTATACAACCTTAAAATATGGAAGTTTATTACAATGGTACTGGTGCACCAGGAGTGGTAAGCACCATTACAAACAAAAGTACATCACAACACAGCTCTGGCCTTTTAAATGTAGGGCACTGTGGGTTCATAGGAAGGCTGTGTAAGTGATAGCGGAGTGTATTCTGTAGTGTGCTGGCTGGGTGTATTATCCTGTCAAAAGAAAGAGAGTGTAAACAGATGCACTTCTTTTTTTGTCTTCCCCTCACTTTGCACAGTGGTTTTGAGTGATTTTTATTGACATCGAAACTAAATCTTATTGATCTATATTAAAACTGTAGCTAGTCTTGCGCTGGAGAAAACCATGACCTGCTTACACAACAGAAATGCTTAGGTACCTCTGTCTGATAAAAGAAGTTAGTTAATAAATAAACTTAAAACTCAGGCAATTTCATCCCACACCATAGCTGATTGATTAAAACCCCACAAGCACAAAGCAGTACTGCAGGGTGGAGATCTTCTTATGTGAAAGAGTCATATTTGAAAGGTGACAGGCAGCGTGGGCATCAGGACATCCCCAGGCAGCCCCTCTGAGATGGAGTGCTGACAACACACGGGACAAGGTGGGAAGGGCAGTGCCCTGCCTGCTTGGCCGTGTTCAGTTCCCTGCAGAATATAAAAGGCGGTGATTTGCTCCACTAGTATTTCAGGGCATCAGAGGTCCTGCTGGGTTGAGGAGGGGAGTGGGAGAGTATCTGGCATTTGGCTTTTCAAGGTGAAGGGGAACATGGTATTTGAAGATGAGCCCTGATTATCACACGGAACAGACTGCTTTCTTAGCATCCAGGAGCCTCGCTCCCTCAGAGATGGAGAAAGAAGGAATTTTCCTAAGGGACAAACAGCATTCATGCCTTTCGCATGGCAGCATATCGTGCCTTTCCTGTGGACAGCATAAAACACCTCTGGAAAAAGAACAAGCTGAACTAGCTGTCTGGCAAAACATGTCAGTGAATCATAGGAGTGAGGAATTGTTGCGCAGATTTATTGCTGTTCTTTAACAATAGGTGGTCACAACATTGTTAGTTCAACAGGGAATATATATCTTGTGTTTAGAATTGATTAAAAAAGCAGTCTTGGAAAACTACTCTTAGTTATTCATATTTCCTGAATTTCCACCTGCACTTATGTTTATTTTATTTAATTTAATTTTGTGTGTTTGATTTATAGCTATGGAGCCAGAGGGGAAAATAAATGAAATAAAGGGGACAAATGAATATCATCTTAACAAGAAAAACCTGGGCAGCTGCCATGTCACCAAAATTAAGAAATGAGTAGTTGGGCCTCAAAAATGAGAAATAATCACATGCCCTGTATGAAGACTGGCATATTGGGAAAAAAGGGCCATGCAAGGTTAAGAAGGAATGAATAAATTCACTTGGACTGAAATGGAGTATGAAGAACATATGTCACATGGACTTCACCAGCCTTGCGGGTGATTTGTGTTACTCTTCCAAATTGCGGTTTTTCCCTCCCCTGTGCTATGAAGAGCTGCAATGTTTTTCTTTATCCGTTTGCCAGGATGGTGTATTTTCTATCAAGGAAGTCACAAAGTCACTGTCAGCAGGAACTCAGGAACATTCTTGTTTGTACAGGGCAAACCATGGGCAGACCTTCCTCTGGGTGGAAAACACCTAGAATGGCTGAGGCTCTGTGAGGGGCGATGTGATGCTGGGATGTGTAAAAGCACTACAGCTGTGTGCCTGTTATCTGCCTGTGTCCCAGCACAGATCATGGACTGAGCGTTTGGGCCTTACGCAATTATTCCCCAAATGAAGCAGAAGGTAGAAAGGGACAAGAAATAACCCAGACCTCAGATCTCCTTTCCCCCAGCTCCTGAGGTTACTAACCTGACCCAAAACAGCAGAAAACAATTATCCATTGAGCAAGATGGAGAGGAGCAGGGAGGAAATTGTTCCCTTCTGAAATGCAGTTGCTCCAGGGCTTGGGGTGCTCTGGAGCAGCACAGCCACACTCATAATTTTTTGCCAACACAAGAAAATAATACGGCAGATTTTCAGAAAATTACACGGGCAATTGCCTGAGCCGGATACTCAGCTTGCTCATTTGTAGGCACAACAGTAGAAACAGATTGTGTAAGTTAGCTACACGATTTTCTGAAACATCACTCTCCAAGGCTGAGATTGTGCTGTTATTCAAAAGCACAAACAGGTAATGTAATTTCCAAATATATGGGAGATTGCTTGTATCTCTTTCAAAATCAAAGACATAAGGATCCAGAAAGAAAGACTCTCTTCTGATAGAGACAGTTAAACAATCCTAATCACCACAGAATATTTATATGATTCCTTGTGAAATATTTACCAAAGTAATTCACATCATCTAAAGTTTTAAGGGAAATGCAAGCCCCTAATTATGGATCAGCATTACAAAAGCTTGTGCAGCTTTACTCAAACCCAACTTGTAAAAGAATAATGTAATCAGTAGGAAGGCTGATGAGCTGCCCGTGAAATGGCCTCTCTCAATCTGACATTAATGCTCTATCTGATCCAAAACACCCAATATGAAGTATGAAGTTCTCTGCAAATGATTACATGCAAATCTCCTAAAAGGTCCATTTTCCTTTATTTGAACACCAAACTGTAGGCTTTGTAGAAATTGCTTTCTCTAAGCTTAATGCTAACAAAAAGGTTTACACTAGCCTTGCAAAACTTTTCCTGATATGCTTGGTCAAGGGAAAGCACCCTTTCATATTCCTGTTGAGCTAGCCGGGAAGAGTTATTATACATGGGCCATTGCAAGACTTTTTCACCTGCCCCAGCAAATAACATTTACACAAATATCTTGCAGGGTGGTTGGCACTAATTTTCAAAAATTAACTTCTGAAGTAATGCCAGAGGAGTCAAAACTGTGGAACGCCAGAAAACAACCAAAATTGCATGACATTAGAGCCCACCTACCAGGGAGCAAAACTAATACATCCTTTAGCCAAAGCACCAAAAAATCCCCAAGTTCAGCTCATGATCAGTGATACACTTTGGGACCTTCCTGACCAGTGTGGGTGGGTTTTACATACATTGTATGTAAAACAATACATGGTGAGGCAAACTATGCTGTTAAGGAATAAAATGTGTATTTCCCCCTGTTAACTAGACAATCACAAAGAAGCATCTCTTGAAAAGAATGAAGGTTGCAGTTGTTAAGAGAAATCCGGGACTTGTTTGGGGAAAGGAAGGGATAATGTGACATCTGCAGTRTAGTCACTATGGGGTCCCCCTGCAGTCAGGGGAAGTACAGCCTTGTCTTTCAGAGGCCACGTACCCTGTCTGCAATTTGAGTTGGAGTGTCTTATTTCTCTTCATTGATTATACTGSGAGCCTTGGGTGATCCTAACTCAGGTTCATAAGTGAAAGTGGCATGAACCCGGGGCTTAATGTCTAGAATYTGCCTGAAGATAAGGCAATCTCACTGAGACGTTTTTGGCAGTGATAGTTCGGTTTGCTCCATAATACCTAAGGCTCCATCATATSTGCAGACTTAACACTTCCCTTCCAAGCTCATAGGCAAAGGTGCTGTACAGTAGCGATGGAAGTGGAGACTAAATGCATAGGCAGATGGAGATAAAAGTTGCAGTGAAGGAGAACTTTGAAGCAATGATATTTTATGCTTCTCTTGGGAAGAAACATAGTCTGCCTGAGTAAGTACAGTCCCAGGGAAACATATGGCTGCAGATCTCTGGAGCGTGGCGAAGGGGTATCAAAGTTACACTGCAGTGAGAATCCAACCCGTCTATCCGTAAGCTCTCTGGGGAGGAAATCTGGGGTGAGAGGAATGTTGCCTGAATAAAGAGATTGTATCTCTTCCTATTTTGGTTAAAATTACTGTTGGCTTTGGATTTCTGTTGCGCATAAAAMTAATGAACTTACTTGTTTAGCCTCTTATACTTACTGGGACAATTGGGCAATCCCAAGCACAAATACAGGCTGGGYGGAGGATGGATTGAGAGCAGCCCTGAGGAGAAGGACTTGGGGGTGTTGGTTGGTGAGAAGCTCAACATGACCCGGCAACGTGCGCTCGCAGCCCAGAAGGCCAACTGTATCCTGGGCTGCATCCAAAGMAGYGTGGCCAGCRGGTCGAGGGAGGGGRTTCTGCCCCTCTGCTCTGCYCTGGTGAGACCCCMCCTGCAGTGCTGCGTCCAGCTCTGGGGYCCTCAGCACAGGAMAGACATGGACCWGTTGGAGCGGGTCCAGAGGAGGCCACAAAGATGATCAGGGGGATGGAACRCCTCTGCTATGAGGRAAGGCTGAGAGAGTTGGGGTTGTTCAGCCTGGAGAAGAGAAGGCTCTGGGGAGACCTTATAGCAGCCTTCCAGTACTTAAAGGGTGCCTACAAGAAAGGTGGAGAGGGACATTTTACAAGAGCATTTAGTGATAGGACAAGGGRTAATGGCTTTAAACTGAAAGAGGGTATATTTAGGTTAGATATAAGGAAGAAATTCCTCACTATGGGGGTGGTGAGGCACTGGAACAGGTTGCCCAGGGAAGCTGTGGATGCCCCATCCCTGGAAGTGTTCAAGGCCAGGTTGGATGGGGCTTTGAGCAGTGTGGTCTAGTGGAAGGTGTCCCTGTCCATGGCAGGGGGGTTGGAACTAGATGATCTTTAAGGTCCCTTCCAACCCAAACTATTCTATGATTCTGTGAYTGTATGATTTCCTCCTGATCCCACTCTTTATCCCCATTAGCATTGGATGCTTGCATCCCTAAAATTGTGTGGAAGTCATTTTCCAGTGACTGTTATTTCTTATATTCTAGCCTATATCTCCCTTAATTTTGGGAAGACCTTTTTTTCCAGTGCACGATGTCAAACAAAGCAAACAGCCTCCCTTCAACATCTAAGAGTCATGGTTCAGAAGATCATTCTCTTTCTTCAGCTGAGAAAAGAGATCAAGGCAACCCAGCACTAGAAGACTCTTCTTAGATGGACTTCTAAAGGGATCTGATTAAGGAGAAATTTTATTTTCCATAGCAGTTTCTTTCTGTGAGCTAGCCCTGGGACTCTGGACTTGAAAACAGTAGAAAGTGTGAGGCTCCCGCACGATGGGAAGCAGGATGGCTGCACCAGAATGATGTTAAGGTGCTGAGTTAAYGTGCTCTAGACACAAGCAGCAGGGCATGGTGCCGTGCTAAAGGGGCTGCTCCCCCCGCTAGCACCTCTGCACAGCGCTGTGCTGCGGATGTGCCAGCCTGCAGGACCCCCAAGTCTGTCTCTCTGCACCCAGGTGGATGGTGGGTGTAGTTCCTTTCCCTTTCACTCTGAGAGAGACCTGCTGTGTAACCTGGGGAAGAACTCTTCAGACCTGTCTGGTCTGACCCTTATGCATTGGAGTCTCATTTGGCATCCACCTCATGCTCCCCAGGAATGCATTTGAATCTTGCACATACCCTGTGCCTGGCACAGCTCATTAAAAGATCAGACCTATCCTGCATCTTCTAGTAATTTTGATCTTTTTTGTCTATTTATTCTGCAGGCTTTTTGAGACACAGGCTGCTTCTCGTGTGCATGTGAAGCTAGCAAAACAGCAGGACCTCGATCGTGTGTTTGGCCGTTAGGTGTTCTTGCAATGCAAGCTGTAGGAGTAGGGAAGTTGTTTGTGCTCGAGTAACTGTAATTATTGTGGAGGAGAGCTCTTCACAATGTTCTGCAGGCAGTGACAGGCTGAGAGGGTCCCTTTGCTACAATCTGAAGACAGGACAAGTGCTGCGTTTCCAGGGAGGTGGAAGTGAAGACCACATACTTACTGAAAAAACTGCGAAGAAGATGTGCAACCCTCATTGTTCTAATCCAAAGTTTCCCCTTATAAACCTGCACTGCAGCTTCGTTTTCCCATAAAACTTCCATAATTCTGGCTAAGGCAAAGAGCCAAAATACAGCTATGCTTCTGTAGGTGATACTCTTCTCTCCTGGGAAAGATTTCCAGTCAATGGTATTCCCAAGAAGGTACTGCAGGAATATGACAGTATTATGCCAGAAAGAAATGGTGTTGGACAAAAAATTCTGATGTGCTTTATGTTTGTTTCAGACCTAGAACAACATTAGCAAGTAAAGAGCAACAGTCACCTGCAAGAAAAAAGGAAATCGGTAGAGACAAAGTTTCACGTTATTAAATGGCATTTCCAGTCCAAAAATGGGAACGATTATTTTTCCTCCAAAATGACTGAATGTCTTTCAGCAGACAGCAAGCCAACTTGCAAATGCAATAGGAAGACCTCAGAAAATTTCAGAGGCATCATTGATGTTATTGGTTTTTTCTCCAAAGACCTTTGATTAAGCTCTTTAAAGCTGCAATTTGAGTACCTTAATCATTGGTTTTCTGACTTCTGCCCTATAAGAAAAAAATCTTTACTTCACTTTTGTTCAGTTCCCTGCTCAATGAAAAACCTGAAATTCTTCAAGGCACTATACTAAGAAAGGTCCCAGATAAGAGAGGTTTTCTGGATCAGAGGGAAGGTAATGATAATTCAAAACACATAAAAGGCACATGAGGGTTATTTGTAAAAAAGAAAAAAAAATCCCAGTAGTTCGGAGGAGGACTCACAGCAGCATGGGCTGTAAGCAGTAGAGTAGAAATACAGGGAGGAGTATACCCACGGTCTCGTTCACTTAACAGTCTGTCTGTCTCTCATACCCTCAGCCTCTGTCTGTTTTTCTGAGGGWTAGTTAAAGGAATTGGTTTTCTTCAAGAAAAAAACATTTTAGAATGATGAGGGCAATATTAGAAAAGAATTTGGTGTTTGGAAATATGGCACCTGAACCCATGTAAAAATGTGCTACAAGCTTTGCCATAACAGAACAAACTTATCGCTCTACCTGATTTACCAACCGTTCCCCATCACTGGCTAATTCCAGCCATGCAGTGCTCTAATAAGGCAATTAATTACACCCTRTGGTATAGGGAGGAATCTCTTTCTGATACTACATAATAATCAAAGTTATGCAAGAAAGCAAGATGACTAATAGTCCTTATTTTTTTCCTGACTGTTGAAACAGTATGTGCTATGTGYATTCCAACTTATAGGTAGTTATTTTTCTCAGTCTAAGGTGTTTGCCCCAAAACTAACATGTAACAGGTGGTTTCACCTACTAACRATGAAATATTTCCTGCTTTCCTTTTTTAAATATAATGGTTTTGATTGTGATGAAATGCTAACAGGAGCAGAGAATCCTTAAGTTTTGGCTGACAAACAGCCTTTCTTGGTTATCTTGTCCATCTCTGAAGCAGTTATTCACTATAGCATAGAAGTCCCTTCTATAACAAGTCTAATTTTAAATTCCTGATCAATTAGGCTGGGCAGCTTGTTCYGGAGTCTCAGAGGTCTAACAACGCCCACTCTCAGATGTGCTTATATTATACTGCGCTGAACACTCCTCAGTAGGCTGGCAAACAGACTAAGTAACATAGTGGTCTCTTTTATCTCTAATTTTGATGATTACCTGCCTGACCTCTTTGGCAGACTTGACCTTCTGTGCACTATTCAATATTTTATACAGCTATTTTCTTTCTTACAGTTCTTTTTGAACTAAAAGCCCTGATCTGCAAGCACCATGCAGACCCAGCTGCCTTTCATCAGATTGCTACGTGGTCCACATGTGTGTCGGCCAAATGAGCGGAGTGGAGAAGCTCTTACTAAACAGCCCTCTAGGCACTTCTGCAGATGTTACAGCAGTTCCACCACGCTTTAATGAGCGACTCTGGCTTCAGTTTTGCCCTAATTTTACCTTTTGGCTATCTCTGCACACAGTCATATGAGCTATGTTTTCCCCATACTCTTAAATTTTGATGGTGCAGCACCCACATGCACAGAGAAGAGACTCTTTTTCTCTGCTGGACAATTTTTCGAGCAATGCTTTTCATTAAAAACAAACAAAAAAAMCCAACAAAAAAMCGAAACCAAAACAAAACCAAAACAAAAAACACAACAAAAAAGCCAGGTTAATCTAAAGTCCAGTTTTCCACAAGGCTGTATTATAATTCTCATTGGAGAAYTACACGCAAACAATCTTGTACATACAAAACTTCCCAGCAGTATTTTACTACAGTGTTTTCTTGTCCTATATAGAGAAAAATACAGTAGCCATGTTATTTCTCTGGGCTGTTTCTTCAGCTTACAGCATACTTCCTTCCTGATGTCACATCCTGTATAGTGATCCTATTAGTGAAGATAATAGTATAAACTTAGCTCCTACTTGAACTCCTAAAGTGTCTCTTTATCACAGCCTTTTAAAAATGCTTGGAAAATTCATTTACCAACCAGTTCGGAAGAATTTCACTGAATTACCTGGAAAAATTCGAAGGCTGACTGGAAAGAAGTGCTAAAAATTATTTGGAAAAGTTTAAACGAACATAACAGCTACTGCTTATCAGCGAGAAGAAAGATAAAATAAGCAAGGATTTTTGTGTTAGGATAATTACCCAGACCTTCAGTTTCCTCACTTAGTATATTTATTTAGGCACTGTAATTAAGCCATTTAATTGCTCAGTATCCTTTAAGAACTGACCTTGATGTGTAAAGTAAAATGATATTACAAGAAGATAGGAAARAATAACTAAAATGAACTTGAAAAGTCTAGAAGTGGAAAAAGCTTTTCAAAATGTATGACTTTTTGGTTCTATATATGATCAGTTGTCTTTTGTTCATAAAGTGTTCAAAATCACAGGAGACAGCAAAATGAATGTAAATGATGCTGAGGAGAGTCCTGAAGTCCCGGATGGTGATCGGCAAACTTGATCRCTTCTAGGGGCTACCCAGTCGTGTAGGTTTCTGTGCTCATTAAGTATCTTCCTACTAAACCTGCTGGTTCCCTGATTTTTTAACATTAACAAAAAGTATTATCAGAGGGAGATACCTGTCTCTTGTCYAATCTTGCTGGAATGTACACTGAGATGAAGAGCCCTCTTAAATACTCAGAAGGCCTAAAAGTAGCTAATCCCACACAAACTGAATGGAGCTTAGAATCAASGTTTCCCATTTCTTGGGAAAAGGCTCCAATTCCTAAATTATTTCAGAAGGAATGGGTGTTGTCATCACACACCCATCCTCAGAAGATGGCTAGAAAGACTGGCACTCAAAGGCTTCTTATTAATTTCGCTGGAAGACTTAGAAATTCATGTAGGAAGACACATAGGAGACACCCGAGCTTCCCGTGCCACCAAGGTGGAAAGGGATTCCGTATGGTAGGTTGACTAGAAGTTCCTCTGCTTATCTTCGTGGCCATCTGCCTCCTTCTACTTCCACTTTTGCACACAAAGTATAAAAAGCAAAATGTAGATGGCTTTTCCATATTGACTGGATTTCTCCCAATCTGTTTGGGACCAAATGTCCCCAATTTCACCAKGTTTCTTAGGCTCATAAATTAAGTATGATGGAGTCTGCATAAAAGTCACAATTTGCAGACCTCAGTCCTTAGAGTAAAGAACCAGAATTCACCTTTCTCTAATTAAACTGAAATGCTGAAGTCATTGAGTGTTGAGGCCCTGACAGCAAGCAGATMAGGATTTTTTGGTTACGTTGGAGCTTGATTTTTTTGTAGGTGCAGAGAACCCAGAGCTCATGGTGAAGACAGCAAGTGGATTTTGGAGTGTGTCTGTTTATATAATCAATCAAACAAAGAAAATTATGCTAAAGAGCCAATGCTTGAAATTGCTAACACGCATAATCGTAAACATGGGTGTTTCCAAATATATCTTAAACGGTCAAGAATCACCTGCACACAGACTTCGTACAGAAAGAATGAGCTGTATTTTTAGTGTTATTGGCTGAAAAAAGATGCTGTCTATCCCTGTGCCTTTGGGCATAAACTAACCTGCTACATGGGACAACACCACACATTTGGAGATGTTTTAAGAAAAACAAAAGCTCATTGCTCCCTGTCATAGGCTCAGTGTGTACAGAAGCTGCAGTAAAACTCATTCGCGTTTGAGATTCTAGCAATGGACAGGTAAAGGCGCTGTTGACAAACTGTTTTGCATCTGAAGGTTCCCGAAAGCTTTCCTTATCTAAGGCTATTKCACAGGCAGTTCTGGTTGGACCTGTCTGCTCTTGCACAATAACTGCTGTCTTCTGACTTTTCGTTTTTTCTTTTCTTTTTCCTTTTTCTTTTCTTTTATGCCGAAGCTGATGCAAAGATAGATGTGAAAAGGCATGACATTTCCTTTTTGTTACATGCTTGTGATTTTTATTATGCATGTCCCCAAGGTAGCTAAACCAACACCTGGCACTGTTTGAGTATTCTGGCCTTCCAGTCAATGAAAGCAGAGGCTCTGGAATCTGGGAGCAACAGAGCTACTTCATAATCAAAGTGGTCTTACTGGTGTGAATGTTAAAAGTCCTCACACACATACACAAAAGGATTCTGGTAACCATTATTCCGTGCTGTTTACCCTGCAAAAATATATACACTCGTACAAGCTCTGTTATAAACTCTGAGCAATTTTCTAAACTTGCRCTTAGCTGTGAAGTCTGCTGCTTCTATTTCAGATTTGAAGAAAGCTTGTCTGCATTTTCTGAGTATATCACTTCTAATAAAAGATAYTACCTGTGCCTATAAGCGTTTCCTCTACTAACTCCTCAGATTATCACACCTACAAAAATACGCCACTAGGCTGATATTTCAAGGTCTCAAATGGCATACAGATGCTTGCTGGCATTTTGAGAAATAGTTTTCTCCTACAATATAGGTTTTATAACTGTATTGGTAACAGTTATAAACATGTAAAGCTCTTCAGGTTGGTAAAGCACCAAACAGATTTCTCTATCACCTTCCAGTTTTGGTGGGGGGAACACTCACATCAAGTAATAAAAGGATGTGAAAACTTGATGCGAATGACATGAAATAACCCTATTATTTAAAATATAAGAAAATCTACCACAGGTCTCAAACGGCACAGATAAAACGAGAAGCTCAGTAACCTGAATGTGTCCATTTATGTAAAGATCTATACTTTGTACGCAGATTTAATTTTTGACCTTTGCTGTACTGTATCACCGATGCCATCCACATGACCATGTAAACATAGGCAACAGAAGAAAATGCCATTTGGGCTGCTTTGAACAAATGGAGAGCTGAAGGCTGAAAACACAAAAAGCACAGTGGCACCAGAAATTAAATCTGCTGTGAACAGAGTGGGGGAGACCACCAGGAGCTGCTAGAGAAAGCTTACAGGATATGGGGAAGAGACAAAAAGATGGGAGAGTTTTGTATGGCACTGCAAAATATGATGTCCAGAAAGGGGATTAATGAAATAATGGTGAYGAACTTGGCCATTGGACTCACAGGATGGGAAGGTATAGCATCTGCAAATGATTTTCCTTCTGGTTTACTTAGTAAAACATATGTATGTTSAGAAAATGTATCATGGGAAAAAGACCTTTAGCTGCTGTAACTTGTGAGCTAAGTCAGGTAGAGGAGTAGAGATTGGTCTGTGGCTCAAAATCTCCACAGCAACAGGCATACCTGCTGCTTTTGTTAATGCTAGTTGGAAAATGGAAGGGGCAACATTTTATTTAGAGAAAGCACTTGTGTCTGATTATACAGTAATACTAGTTTAAAGCTCAAACAGGCATGGATTTTCCCTAACTGTGAAAACAACTCCTTAAGTCATTAACTTCTGTGGTTCCTCAAGAAGTAGGTATATTTGAAATAACGTCAAACCTGCATGGCCAGCCATTGTAAAAATTATTGCTGATTTTTGTAAAATAAAAATAATTCAAGGTCTGCTTTTGCTGTGGGCAAAGGCCAGTCGGAGGAACAGGAAAGGTTTTACAGTGTATTGCATTCTTCTTTCTTACTTGCTGTTGCTGTGATGCTATGGAGTCAGCCAAGAGATGGATCAATGAATATCTTCTTTACACTTGCCATTTCATCCTTCCCAGTGGTACAAGGTGGATGTTAAACCATGTAATGGAAAACTGGACGGGAAGAGTGATTTCTGTACCCATCACTGATGGAACTGGAGTCATAGTTCTTGGAGAAGTACTTCTCAAACCATTACATTTTCCCAATCTCATTTGTTCATTAATTCAGTAGTCTCTTTCGCCACAGCCAGTACTAAAATCCATAGAGAAATGATCCATCTAGCAAATTGAACATTGCTGTACAGGCAGGAATTACTCCCTTCAGTTCCCTGGCAGGTGATAAGCACATGCCCTTGAGCATGAGKTTTTTTTTGCAAATCCCTGTTGCATTATGCAAATCTCTAGAACTGATTAGAACATTTTCTGAATAACAGCATCTTCTTCTACCACCTGTTCACCAAGGCCTTAGGAGTCACTGGAAAAAACTCAAATTCCAATCTCAATTTCCAAARCTGTCCCAGCAGAACAACGCCTAGTATTTTCACATCATGTTTTATCTGAGAAACTGTTTGACAGAAGCAACTTTGCTTCTTAGAGGAGAAAAGGGATGGGCAATAAAGCTACCAGGCCAAAATCTTCCAGTGGATCGGATAAGGGCACAACACATCCCTCGATTCCCACCGCAGGGCTCTATCCACTTGATCATCCAATTTGCTTAAGAAACCTTAGTATTATTAGAAAGACTGGCAAMGAGACTGAAAAGAAAGCAAATGAAACGAATCTGCCCCTCACACCTTGGTGTTTAATGGGAATCTGTAATGAATAGATGTGCTTTGTGAAAGGTCTGTTCTAATAAAACCTGCCTTCATCTCAAAAGGGACTAGAACTAGAGTGAAATGAACACTAATAATACCAGCTTATCGGCTATTCTGTAAAATCCTATTTATAAGCCTATGGATGCTAATTAACTGTCTTGCAATGTCAAGCAGAATTGTACATTATTCCCAAATGAAAGAGCATGGAAAGTGTTAAAGAAGACACCACATTGATTAATGTCTAAGCCAGGTGTTTTGTATACCCAGACTCTTCCTGTCTGACAACTTTTTCCCATTATTTTGCCTTTTTATATAAGGCTCCTGTGAACTCTCTCAACAGCCTTTTTTGTCCTTTCTTAAAAGACCACAGCTTGGCAATAGCACAGTGAGCCTCTAAGATTGTCCCAGAGTCTAAACTTGCCAGAAATCAAGCAGAAGCCACTATGAATAATAAAGTGGAATGAGTGCATTTATGATTGACCTTTGAAAAAAGATATTATCTGGTAACAGTGGTAAAAAAAAAAATTGGCCTTTATGAAAAGACTTGTAGGTAGAAAAGTTCGCTATCAGAAATACATATGTATTTATAAGCAGCGTGACAGAAATGTGTAGCTACAATATAAGATTGATGGAGTAGGCTTAGAAATGGTCTGTGRGACACTCAGAAGGAGATGGAGACACACAGCTGGCTTCAGACAGGTCAGCTCTGGAAATGAAAAAGCCACAGGGATACAAAYGGGATGCTGCCTCGTAGCCACCTTCCCATGGCGTGTCCCTCAGCTAAAAAGCAATCCTTGGCTCTTTAGGATTGCCAAGGACTGCAGAGACTCACCAGYGCAGACTAGTGCCATCACAAAAGCCCGATGCAGTTGCATGATGTGTGTAAGCCCTCAGGCTTTTCAGGTCTCTAAAGAACAACAGACCAGGCTGAGATTCAGATCCTTCAAGGTGTGCCTACGTACTTTGCTGGATAAGGGCTTGGGAGGGAGGTGGATTTCTGAMATTCTCAGTTCGAGGTCCACCACTGACAAGTGTGAGCATCTGAGCTTTGCTTGCCATCTGCAGAATATGTATCATGCCTCGACAGAGCTGATTACCTAGGGTCATTTTCCACATGGACCGATCTTATTGATTTTAATTGAATTACTAATAGAATAAGGCACTATTTAATGAGACCCAGGGAAAGAGGGGGTTGGAAATCACTGTGTCCCAGATCCTGTTGGCTGTGTTCATGCAGAGAAACATTTATTCTGTGAACAACCCCACTGAAATCAATGTGCATCCCTGTAGAATAACTTTTTGCCCAGTCTGATTAAAAGAAAAAAAAAAACCTGGCTTCTTTGGATGAGAAAAGTTGCATAGAAGTATGGCATTATTTTTATACCCTTTCCTATTAATATATTAAAACCCACATCATTCTTCAGGGGAGATGAAGCATACCGGTGCTYAACACGACTGTAGGTTACAATCACCCATGTCATTCTCTCAGATAGATGGCTTTTCCATGGTGTACCCTAGACGGCCGAAATATCAGGAGGGTAATTTGTCTCTAAATTATGGCTGTTAGTAATTAATCCTCTTTTGCTCCGGACTCAAATGACCTTTATAGAGAAGCAGTTTAAATTAGGAAAAAAAAAGAAAAAAGAGGGGAAGAAATGAACCRTCCCTCCACAAACAAATACGCTTTTGTCTCAAACTTGCAGTAAGAACTACAAAAAGRCTCAAAAAAACTACAGCAGACTCAAAGTATAACCCAGAAGATATACACTTCTGCTGTACTGGAGGATAAAAAACTGTCCCGTAGTGGCAGTGGGAAGCCTGTGACCTATCCAAGGCTTGCCAAAGCCAGGTCATCTCTGTGATAAACTGCTCAGTCCTGCATTTCCATCTTGAAAAGTTTCCTGATGAAGTGAGAAAGAAAATGTCCGGCCCCTGTAGATACAGTGTTTCTTAAAACCTTGATCAAAATCAAATGTCTCCCTCCCTTTATTAGGACTGTTAAACAGAAGCAGCTGTGCTAGGGACAYGTACGCTGTCAGTGTGACCTTCAGAACTGGTACCTGCTCACTGGTAATTACATAGCGATAGCTGTTGATCATCTAGAAAGTGAATCCAACACCTTGTAGGAAATACCTCTGAGGAAACAGTCATGATGAAATGCTGCCCCGTTTTATTTTTATGAGTGAATGCTAGCGTTCATAAAAATAAACGACTACCGTGACAGATAAGAAACAGACATCGGTTTTGTGCAGATTTTATGCAGACTATTTCAGGTGAGACATCTCTGCCTGTTTGTGTGATGTCTTACTTGCACATTTTTGGCTTGGACCTTTCGTTTTGTTAAAAAGGAGAGGAGGGACCTTTCTGGAACTGTCCCAAACGTGTGGAGAAGGGCAACCTGTTAACTTAGTTTTTAAGAAAAGACATAGGAGAATAAACAGAATGATTTTTGGTAAAAGCATCCCTATGTTTGAGCTGCCTTGTTTTTTTGGTGGTAGGTAATTTGGGTAAGTGAACAAGGCAAAGAACAGGGGCCTGGTGAGTCTGGCTGGGAAGGTTAAGTAGGGAAAACCCTTTTTTGCAGTGTTTATTTTTTCTCATCTGAAAATCTGGGAGCTTATCTAAAGAACAGTGGCGACTTCTCTTTCAGATACAGCAATCTCTTCCGTCTCAGATTCGTTATATGTGATTTTAGGCTCTGTCTAATTGAGACTGCCTTATCTATGTTATTCTTAGAAACCGCAAGTTAATCCATAAGAGCTACAAGTTTATCTTTCTCCTTTCTAGCCACATCTCAACTAGAAAAAGCCCATGCCATCACCCTGCTTTGCCTCATTTATCAAAATAATATGGCAGCTAATCCTTCTGGAAGAACATAATGTGAGACATGCAGGGCAGGACACCCACATTCCCAAGGGTCTTTTTGGGAGTGGAGGGCTGGGTGCCCATACTATGACCCTGTGGTTCCTAGGAGGTTTGGTTGGGTGGCTGGAATAACCGAATGCCAACGCAGCATGATGGAAGAGATAACAGCCTGATAGGACCTGAACCCCCTCCAGATCCCCATCTGAAAGCCTGTGCCTAGGGGGGATGACCAGAAATGATCACCTCTTCACAGGGACTCAGAAGATTAAGATGTTCTCCCCTAGTCCATCACTATCTCATCATACCCTGTCCTGTTTTGTGAATTAATGCAAATCATCAGTTTTCAGAGTTGTCAGCTCAGCACCAGTCCCCAGGCCTGCATTCGCTACACAGAGAAAGCCCGTCCTGCTTCTCTCCCAACACCCAGCGTTTCAAACCTGAGTCAAATGTCCACATCTAAATGATTATATTAGGTGTAAAGGTTCCCTTGGAGAACTGAGACCTGTGTTTATTTGCAGAACAGGCGAGGTCCGCTATTGGGGTTAAATGAAGGAATGGGATGTTTGCAGGAAAATGTTTAAATAGTTCTGGCTCRGTGAGTGCAGATTCCTAGTAAGCACTGTAACAGAGGTGGACAAAGGGTGCTGGAAAGTTAACTGCTTGGCCAGGTTTAAGCACAACTTTAACCCCCTTTCACAGTTGCTTTTTTAAGCAATTGTTTGGCTTTCTGAGTATAAATACATAGTGAAGCAAGTTTTCCACTTGCTTGAAGAGAATGGTCACTTCTGAATTTTCTCACACAGACTTTTTGGGGTTCTTTTGGTCATGATGAAGCAACAAAACCAAACATCTCACAGGGATGTGAATATATACACCTGATGCATCCAAAGCTTAGATCAAGTCTCCAAACATGAAAAGACCAATTCAAATATCTCAAACCAACTTATTGCCGACACTCAGGGATTTCCAATTCAATTATGTCACAGAACGTGATGTTTTAGTCTTCAGCCAAACCTATCAAAATACACAGTGGTGGCGCGTTGAAGGAGTGAGGCATCTAGAGAAATGGTTAAAAAGCATGTGTCGGGGAAACTGCTATTGGCATGGTGGGGAATCTGTGAACTTCAGTGTAAGCCAAGTCCTGAAGCACAAAAAGTGCTTTAAGATCAGAGAGTTGGACAATGTTGTTGACCCCTGGAGCAAAGAGGAATGATTCGAAAGAGCATCAACTATATGAACGGCTCAAACATGAATACTTAGTTGATGGTTCACAGAATCAGAGGCATTAGGAATGGAAAATCACCCACAGGGTGAACCGTGATTATTCTGCTTCGATGCTCTGTCCTGTGTTTCAAACTGGACACAGACTTCTCTTGTGTAGATCCAAATGTAGATTTTAATATGTGCCTTATATAAGCAATTTGATTTAGGGTCCTGAGTCAATCTCTTGTAGAGGGAATATGAAACTGCAAAGCATGAACGGGGATTTAAATAACAAGAAGGGCTTTTTTGGTCTGTTTGTTTGTTTCTTTTTTTCCCCGTGCCTTGCCTTGCCTTGCCTACCCTTCCCTCTTTTCTTTTTTCTTTTTAATGGCTTTTGAACATGAGCATGTTTTAAACTATCTACAAGGCCAAACAAATATTCTTTTCCAGAAGGGAAACATTTTCTTTCCACGGTGTTTGAAACAGGTACATACAATGCAGGGATTCACACCAAACAAAAATCTGCTAAACAAAACTAGCTGTTTCACCAACTGAATGCAGAGTGCAGATCCTTTCCCCCAGGACATGAGTTTTAGTGGTAGAAATAGTGRGGTATGTAAAAAAAAGGTGAGATCTTACAAGAACAGGAAATTGCTCCAAGTCTTCCTTATGGAATCAGGGACAGAGGGGAGGAAGGAAGTGCAGGAGCATGTGAAGAAAATTTCTGAGAAATTTCATCTTGTGGCCACGTGTGGCACTCGTAAGCTCAATATGTGGCTGTATTATGTGTGCTGATTTACACAACCTGCAGGAGAACTTACGTCTGAAACAGAGCAGGAGAACAATGCCTATCCCAACGTTTTCCTGTATGGCATTTCAAGGCAACCAGCTTGCACAATTAGAGAGAAATTTCAAGAGAAGTCGTAAGAGCCATCGCTATACATGAAACAATGCTAGCAATTTATTCACAAGATGTCCAGCGTTGTTTCTGTTGCCTTTCAGAAATCCCATGAAGCTGGCTGTCATTTTGATTCTGCAGACCRACCTCTGATCAAAGTTTCCCTCAGCTTTTCTCCTTTTTTACAAGAGCYCAGTCTCTGCGTGCTGGGCTTCAACCTTTCTATTACTTTATGTAAAAGTTTGCAGACAGCAGGAGGAAGGCAAGCTGCAGCCTTCTTGACTGGCAGCAGTCCAACATGCGCGGAAGTGAAGGCACAAGGTGGGAGCMTAAGTACAATGCTGGAGAGTCAGCCTAAATGAATAGCTGTCCTAGCTGCACACTCAAAGCAGAAAGAAATGAAATAAAATCCMAAAACAGCATACAGAAATTTTTCACAATGAGGGTGGTGAAACACTGGCACAGGTTGCCCAGAGAGGTGGTAGATGCCCCATCCCTGGAAACATTCAAGGYCAGGTTGGACKRGGCTYTGAGCAACCTGATCTAGTTGAAGATGTCCCTGCCCACAGCAGGGGGGTTGGACTTGATGACCTTTAAAGGTCCCTTCCAACCCAAACCATTCTACGATTCTATGATTTCCACGCTTCTCAAGATCCTGACTGTGTTATGGCAGCTGCATTCTTCCTGCCGGGTGTGCTCGCTTTCCTTCTTAGCCTGGCTTAAACCTCCATTGCTTCCTAAACAGACTGATTTTGCCTGTGGATCCTAAGACTGAGTACTCTCCCTGTTCTTCTCAGCGTGTCAGGCTAAATATGTCAATAAATATATTGACATAGTCTTTGCAATAAAACCTGGGCTTGGTCTGCCCATGCACCAAACCCATCAGAAGCAGTTTAGTCATGGGCCTCTCTTTTACTGTGGTTTAGCCGGTTATCCTTAGTACTGTGGTGCGTGGCTGCATGGCTTCAGGGTTTACAACAGACATGCATGGGGCTTGCAAAGAACTGGGGTTGCTTGAGCTTGTGCAACAACCCAGGGTGATGTATTTACTATCTCTGAACCTGTTTAGATTTTCTTTGGGTGGGAGCCCTTTGAGTGAGAGAGATACTAATTAGAAACTTGCTAAACAACCTAACAGATGACAAATGTCTCCAGCATTGAARACTAGAGGTGAAAAAGACCATTTGCATCTTGTTTACCTCTTCCTACCTAAGATCGGCTGTGACTCTATCCTCATATATTTTCATGCACTTTACTCTGATAGGCTTTAAATTACTCAAGTGATAAGGTCTATACACCATGCAATATGCTGTACAGTAATTGCAGTATTTTTTGAATGAACATTTATATTCTAGATAGACTGATAATAAGTCTATTAATGATGTAGCTAAAGGGGTAGAACACTACTCGCTTTTTATCAGGCTGGCCTTTAGTCAAATGGAACTGTAATTCTCATTAACAAAATGCTGTACACAAGGTACTTAAATACTACCATAAAAGAAAGCATCTATCCAAATGCTTCTGAAAGGTATACCAAAAGATGTTTCTGTCACCATGGTTAATTTCTAACAAAGGCTAGACTGGTTGCTGAAGAAGTTCACCTTGCTTTGAAAATCATTCGCATAACAACTCAAGTTTTAGGGGAGCAGCAGAAGAGATTGCATCAACAGTATTAAAAAATAGGAATAAGGTCTATCCAAGTATTTTCTTCGATGTGCTAAAGTTATTTCGGTAGTATTCACAGTTCAGCCATACTGGCCATCCAGTAGAGATTTTTGCAGAAAGTTGCTGTTCTTTGGTAGCCCGATGAGAATCATAAAAGTGACTTCAACATAATTCAGGCTTCAAACCTTGTCTGAGAACTTGCTCTAATTCTGGTGACCAAGTGCTGCAGGCTGATGCCATCCATGAAGTAGGCAGTTATATCTGAGGGGTAATTAACTCCAAAAAATAAATCCAAGTTACCCTGTGTCTTCAGGCAAGCTGCATAATATTTAATCCATACCATTTAATCCATACCATTTAATCCATACCATTTAATCCATACCGTTGCTGTTCCAACTTTCTAATTTCAGGTATTTGACACTCAGCCTGCGCTCATGCCAGTGATTATTTGCATCACTTTCCAACCTGCAGCACTCTGTGTCTGTTATCTGAGTTACTGTCACTACTTCTGTGAACAGCACCGAGACCCATATGGCTGGATTTACTGCTTGCCGGAATTAAATAAGCAGCACAACATCCACAAAATCRCTCTTTTTCAGAAAGATCCTAATGATTCTCATGCACTTTGTATCCAGCCCAACTGATCCAGACTTCCCTCCCTGTTAAGCAGTTTTCCCATTACTGAATATATTCTGCACGTACCGAGCCTTTTTCCTTGGCAGATCGCTGAGCTGATCCCCGTGCAGCCTAACCCCTAGAATATGTCCTGTGTGCTTACTGAATTTTTCATGAATCCCACATTAAATCTTCAGGCTTTGAGGYGCACCGGGGAGCTGACATATTTACCCTTCCAGATCAGCACCACCGTTATCTTTCCTAAGGAAGCACAGGAGCACCTTTGTTTTCCAAAATAGGTGTGGGCAAAAGAAGGACCATGGTCCTCGCCAGTCACTCAGCTGCCACATCATCATTCTCCCCAAGTGCATTCCTTATGCCATTTATTAGCATTGCTAATACCAAGCACCTCATTTTTATGCCGCTAGCAGCGATTGTGAAAGCCATACTGAACTTTCTAATCCATTTATCTATTAATTTATTATCTAATTAAGGCTCACAATGACAGTGCTATTTGTTTAAAAATGCCCTCAAACTAAACCAATACAAAACACACATGCATTCAAATCAATTAAAATGGTACTTGCTAATGTTTTCCTTAATCAGTTGGTAAGTGTTCCACTACCGTTTAAAGGAAGGCAAAATTCATTTTAACTTCATCATAATCGTGTGACCTACTTGCACAGTGCCAAACTGATACAAATGGATGTTACTGTCATGTCATAAGGGCATGGAATAGCACCAGCCATGAATTTTGCAAGAGCCATCCTAGGAATAAGGCTTTTTTGCATAAAAGGGCCCTAGAACATTAGTTTAAATGCGATCACTGAAAGGCAGGCAGGCAAAATGGAGATTTCTGAAGAGTTTATTAAAGTCTACATCATACCTCGTGCTGCATCTTTGTGATTTTTTCTCCSAAGAGTTGTGTCTTTTGCACAACAGCAGCAGAGTCTAGTGCCACATGCCTAATGCTTTATGTTCGTTACAGCAAAAAAATACACCCGTCTTCCTGTGTTGCTTAAACAAAGCCTGACCTCATTCTTCAGCTGCTGAGCTGTGTCAGAGAGCCTTTCCACCACGGCATCCACACACACAGAGAAATCCTGCATAATACCTTAATGCCATTTGTTTTGGCCACTGATTTCAAAAGCAGTTGTCCCTCTTGTTTGGATGCAAAATGTGCAGGCGCTACCCATCCAAACCGGGTGCAGATGTTACACCGGGATCTACCTTCCTGATACTGTGACAGATCAAACCTGATGTTAATTGCTTACTGTTGCAAAGGATTTCGGGGGCACAGCTGGAAAAGAGCTCTGCTCCCTTCCCTCTTTCCCTGCCCCCAGAGCTTGCGGTAGTAACAGCACAGGTTATCACGCTGGAGAGAGTTGCTCCWTTTGGTTATTTAGAAACATTTTAGGAGCATCTTTCAAAGCCCACAGTAACGTACACTGACACCAAGGTCTGAAACGCAAATCCCCATGGACTCAGTCTATCCTGTTCAGCCTGGAAATGCACGGAGGGACATTCATTCAGTCTCGAGATTTGTGTTTGAACATGATTAAGGACAACCACTGCTGTTTTTCCTCTCCTGCATGAAGCATCACTTTCCCTTCTGCTCGTTATTTATAGTACCGCATAAGATATTTTTAAGATAAGGAAAAGCAGAAAAAAACACATTGAAGATACATATAGCTGTAGTTTCTTTAAGTAAGAATGACTGAATAACATTTCTCAAGCAATTTACTTCTTGAAAGTTTTCTTTTCTCTTTTCTTTTTAATACTAAACAGGCAGCCAAAAAAAAAWTGAAATGTAATAAACAGGATATTTGTACACACTACAAGTCAACATTCGTATTAGCAGAGTTTTAAAACTCCAGCTCTGCACTGACTGAAATGACACAGCCATACCCGGGATGGAAACCACTCACTTTGCCTTGAATTTTATGCAAGCCTTTAAAAAATGAAGAAATAAACCTGAGGAGACTTCTTTTCCTTTGCAAGGGGAAACAAGGGAGCGGGAGAGAGCTCTCAGGATCTGACCTTGCTCCTTCTGAAGTCCAGAGGAGACTGTATCATCTGTGAGCTTCAAACCCTCGCTGCCTTCCAGCGCAAGTGTCAGCCCACGGGCTTGCAAGCTGGTTTTCAAGCGACAGCTAAGCCACCTGAAGAGTTGCTCTGCTTTATCAGTTCAGTGGGGATTTATTTGATCAGGTTTAGCGGATGACATCTTCCTGAGTGACAGCCGTAGGTCCGAGTAGCAGTTGTGTGTTCARTAAAGCACGTTCCACTCCCAGAGCTTATTTCTTTCCTTTTGCACCCTGTTTACCTTGGCTGACATTATGACACTCAATTAGTCTTAATATTGGAAATGTTTTCTGGATTAGAGATTTCTGTTTAATAAAGCCTGGGAGGAAGTGCTAGGTCTGATTAGTGATGCCTGACTCAAAGGAAAACAAACTCCCCCAACAGCCTACTGACAGCTAAGCCCCCATCCTGAATAATGTTGGACTGGGAGAGAAAACCACCGCTGCAGAGGATGGGGACCTATCCCCGTCAAATCCCCTCGGTGACCAGAAAGTGGCCACGTAAGAACCCTCTTACTCATGTGGTGACTGATGGCTCGGGGGAGCAGGCTGAAGGTGGAGCTGCACCCTCTGGTCTCACAGCAGAAGAGGCTGTGCCGAGCCGTGGCCGAGCTCTCCCCGGGTCCTGTTTCTGCATCACGGTTCACCGTTTCTGTTGGCTGCAGCAGGGATGTTCTATGTGGGACGGTGCTGCTCGCTGCGTTACTGAAGTAGGTCAGCTCAACATCAGGCAAAAAATAATAATTTAACTATTATTCTGTCCCTTAGGATCTTTTCTACTGAAGGGAACTCGGCAGCAGCATTGCTGCCCTCAGCAGAGAGAAATCTCTGCTAAAGCTCCTCACCAGAGGAAGAGGAGGAATGGCTGCTGGCAGGGCCTGGCAACCACACCGTGAACAGAAAGGGCAGGACAAAGTACAAGGACAGCAGTTCGTGAAGAGGGCAGTGGCTGGAACCTTGTCTGAAGGGATGGCTGGAGAAAAGCCTGGGGTAAATGATGATGGAGAGCCCACGCTAGAAAGAGAAGGGTCTCCCCGTGAAAGGAAAGGTCTTCAGGAGGTCAGACACCAGGACATGACCTTTTTTGGTTGAAGATTTGCAAATAAATAATTGCAGTGGCACATCTTGCCTGTATTATGATAATTCTGAAAATGTAGCGACACACAATAACACATCTATCAATACACAGTTCCACATCTATATCAATATCTTCCTATATCAATATATGGGGTGAGGGAACCGTGGCAGAATCCTTTTCTAATATTGCTGTGGGGTAATCGCTAACAAAGAAATCGCTGACATTTAAATGGCGTTTCTATATTGCAAGTAATTCCAGGAATGTGCTATAAGAAAAGTAAACATCTCCTGTTGTTCAGTTTTCGATTTTCAATTAATTTTATAGTACAAGTGATGCTGTGCTCTAGAGAAGCTGACATAAAAACAGGTTATTATGGAAAGTTCCTACAAAATGTTCAGCTAGTATTGTTAATTCTGTTTTAAAACAACTATCTCCCTATGCAATTATATTTCAATAAGCAAAAGGTTATCTCTGTTGTAAAGACACATAATGGAGAAAACACTCAAACTGTTGCAATGTAATCGCTGGAATTTATCCTCCAACGTGACTATGTTCTCAATTACAGCAGAACAAATGTATTAAATATCATTCAGGTAGGAACATCATCCACTAGCTGTATATTTCTGAAAAGGTTTTAGATCCCAAGGAAAGAAGACTTTTTTCACCTACATTATGCTCAGTTTAGGAAAATAAAATAGAAACCGAATAGAAACAGCTGGGAAAGAATAGGAAAAATCTCCACGCTATGACCCAGAAGGGGAACCCAGGATTTCTATTTACTAGAATTATTATTGGTATTGTTACAGTATCATCCACAGTGCGCCAAAACCCTTTTAGCATGAACTTGTGCAAGTCGCCAGTCACCTATGATTCACTTGCCTCATCTATAAAGTGGAAATAAATGTCCTTCCCACAGCTGGGTCTTGTAAAGACAGGTTTGCAGGACTGTAACACCAGTATAAACCGGTTTCTTATTCAGGGCTTTATAAACTGTAATGGAAAAAGGCTGAGTAATCACCAACAATGTTGATGTCTTATCTGAGATTCCCYCTGAGATCCTTCTAGTCACGGGAAAGTGACAAATTATTTTTCTTGTGTTTCTAAGAGAGTCAAAATGAGCATGGCTCTTTGTAATACTCAGTTCCTTAACAAGCTCTTAAACTTTCATTATGTCTTGCTCTGCCGAAATGTTTTTTGCTGCAGAACCAGACATCAAAGATATAATGTGGCTCTGGACACTGGGGCTACTTCACCAACTGCTGCTCTTAGGTTATCTGTAAGAGAGCAACATATTGTTTTGTTTTTATGAGATCCTGTAAAAGRAAAGCTGGTACTTAGAAAAAATGAAATGCTGCAAGCAATATATTGGCTGGATTAAGTTGACCTCCAATACTTATAATTTCAAGGAATCTCTACCAAGTTTCAGTATAAACACATTGTGGCTGCGCTCACTTGAAAGTGAAAGAGGGTGCAGGCTCCCGTTCACATGAATTTCCTGCTTAWCGTCGCTGTGGCCTGGGCTCACAGTGGTCGTGGTTTGACCCCACTGTGTCAGCCCAGTTCCAGGGCTGTGTCTGGGGCCAAATCCATCCTCCTTCATCCATGCAGCTTTCCAGGAGAAGTTTCCTTACTTGATGCCCAGAGTGTGCCCGCTTGTTTACAATGAAATGAAAATATTTGTTGGTTCTGACGCATCTCACTGAAAAAATACTTGCAGAAAGGCAACATTTTTCCAAAAGTTGGTAGCCAGTATCTCGTTAACAAAAGGGAAGTGTACATCGTCCCTAAAGCAATTTTCACCAAACTGCTTGATTGCCCTTGTGCCGGGGAACAGAGTACGGTACTCGGTTTTGCTTAGTTTAGAATCAGAGGAAAAAATAAAACCTGCGGGGTATTAGCTTTTGCGGGGATGCATTCAGAAATGCTGTTCTGTCAAAGAAGTGTCTCCTCGAGCTGGAAGGAAAAATGGATTGATATGTATCTCATCTCACACCCCACGAACACTACAGATGGTCACTGACCAGCAGTGCAAGAGAGGGACTTGGAAGTGACAGAGACATGCGTTTCCTTGGAGCAGAAAATAACAGGTGGAAAACAAGGCAGCAAGGAAAGAAAGAAAGAAAGAAAGAAAGAAAGAAAGAGAGAGAGAGAGAGAGAGAATGAGAAAGAGAGAAAGAGAGAAAGAGAGGAAGAGAGGAAGAGAGAAAGAAAGAAAGAAAGAAAGAAAGAAAGAAAGAAGGAAAGAAAGAAGGAAAGAAAGAAAGAAAGAAAGAAGGAAGGAAAGAAAGAATGAAAGAAAGAAAGAAGGAAAGAAAGAAGGAAAGAAAGAAAGAAAGAGAAAGAAAGAAAGAAAGAAAGAAAAAGAAAGAAAGTGAAAAGGGAAAGAAAAGGAAAGAAAGCCACTGTTGATGTAATTCAACTTCTGGGAGAATAGGCTGATTTGAAAAGTTATATGAGATTAATCGGAAGTAGGTCTGTTCTTTGATAATTAATCTCAGTTATTAAGCTTTGGTCCATGCACCCAGTATTTATTTTTTGTTTTGGTACATTTTGAGAGCGTGGAGGGAGGGAAGAGATTATGGGGTCTTCAACACAGAACGAGACAAAGTGTTAATGGGAAAGATTACTGCCGTATAATCCTTAGCAAATGGCATAAAAGTATTAGATACTTCCACTGCTACTACGCCTGCCTGCAGAGATATGTCATTGCCAGAAATGTAGTTGCTCTTTCTATGACCTCTGTAGCGGTAAGAAAAATTCAAACTGAAGCTGTTATTCTGTAAGGTCTCCTTGCAAATCCATTGGATTTTGCTCGCAGGACCATAAAAATTGCCATGCTGGGTCAGATCAATGGTCCATATAATCCAGTATTCTTTCTCTGACAGTGACTAATACTATATGTTTTGGTACATCACAGGAAAATGTAAGAAACCTTTCATGACCAATTATGGAACAACCTTCCCATAGAGGAAGGCTCATCCTAACCTCTGGCAGAAAATAGAGCTTTTGTGCTYAAAGCATGAAGGATTCCCATTAGCTCCTGTCTAATCTGACCTTGGTTATATYCGCTATTCATATAAATACCTGCTCCTTTTTCAAATCTGATTAAGTTTTAGTTTAACGATATTGTGTTGCAGTGAATTTTACAGGTTAAATTGTCTTTAGAAGTATGCCTTTTATCACTTCTAAACTTACTGCCCTTCAGTTGCGCTGGATGGTTCTTGTTTTGATTTTATGAGTGGGAGTAAATAAGACTGCCAATTTACCTTCTCTGTAGTACTTAGGATGTAATATACTTCCATGMAACACCTTTATATTCACCTTTTCTTTAAACTAACTGTTCCTGCTCTTTTCTGTCTCTCCCTCACCTTTGCATTCTTCCTAACACTTTCTGTGCTGTGGGAAACTTCTTCCACCCCAAAATCCTTCAATTTCTTTAAATATAAAATGAGTTATTTATTTAGATCTGTTTTATTCTGCTCTATTTTATTTAAAAAACTATAATGACTTTGGCACTGAAATCTGATTTCTGAACGTCTGATTCGAAACGCCCTGAACCAGTCGCTATATTCCTACCAAGCGCCTGCCACTATGGCCAGATGTGCTATCAGGCCATTTGTGGTATTATTCTTAAAATCCAGTTTTAATATTCCAGCAATGTATTTACTTTCATAAACGCAGTTCTGCACTGAGCGCAGGATTTCCCTGAACTGTTGTTCATARTGACTAACCAATTCTCCCCTAAAAACCTCCGGAAGCTAGCAATGTGCTTGGTCTCCAACCTGTGTACCTTCACCTCTGACCATCCCATCTGCATTTCCCCAGRCGATGGTTCAGTTGTTCCCTTGTGCTGGGAGATGGCGCTGGATTTCCTCCTAAGCCTGCTCTAGTCCTGTCGCTGCTTTTGTGCCATCTGCCAGTGTTCCCCCTTCCCTCTTCACTGCTTTTCCAAGTCAGTAAGGGGCATATTAAATAGAGGCCATTCATACTGCTTTTCCTCAATATCTTCTGTCAAAGACTGTTTGTAGAAGTCCACATTAAATATAATCAACTGTCTCCTTACGCACTTTTTTGTTAAGTGCAAAGTAGACTGGAAAAGACTAGCAGACTGGAAAAGCATGTTTACATCTATTCCGTTGTGTACATATGGCTTATTTGTAATCTTTTATAACACTGTTATAACACTATTTCCCATTCTAGCAAACTGAATAAGGTTCATCGGTCCATCATTCAGAGATCCCAGTTTCTTTTTTAACGAAGCAAGCAGAAGATGTTCAGCCCTCCAGTCCCCTAAGCTCGAGTAAGCCGCTTCCCTTTCTGTGACCGGCATCAGCTCCATTTCCAATAGCAGTCGGAGAACGAGCACCTCCCTGGTAGGAGAGACATCGGGGYACTTGATTCTAGCTGTCTAGTCTCAGCAGCAAGGCACTGCCTGTAATAATAATAATAGAAATACTGTAGCACCTTTGGAGTGTGAGTTGTTCCCCGAGGCACTTGTTTTGGTGGGGTAAATCACCCTCTAGAGATACTGATCTCCTTCTGCTGAATACCAGGACTGCCGAGAGGACCAGCTTGGATCTAATGACTCAGTTCTGTCTGGCTAACGTTGCCTGAGATGGATCCTACTCTAAGTGACTTGAGAATCTTTAACGTAATGCCTTTTTTATGGTCTTCTCTGGCATTCAAATTCAGCTCTGATGCTATTTTTAAATGTGGAGGGCTCAGAATACTGACAATAGGCTATGGAAGCTGTTAAGAAAGGAAATGCTTTTTTACTGGGAGGTTGACCAAGTGCTGGAACAGGTTCCCCGGAGTTTGTGGAGTCTCTATCCTTGGAGATATTCAAAAGCCATCTGGTCACGGTCCTGGGCAACTGGCTGTAGGTGGCCCAGGTTGAGCAGGGGGCTTGGACCAGATGATCTGCAGAGGTCTCTTCCAACCTCAAACACTCTGTGATTCTATGATTTTGAATTCAACTCTGTTTGGGATGGCCTGAGCACATTAAATTGGTTTGTGGACTAGTTTGTCAATCCCACAATAYTAAGACAGGAGTTAAGAACCTGCCAGCTTAACTCCAGATCTCAGAGCCTTGTTGGCAAAGTTTGTTCGAGTCCTGRGATCTGCACTCATCCTCTCAGAAATGCTGTCCAACTTGCTATGGGAGGACAAAGGTTTTAAAAGTACCTTACTCTACYGTGTGCAGTATGTACTCAGTCAGAGAACTTCACTCCAGGAGTCCCTGTTGGATGCTTTTCAGGAGAACGTTTAGCACTTTTCTTTAAAGAACAATAATCGAGTAATAGTGGGTTTATATATATATATATATGTATGTGTGTGTGTGTGTATGATGGCTATGCATTATCATACCAGCTGTATATATATCTATATGAATATTTTAAAGGCATTTGCTTTCCTTTCTCTGTAAAAAAAATTAAAAACTTAGTAAGGTGTTTCATTGACTGTGAATATTAAGTCCCAGTAGTTAGAAACATAGCAAGGAAATTGTGTTATGTGATGGGATGAGAAAAAACCCTAAGCTGTACGTCTCACGAGAAATCAATGCGCTGTGTCTTTTAATGTCATAAAAAATACCTCCCAACAAGATGTATTCAGAGTAGTATTAGCAGAAAAGTGAGCTTCTAATGGCCTTTATTGATTAAGGCAGAAACAGCAGACAATTCAGAGGATACTGCTGTTGTACGAAACAATTGGAAGTACCATCGCCTTACTGTACTCTAAGTAGATTTAGTGAGGATGCCCCAAACTCAATATCCGCAGAGCTGCCATCGGAGTAACCACAGCCCTTTGCTTCAGTGAGAAAGTGATTTGCTGAGCTTGAAAGAAGCTTCCCAATCACCTTCTCTGAGATACTCCTTCTTTTTTTTCCAAATTTTGCTTTTTTCTTGAGTGCAAACCCTCCTTYGTCCTTCTCAAAGACTTCTCTAGCCATCCTGTTCCCCTCCTTAGCATCCGTCAGAAGTCTGCACGGGGGAATGAGGACAAGAGTCCCTCTGAGGGACAGCAGCCCTGATGACTTATGCCATTCGTAAAGAAAAAATGACCGCTCTGGGGAATGAATCCACAGCGACTGTAGGACTGTCTCTAGGAAAGGACACACAGTCAAATGCAGCTGAATTATGGAGGCCTAACAGCATGCCGTCAGCCGAGCCGTTGTGACTCAGAGGGGTGGGTGCAGGTCCTGTGTGTCTGGAGGGGACAATGTCCTATGATGCACAAGCGCATTGCTGGCTGGTGCTGAGAGGGACAGAAATGCACTCGTCACATCTGCCTCCCCGGTAAATCTGCTCCTGTCTGGAGAGACGCTCCTAATCGTGCGATGGAAAACGTTGCTTTGCGATTCTTTCCTTACGCTAAATTCCTCTATTTTGCAGAGAGCGAGCTAATATAACAGTGCCCCAGTGCACGGTGGTAACKCGTCAAACTGTACCGACTCAGTGAGGTTTGACTGCGTGCCCACGTCCTCCAAAAAACCTCACGGTCGGCACAGACCGTGTCGGCGGCCTCTTGACTTGCCGCTCTGCTGCATTATTGGGATGAGAGCTGCCGAGAGCCATGGCCAGCGGCATTAAGGGCCCCGCAGCGCGCCGGAGCGCCGGCCACGCGATGCTGTAAACGGGCCAGGACGGACGTTTTGGATAGGGGCCAGATCACCGTCAACTCCAGCCAAGGAAACCGGGTTTGCGACAAGCCCCTTGGTGAATGCACATTTATTTGGTGCAAGATTAATATACCTAAAGTAAACAGAGAGACAGACAGACTCTGGAGCGGTGTGAAGAGGTGACAATAAATAGGGATGATAAAGAGCATAAAAAAAAAATATGCAGCCAGCTGTAAAAATTCCCACTCCCCAACGGCTATTTTACAGAGAGCTGTTTTTCTCTTGCAAACAATAAATAATGAAGGCAGGTTTTGTAGCAGGGTGAAGGGCACTGAAGCAGTGTCGGGGGCTGATCAGAAGGAGTAAGGTGCTAAGCATCGCACGGGGTATGCAGACTGGAAGCGGAGAGCATCGCCGCTCTTCTGCTGTTAAAAACACTGGAATCACCCCAAGCGATTGAGCCCTTGCCAAGTAATTCACTGCTCTGTGGACAGACTCTGCTTCTTGTTCGTGTTTGCTGATCTGATGCAATTCCTGGTGCTTAGTGGTTTAACAGAACTCTTTGGGAGACACTCGATTTATCACTGATAAATCACTGATGAAATCTAAAGTTCAGTTATAAAGTGAGGGCTCAGCCACAGCTGTGTGAAAGGCTTTTCCCTGGCTTAGAAATACACCAGTGAAGATACTTGATATGATAACCCTCACAACCCCTGCACCGTTCAGTCCTTGTTTCAGGCTTCTGTTCTTAAGGCATAATTATTGTTTCTGGCTAATGATTGAAAAGATCTGTACATTCATACCATGCACGAGCAGCCTCGCCCTATCCTTCACGAGCTCCCAGCTCCTCTATGCACACAGCAAAGCAGCTAAACTCAGCAAAAAGAGCTTCTCTGTTTTAATGGGAGCATTTTGCGTTTTCAACGCTGCTGGTGCCATTGCCTCCTTTGCATAGAATAGATCAGTGGCTGGATGCTGGATGGGTGGCTCTCAGGATGTTTCAGGGGTCCTTTCTATTTGTAGTCCAAGCAATGACCCAAACCCAGTGAATTTTCACCCTTTTCTGTGCAACACCTTGGCAAGTCCCCTCATCTCACCGTAGAGTATGCTTCAGATACGGAGATGGTGATGACTTCCTTTAGTTGCAGGTGTGGGCTAAGGAAAAAGCCCATGAAAAATTTTGAAGCATTCAAAAGAATTCTGGATCTGTGTTTGAAGCAGGATCTCCACCCATTTGCTTTTCAGCTGGTGAAATAACAGCCAATGACACAAACAACTCCTCAAGGTCTTTTTTGAGCTGCACTATATATGCAACTACAATATGGAAAGATCACAGGATAGAGAAGAGGACCACACTGCAAATATCTTTTTTCTCCACGCCTGCAGTGGTCGTCATACAGGCTTTTGAAATCTGCCTTAGACATCTCACTGCGCATCAGACGCAAATCTCTAACCCAACACGTTTACCTGGACCCCACTTGAAAAGCAGGTTTTGCCCTTTGATCCAAATACACACTGAAACCAGTAAGAGATCTGCAGGGAAAAGCACTGCCTGATTATTCCTTTGTGTGTATCTGTTATTTCCCAATAATACATCCAGTGCAGCTGCTCCGGATCCTGACCTCCCTTATACTGATACAATGCAGCAGCTCCACCRACTTTCCCATTTGTGTCGCCCAGAAAGGTGCTGCAGTACAAAACACGGCCCCGCTACGCATTCCTCTTTCATTTCCATGCATTCCTTGCCTGATACCGGAGTGGAAACAACACCAGCACAGTTCAGCCTTCACCTCTTCTTGGCATGATTTATGTGCCTCATACAGCAGCTCTAGGAGAGATTATTCTTATTTATACTATGCTCCAGCATAGTTTCTCCTCAAACTAACTCGATCCCTCTAAATAGAAGCAACACCTGAGCCGAAAAATGAAATGAGAGTCGAAACAGTGGGAAACAAAGTGCCTGGGCACCACTGCATTAAAAGAAAATCCCGCACTAAGCCCGTTTCCCCTGTGATGTCTGTAAAGGGTACAGACGCTATGTCTGTGGGATCACATTGCACCAACATCGGTATACATGGTTTTTGATAAAAAACCAGAAATGTACGGATGTTGTTTATGGCTTCTGTAATGRTGCTGGGAATCTGGTTGGATTGAARGTTGGTTTGAAATGCGACATAAGCATGAACCTAACCTTCTTTAGTCAGCTATATGCTAAAAATGGAAGAGATGTGCCAGTCTGTCTTCCTCCCTAACCTTTTAACACTTGCTAGGCTACCTGTTGTTATAGGAAAGGGTAATAATTGCAATTAGCAGTTTAGGGGTATTTTAATTGCAATGTAGTGGGGAGCACTACCTCTAGAATACAGTTTCATCAAYGTGACATTACTTGAATGACAAGCCATGATGGGTGGCTTATTCTGATTTAGGTAAATTTGCTCCTAAACAAATAAAACTAAATGACAATAGGGCACTCCTARACAAACAAACAAAAACCCAAAGAAAAGAACTACCTGTTAAGCTAACTTGCTTTGCCTAATATAGGAAAATGAAGGCAGACAGGGAATATGTAGTATTTCAAGCAGGTAAACACTGACAAGAGAGAAAAACAACTGAGCTAAAAGAAATTTTTGGCACTGGAGTAAATTAGTATAAAATGATATGAATAATTTGAGGCTGAAAATGAGATGAAGGTTTCTAAGCATCTGAAGAATGAAGCAACTGTTTCCAGTAAAAGCCATGGGAGAGAGGCACCGATTTGGCTTCAAGACAAAGAGTTTATTCCTGTCTATAACGTGAGTCTGGACTTGGAGAGCCAGTAGGTATCTTTGGGTGTCATGAATGACAGGGCATGGTTCTCAAAGATTTGGCCAATTTCCTTTCTGCAGTGTCATCATCAAGATAATTTTCAAAGAGGAAAAAAAAAAGAAGGGAAGGAGGGAGGGGAGGAAAGAGAAGGAAAGAGAGAGAGAAGGAAGGAGGGAAGGAAGGAAGGGAAAGGAAGAAAGGAAGAAAGGAAGAAAGGAAGAAAGGAAGAAAGAAAGGAAAAAAGAAAGAGAGAAAGAGAGAAAGAGAGAAAGAGAGAAAGAGAGAAAGAAAGAAAGAAAGAAAGAAAGAAAGAAAGAAAGAAAGAAAGAAAGAAAGAAAGAAAGAAAAAGAAAGAAAGAAAGAAAGAAAGAAAGAAAGAAAGAAAGAAAAAGAAAGAAAGAAAGAAAGGAAAGAAAGAAAGAGAAGTAAAAAAAAGAGAAATTAAAAGAAAGCAAAAGAAAAAGTAAAAAAGAAAAGAGAAAGAAGAAAGAAGGAAAGAGGGAAAGAGCAAGAAAAAGAAAGAAAGAAAGAGAAAGAAAGAAAAGAAAGAAGATAGAAAGAGTAAAAGAGAAAAAGAAGTAAAAGAGAAATTAAAAGAAAATGAAAGAAAAAGTAAAATAAAGAAAAGAAAGAAAGAATAAAGAGAGAAGGAAAGAGGGAGAGAGCAAGAAAAAGAGAAAGAAAGAAAAAGAAAAAAACGAACATAAAGAAAGGAAAAGACAGAAAGAAAGGAGAAAGCAAGTATAATAACCTTTTAAACCAAAACCAGCTACACCTAAAGCCCAGATGACTTCAGAGAAGCTGATTTACTAAAGCTTTCTAACGTTTCACATAATCAATTGCATCTCACCATTGCTTGACTATTGTTTAACATACAAGAGCAATATAGTTCCAGACCTTGCTTGGGGCAGGTAATGATGGTGTGTTTGTGTGGGATGGAGTAGTAATTYATTTCAGACACGGAGGTAATTCATTGCAGACACTCTTTAAGAGACTTGGGGGAGAAAATAAAATGACAGATGATTTTACAATAGTTCAGGATTTTTTTTTTTAACTGCTGACCCTGGAACTGGTAATAGCAGGAAATGGAAAGATTAGCATAAAGAATGGTCATTGATACTCGGGGTCTGATAGCCATTTCTGCTGAGCCTCTATACTTATTTTGAAAGGAATGAAGCATTAAAAACAGTCAGGGTTTTCTTTCTTGCACATACACAGTATTACAGCTCTTATGGAAAGTGTAAAACGGGTGAACAGGAATTATGCCAAAGGGTTTCACAGGAATAACTCTGAACTCACATAAAACATGACAGAGAATTAGATCTTTTTTTGTTCTAAATTCAGTAAGACTTCTCAAAACCTATAGAGAAGACATCATTTTCCATTAAATTCTTTATTTTTCCATATCAGAAGAAAGGATGGATTTTGTTTACTGTCTGCTTAGTAGTACAAAGCGGTTCTGTGCAGTAAATGGGAARACTGGATATTCATATCCAGACAAATAGTCTAAATATTAAGAATATAGAAAAGAGGTTATTCTAGGGAAGTCAGAGGTGGAAGTAATGGGAGAGTACAGGGAATCCACCTGAAACATGGTAAGAATCAAGATGACCCTTTAAGACGTGCCCTCAGAACTTGTTTACTTTATGGACAAGTGACCATTAAAGGATATTGTAGGGATCATGATTTATTAAGTCAGGTTCAGCTCTGCAGTGCAAAGGTGTCTGTCCAGGCAACAGCAAYTCCACCAGAATTACTCTGTATTAAAGGTGAACAGAAGTGGATTAGACTCATTCACACCTGATCTGCTCAATTCAGCCATCAGATTTACCTCCCACCTCAACAGACACTCCTGCAGCTTAACCTCAAGTCTGAAAATCTAGCTGTGCCTTTTCCCTATCACCAGTCTGAACTTACTGGGCAATTTCAGTGATGCAACAGGTAATCCACTGCCCTTTTACATAGTTTTGCAAGTTTAAGATACAAAATGGGTGATGTGACTTGAATGATGTCCTAGATAACCTTGTRTTCATTCCCTTTTTCTAACCACAGGAGCCTGGTGTGAAAAATACTTGTGGAAGGATGGATGCACCTTAATTTGGGGGGAATATCATTAATGCATGACACAGGCTACGTAAGTGTTAAGAGTTGCACTGAACCAAACAGTTAACAAAACTGATGTGATTAATAATAACAATAGACAACTACTTGTGTGACTTTGGAGCTTTAGCGCTCTGCATTCCTAGAGGTGAGGAGATAGTGGATAAGGAAATGGGAACTGCTGAAACGGATACCAAGTCTAGGGAAACCCTGCAGCAGTCTCACCATAAGGTGAAAAATAAAGCGGTCRGGTGTCATCCTGCTGTCTTAATTGGGGTAATCATGCATTTTTTCCAGGCACAAAGGAGGATGCTGCTGCTGCTACTACATTAAAGGGAGAGTGAGTTTTATGAGTCATAAAAGAGGAGGARACACAGTAACGTTATCTCACTGGCTGTAAAAAAAGAGATGTGAAGACTTTTAGGGCTTATCCTGAATAACATGGAAGCTGAAGGTGTTCAGCAGTGCTCTGGACCAGGCTTTTTGTCAGGGAGTAGCAGTGATGGCAAAACACTTTGAGCTAAGGATTCATCCCAGCATCCCTAGATGCGAGGAACAGAGGCGTTACTGCACCAGGGCTAACTAGGATGCCACTTAGGAAGGGACTGAACCTCTTCAGCAGCCGAGATACAACACGTCTCGCAAGAAATGTGCAAAAACGTGTGTGCACAGGAAATTTCTTCCTTTTCTCATGCGCTGTTCACTTTAAAGCCCATTTCTACAAACGCTGCTTGACTTGCTTCCTGACGCCACAAGTAGTCCCATTTAATTAACCTGGCAGCCTACGGTGGTGAAAATAGATTGGGGCTTGTAAGCGTGGAGATTGACAGTCTCTGCAAGCTACCTTGGTTTGCTTAGCTACAGAAGTTATTGTTTCTCAATTATTTTGATCTTATGRTTCCAGCTTGTACATCCAGTGGCTGGCTGCAGCTGCAACAGTAGTTGAGGATGGGGAAGGAGGGGGAATGGGACTGTTTGACATGGAGCATCAGCAATTCACTCCCCCACGTCTGTATTATATTGGGTATTGAATTGCCTCTGGCTAATCACAAGCCTTCTTAACATTTTCCTCTGAGAAAACAGATGATCAAATGCAAGAAAGCCTACTCATTAAAACAAGTACTGGGAAGGTTTTGTTCTTTTCAGCCCCATCACTGTGTGCGAGTACCTAGAGAACCAAGCGCTATTAGCTGAATAGCATCTGTTTACCATCAGCTTTGTCTGAAACTTTTCTTTTTTTTTTAAGTTAATAAAAATGGAGTTTGAAAACTGGTTCTGATTAGGCAGGTCAAACAGTGAAAATACTCTCTAAGGCCAGAATATTCCTGAGGATCCCAGCACAGAGCAAAACAGCACATAGAAATCACCAGAAGAGTAGCAGATCACGGCAGACAGAAGTCGCCTACTGGGTGCTCCTGGGTTTGGAGATGCTGCAAATGGAGGTGCAAAAACTGTGGGTGAGATTCAGCCATCTGAATTTCTGCATTAGGTGCCAAGGCAGTAGCATTARGGTCTGGGGAGGGCAAACATAAAGGAAGCTAAAAAAGGACACCACCACCACCMCCCTTTTTTTAAGGAAATATTGTATGGTGCACAAGAATCATGGTGGCCCCAGCACAAGTTTATTATTTTCTGCATTGCTTTCTGCCTGCTTCTCTTGTTGGGGCTRCATCGTGCTCCTGTCTCCTCAAATAAATGCGACATTGCTGTTTTAAATGATACTTACAGCAATCAAATCCTCTTGCTAACCTTATCAACAGCTGAGACTGAGTGATGGGGACACAGTCAATTACTATACACCACTTCCACTAGAGTATTTTCTTTCACATTRTTATTAAGAGAAATTGCCTATTACCAAAGTAGCTCTAAGGAGAAAAAAAAAAAAAAAGTGTATTTTCCATCACAATGCAGTTAGGTTACGTTGTAATTGGCAGCAGGGTGGGCATGTCACTCCCACCAGGACCCTTGCGCTGCTGAGTGGGTCTGTTCTTTGTGTGAGATGCTGCTATTTGTGTTGGTTCATGTGACTTTCTCTTTTAGCAGGGCTGTCTTGCCTTTCGTTGTAGGAGACGGACATTCAGGGGGAGGAAAGGCAGTTGTCTCCATTTACCGAAGTTAGTACTGCTGCAGTAAACGTGATTTCTTCTGATATGTTTGTGCASTTTTGTGGGTGCCGCAGGGTGAAACTGTAAATTCTAGTTATAAAAATAAAACATGATGCACAGGCAAAGCAGGTGAGACAGAGMGAGCTGTTAAATGCTGGTATTTGGRTGGTTGGGTGGGTGCCCACGTTACACAAGCTTGTCAAGAGACCTGGACAGCTTGGAGCTCCTACTTTGGGAGACAGAGTCAGCATCCAGAATTTCTGATGCCTGGACTCCAGGGCAAAAACACATCCACTGCGGCTGGCCTGTCTCTGTGTYACACTCCAGGGAGGGACGCCTGTATCCTGGTGCCTACTGATGTGGACAGGCCCATCAGCCAGCTTGGCCACCCCAGAGAGGACCTGAAGCCATGCATGGCTCACCAGGATCCTACCCACACCTCTGCACCTCCTTGCCATGCCTGCCACATTACCAGCCCRGTCTTATCATGATTTTGTCTCACTCTTACTGCTCTTAACATGGGCAGCACTGCTAGGGATTGTGTTTGAATSCCTCACGTAGGTGGCCAGGAGTGTGAATGCCTCCCTTCTCCATACATCTGGGATAGCTCAAGGTACATTCCTAGAATCATGGAGTCGCTTAGGYTGGAAAAGACCTTTAARATCATCAAGTCCAACCATCGACCCAACACCACCATGCCCACTAAACCATGTCCATAAGCACCACRTCTACACATCTTTTAAATACCTCCAGGRATGGTGACTCCACCACTTCCCTGGAAAGCCTGTTCCGATGCTTGACGACCCTTTYRGTGAAGACATTTTTCCTAATATYCMATCTAAATCTCTCCTGGTGCAACTTGAGGCMATTTCCTCTTGTCCTGTCACTTGCTACTTGAGAAAAGAGACCAACMCCCACCTCKCTACAGCCTCCTTTCAGGTAGTTGTAGAGAGCGAKAAGGTCTCCCCTCAGCCTCCTYTTCTCCAGGCTAAACAMCCCCAGYTCCCTCAGCYGCTCCTCATAAGACYTGTTCTCCAGACCCTTCACCAGCCTCKTYGCCCTTCTCTGGACACGCTCCAGCACCTCAATGTCCTTCTTGTAGTGAGGGGCCCAAAACTGAACACAGTATTCGAGGTGYGGCCTCACCAGTGCCGAGTACAGGGGCACGATCMCCTCCCTGCTCCTGCTGGCCACACTATTCCTGACACAGGCCAGGATGCCGTTGGCCTTCTTGGCCACCTGGGCCATGCCGGCTCATGTTCAGCCGGCTGTCGACCACAACCCCAAGTTCTTTTCCGCCAGGCAGCTTTCCAGCCACTCTTCCCCAAGCCTGKAGCGTTGCCTGGGGTTGTTGTGACCCAAGTGCAGGACCCGGCACTTGGCCTTGTTGAACCTCATGCAATTGGCCTTGGCCCATCGATCCAGCCTGTCCAGATCCCTCTGCAGAGCTACAAGGGTCCACATTTCCTTCTAGCTCCTTGTGGTCTTTCCTTGGGCCTTGGACAGTTAAACAGTTATATTTTTTTTTATTATTTTTTCAAGTTATTAAAGAATTAATATCTCTTTATAGCATGCTCARGAGGGCTGCCCCATAGCCAGCATATCAGTGATGATGAAGATATGGACTGTCCTATCCATATTCCTACTGGAGCTGTCCTTGAAACAGTCTAGCCACCAAAAGTSTTTGGATGCTCTACTCCAAATGGTCTCCTGTGTGCGTCTGTGCAGACCCTGCGGTGCAACAGTCCTCGGACCAACACCATAGACCCACTCCGTGAGCCATTTTTAGAGACAAGAGTTCCTTGCTCTCCTGGCTCCCAGATTCACATCAAATCCACAGGCTGCCCCTTTTACGTTAAGCAAACCTGGAAGAGCTTCTCTCTCCAGCATGCAGAAAAGTTGCTTTCAAAGAAATATGTGAAATAAAAGCTCCTTTCTCAGTATATATCTGCACTAATATAGTGCAGATTTCTTCACYGCGTTTGTCTGCAAGGAGCCTGGGGTCCCAGAATCTTTAATCCACATCCAACCAGAGCCAGAATTTGGAAATGCCATGACTAGATTAAACCATGGCTTTGAGAAATCATATGATGTCTGTGCCAAGTTTTACGGAGAAATCTAATTCTCAGATTTAAATATAAAAACTGGGTTTAATCCATTACTGGCACAGACTTAAAAAACAATGTAACACTTCCTATATTGCCATACCTCCAACACATGCACACAGATTATTCCACTTTATACGTGCAGTATATTTGAGACATATTGGAAGCTACAGAAGAATGCAGAGGTTTATCTACCACRAAAATGTGATCAGCATCTCCATGCATCTTTTGGGATTTAAAAGGCATTTCTTCTTAAAATTAGTGTTGCTACTTAGGAACTAGTTTTCATTTGCATCCACAGGAAAATTGAGAGTCCAGGAAGGATTAGCTTATTGTAACACGCAAGGCGAGATGTACAGTGGCTGTGAGGTTGGATTATGTGATTTGTMGTGTAAAAGTGCTAGCACGAGATGGGGATACATATGGGCAAAGCAAGTCCAATATAAAGTGTATAATAGTACCAGAGAAGAGAGCTGCAGGACTCATGCAATGTAAAGACTTTCTTTAACAATAATAATGTTAACCTGTTCATCAAGTAAACAGAAGAGAATGGAGTATTTGATGTAATATATTAAATAGGACTGGGAAGAAATCTCATCAAGTGGATTAAAATRATCACAAGCTAAGAGCAAGGATACTTTAGTACACTGCACACATAGATTTCTGTTTAGAGATCTCTTGCTTGTGTCCAACACARAATAGGTTAAAAAAAAATTAACCCTTATTGCAAAGAGTTATTTTTATACGCAGAGGTGTAGAAGGTGGTGGCATTGCTCTGATCCATGTCTATATTCGTGTCTAGGTGATCAGGTGTACGTATGTCCTTCATTGTAACTCAGAAATGCGAATCTTTTGGAAATTAAACCTGCCACTAACCAGAGTAAAGAGCCAAAATCCCAAGGGAAAAAGAACAATTTTTCTAACATGTCACAATGTAGGAAAATACACTCATTTTCATTCCAGAGAGGTGTCATGAGCCCACAGAAAAAATTAAAGGGCTAAATTCAAGACCTGTAGAAGTCCATGGAGAAAACGAGCCTTCACTGCAATGTGTATGAAATCTTATAGGGCCACAAACAATACAAAYTCTCCTTTCTCCCTTCTCCAACCAATTCAAACCTATTTAATGTATTTTTCTAACATGCTAATGAAACTAATAAGCTTATCTCACATGGATAAATAAAAGGCATAAACAACGCTATACCCATGGGTAAAAGCGCTCTCTCAATCGGCTGTGGTCAGTTGCCAGCCCCTGCACCCCATGCTGGCAAGAAAAGAGCTACAGGAGAGAAACCCCTTGTGCTCTAAGGGAGAGTGTGCTGAAGGGTCTCCATCTCCCTCGCTGCAAAGTGAAAATCGTCGTAGGAGGCTCTAATTATCCTGCGGCAAATTAAATGGCAAAAGCAGCGTGAGCCTCTAAGACTCTCTGTTGTAGAGTGGAGTTTCTGGTGGGGTTTTTGTTGTTTTGTTTTTATGTTCTGGCTTAATGCACAGTTTATCATTACCAGACACTTGGGTTTAGCCTGTGCACCGCAGTCCGGGTCAGGAATCACATGGATGTGATCGATATATTTCACCTTGAAAGCATGAGAAAAGCCATGTCTTTTCCTAGGCAAAACAAACAAGTAATGCAGCGAAAAGTTACTGAAAACTACAAGAATTAAGCTGAATTATCCTCTCTCAGCATCCTTGGTTTGAGATTGGCCACGGGGTAAAATGTCATCCAGCAAACTGATGCAYTGCAGCGATGAAGCCGGGAATTTACTGAACCACCTAGCTCACACGCTTGCAATTTGCTTCTTTTCATTGTTCGCGAAATCCACACAAAGTCAGAATTGAATATAAAAGCGAGTTATCTGATCAGGAGAAACAAAACATCAGCAGTTTGGCTCAGTGCTTGGCGGTTGGATTGTCTTCTCTTCAAGGCTTCGCAATCCCTTCAGCGTACGAGCTACCTGTGTTGCCTGAACTGTTAATGCAAACTGTCAAGGATCGAGTAAATACCTTGTCKGCGAGACTTCACTTTTTATAATAATAGAACATGATCCAAACAGTGAGCTTCAAAACTAACAGAAAGGTTTTCATGTATATGTCAAGGTACAATTTCATATCTATCTTTAGCTGCAAATATAAATACAGTGCKATGCCCTGGCAGCCTGAGCTGCACAGCAGCAGCACGGCAGCCCCGGGCAGGGTCCTGCTCTCAGCCTCCTGGCCTCAGCAGGTTCCATCTCATAGGAAGCAGGATTGAGCCCTGGTATGTAAGAATAAGATAATGATACTGGTCAGTTTGGCTTCACTAATGTGAGAAACTGGTAATTCCAAAGATGAAATACCACTGAAAAGAGCAATTGGGATTCAGGGGGTCTGACATGGAGGAGAGATGGGCATGTGTAACCTTAGCTACTGAGCCAAACCTCCACTTGATGTAAATCAACATATACCTTTTCCAATCTTACAGTTAATAAAAAGTGTGTGCTTGCATGTGTGCATGCAAACACACATACACGTGCTTTTTCCTACTGAGGGAATTTGGGCTTTTTAACCTCATTCAGTATTTTATATCCAACACTGGCTTTAGCCCATGCTTTCAGGGTAGGCAGGCAAACTTTCTCCCTTCCTCTCCCATCAGTTTTCTACTGGACCAGTATTAAAAGGATTAATTTTTCCACTTTTGCTGGGTACCTTATAACTAGCACCATGTCGATATTTGCAGCTGTAACACAGAAGAGTCACTTCTGGCAGCTGGTGCATCTCTCCTATATGCCCCTGTCAGTCTCCTCCTGCTCCAAGCCAGCTCCCTATGCACGAGATACGACAGTGCTGTAAACATCACCGTTGTGCTGAAAATCTTGGTCTAGGCAATGATTTCTTAAAACTTTGGCACTTCCCTCAGTTGCCTGACTTCGTAGGGGTTTTTTGTTGGTTTACAGGAGAAAGCCAGAAAATACATGCTTGGCAAGCTCAAAAATCACAAGGTAAAGAGAAAGAGGCAATCTGTATTCTCATTACGTTAAAGTCTCATGATTATAAAGTGAATTTAATGACTTTTTACAGGAGATTCGAAGTCTTTGAGTGATGGTCTTTGACAAGGAAGACAAGAGTCATTTTAACCACTTGTTTGTGAAATGAAAGCAAGTTTCCTACCAGAATTTTCAACCTGTGGGTGGCAAAATTTCCTCTGTTTGAGGAGTTATGAGCTTCTAAGTTACTTCCAATCTATACAATAGGCAATAAAGTAAATCCAATAACACCTACCACTGTCTTCAGTGCTGTGATCCTCTTCCCTTGCAGTGCATAATTTAACATAAAGCTCCATCTCCTGTACGATGTAATCTGGCATGCCAGGAAAATGCACTGCAGGATGGCAGTTATATCATCTAGTGATGGCTGAGAGAAGTGTATTTTTTTTCCCCTGCAGGGTTCATGATGCTGTTTTTATTTATTTTTCTGCGATGCTTCAAGAAGTTTTCTTCTGAGGAATGAGGCTGCAGTTTGTCTTCCCTAAGAGCCAAGGGCTGTGCTCCCCAAGATGCCATACGTGCTGTCTGGGGTGGAGGGAGAAAAATGACCCCGGCTGTTCTCCTCACCTACCTCTGGTCAGCTGGCAATGACTCTTGGAAACAAAGCACAGATCAGAAATGATGCAATGTGCCCTTTCCTCAGAGTGGCCAGTTTGTTTGTTTTGCAAAGACATAGGACCAGATTTTCCAATGGCACAAACTGTTCTTGTCTCACTAGAAGTGGAGCCACAGAGACCAGCATCAGGTGGCCACTTGTCCTACTATCCCTGATATTGGTTAGGTCTCACCTTCCTCCCCTTTTCATCCTTAAATGGGAATTTCACCAAAATTTCTTTATCTTGAGTTAAAATTCTCTGCTACATAGTGCCTGCTCAGAGTAATTGCTCACGGGCTTTGGGAAGTGCCACCTCTAAGAGGGGGTTCAGCTGCTGGACGGGTTGGTGGTCAGGACAGAACTATTAAGTACCCAGTGACTAAGTGAGGATTTCTGGCTTTTCACCCACTTTTCTCTTTTGTGGTGTTGCAACAATCAAGACTGAACGACAAACATCCATTTAAAACCTGATTTTGATGTTGACAGAGCAGATTTCCATTTAAAAAGCAAACCAGAATGGAAACATCCTCTTGATCTAGAATCCCTAGAAAAAAGAAAAAGCCACGCAGGCAGGCATTGATGAAGTCCAAATTTTGGCTGGTGAGGATGCAAAGGCCACTAGGATGGGAGGGAGGAGGAGGGAAGACGCAATGAGAAACCCTCCATGAGAAGGTGGCTCAAAATTCCGGGACAGGGTGGAAATTGGTGGGAAAGTCTCCTTGTTGTAATTTTCCTGGTCTAAAGAGGAGGTGAATGTATTTTATGCCACTGTGTGTTTGTGTGTTTCCCCCCCTCTCCAACTTGCTGCAACCTTTTAACAGTGAGATATTCTCAATTGTGTGTATATATATACATATATATATATGTATATGTGTGTATATATATACATACATATATATATGTATATATATATGAGCATTGATCTACAGATTTTGAGGTAATTTGGGAAGTGCAATAAATATCCCTAAGTGGAATATAAATTAATTCTTCTGACTCAAAAAAGTTAGTAACATATGGTTTCAAAAAGGCTGCACACCATTAAGAAAAGTAAGTTATCTGCGCCAAACCTCCCACATATCTTGAATGTACAAATAGGGAAGGAGATGTAGTGACCCAAAGACCTTAACCCGGTCCCTCTGACGTCAGTGACAAAACTTCTCTTGATGTTCATACAGAACTCAAATATAATATAGTTTAATATATATTTAAACCAAGACCTTTTTTTTATTTGTTTCTGCACTTGTTGGCATCACCAGGATGCCTGGGCTCAGCTTGTCTGATGTTGGCACCTATTAAAATACACACTTTAAAGAAAGGTGACTGAATAGCTTTATAAATAAAATGCTGGGCTGGCATCATTGAAATATGATATGTGAACAAGAAAAGTACACAAAGCCCCGGAGTACGTAGGATCAAATCACAGACAGCATATTGTCTCTGTTTCCAAGTGTTTTGAAAGGGGCAAACCAACCAGGATGCTGGGATAAGACTTTGATCCTCTCTTTGTAACAGTGCTATGCTTTTAAGTCTTTTTTTTGAGTGGCAAACCACTCATGAGTTAAGAAAACACCATGGTGCAGTCCAGCATGAAAAAAAAACCCCACACCCCACAACAAGATATAAATAATTCACTGCTCCAGAGAAAGGCTGCAGCTTTACGGGGTGAAGTTGATTAGAGAATTCAGTGATAGCCTTTGTACATGTGGGCACAAAGGTTTTATACGATAGTAACAGTGGTGCTAACAAGAGGGAGAGCCTCTGTGTGTGTTTCACGAGGCTAGAAAAGGCTGTAAAAGGCTCTGCGGAGACCTGCATGTTTTATTTAGAAATCCCAGAATACAGCCTGGGAAATCTGGCCTCTTGGAATAAAGACGCGTTAGATGAGAAGAGCTCCTGAGCCACACACGAGACAAAGGGGAACACATTCCAGCCGTGTTTTTTCAAGGGATAGCGAGGACCTTGAGAGGCTGATGAGTAAGCAAAGAAAACACGGTTAAGGCTAGCGGTGGCTCTTTCACCTTCATGTTAGACTTGACTGAAAGGGAAGAAAAAGCTCTGACGCAGAAGGATCTCTAGGAACTCATCCCCACGGTACCTGATSAGTTTTGAATGGATAATTGTGCTTGTGCAGCATCTCCTGCGGCAGGCAAGTGCCTGCACGCCGACTTTGCAAACCAGATAGGAAACCAAGGCACGGTGCCCCTGAAAGCCTTCAGCGAGGGACAACCGTGACGTTAATGCCAGATCCAGGAACAAATATCACTTGTCCTGGGTTTTCACTGAAAGACTCTRTTTGCTTTCCTCTTGCACGGACAAGGGTAGATGCTACATTTTTACACGGCACTTAATCACATCGATGGCTAAAGACAAAAAAAAMMCCCACCACCCCAAAACCAACAGCGAGGCTGAGGTGAGCCTCGTGGATTTTAAGCACTGTGTGGCCCAGACTGATCTTCCCCGCTCCCAGAAATGCTGTGAGCTGGAGCATCAGATAAGGGCAGCAGCCTTATTGCMACAGCATTTGTAGTGATATGGGCATTTTTGGAAATTTCCCTCTGTGGCACATAACAGCGAGCACTTCTCTATCAGCCCAGCAATGTACTGAATGCAGCTCTTTTAATCAGAAGAGATCATGGGTCATGGACTTGATGAACGGGAATAAAAGAATCTCGCTATTTTTTTGTTTGTTTAATGATACTTTCTCTGAAGGCTGGATTTTGCAACTAGAGAGCAAATTCTCTGGGCTATGGATTGCCCTTTCTAACCGAGTGTATCACACTCTGCACAGCGGGATTCTGATAATTGCTTGAGGGCTTGAGGTGTTACTGAGGTAAAAGCCATCACTGAAGTGCCAAGCACAACAATTAACATTTGAATTATTTACAGACTACAGGTGGGCTATCCATACACATCCATCCATACACTTATAATCTCCTTGGTATGAAATTCTTAAATATAGTTCATACACACCACGTTTTGGAAGTGGAAACGCTATGGAATAGGTTCCCATGTGAGCTGAAATGGGGATTCTAATTTGAAATGCAATTAACCCTCAAGGAAATTAGGGATTGGCATTTAGGGTCACATCGCCACTGTTAAGGCAGGAAATGATACACCCTCTCCCTGCAATGAGAGCAGAGAGGGTCCCTCTATCCCACGGGCTGAACGCCTCGATCCAGCACCTCTGTGTCCAGCCTCTGATTTCTGAGCAAGGAGACAAAACTGCAAGGCAAAGAGCAAAGGCAGGAATGGTCCAACAAATTTGTAATCAAAGCGGTGTGTTGCCGTTTTTAAGACCCTAGCAAACAAAATGTAGTGCGGCAAAAAAAGTAATTGCGGTTCAGGGTAATTGTGCAGTGAAAAGCATTCAGCTATTTACGTTTCAAGGGCTGTTAATCTGGGGGAGCGGCACAAGTGGTATTTTCACCCTAATTGATAGTCTAGCGATAGCACAATCTTTTGAGTATTAAAAGTATAGAGGGAAGCAAGGTCTATATGTCTGTGTTTGCAACACACGTCCATCATCCATCTGTGGTCTTATCAGGCACCAATCACCATAGTAACCCCCCAAATCCCCTAACACTCCCTTGAAACCGTGCAGATCTGCAAAAAAACAAAGAGCGCAACCATCGCTTCCCAGCTCAGCTCACAGAGCCCTGCATCGTTAAACATCAGGTAATGACCAAGCCGTAACTGCTTCTCCCCCTTACATATATGAAGGTTGTTTCAAACAGCTAAATACAGTGCTTGGAAACAACAACCCCACTGCAATGGACTGTTAATGAATGATTTATTAGAGTGGCGGCAGCAGCTTTCACTGGGATCATTTCTTAATTAACAACCACTAACTAGTTGATGTCTGTGTAAAAAAATAAAAATAATCATTTTTTTGTTGTTGTGTTTTTTTTTTTTCCCTAAGATTTTAGAAGTCTGTCGATGTTCCCATTCTGCTCCCATACTRGAGCCATCCCGACCCCAATCTGCCTGAACAATGTGAGGAGTGATCTGTGTTGCTTTCTCTATCCACGTTTTCTTCATCCCTGTCCCCGTCCAGTCAGAGGGCAGAAAATCACAGCTGGGTTTCTGATAAAGAGGCAGGACCCAGGCTTTAACCAGCAGGTTTTGCTCATGTAAGCAGCATTGGCTCTTAAGTTGTCACTGACTAAAGACGAGGAGAAAGAAAGGTAACGGGAAAGATGCTCCACTGTCTCAGGTTCAAGTCCCTCTCCAAAAACATGCTCAGTTTCCAAATATCAGGATTTTTTTTCAGGAGAGTTTATCACTCATCGTATACTAGTATTAAACAGCATTTATTTAATTTTGTGTTCTCCCTCCTTATTGCAGGGATTTTAACTACTGTCTGTGATTCTTGCATATAGACATACGTTCTGATTTAAATGCCCAAGTTCACAGCATTCACCAGTAACACTCTAGTTTCCAGACTGACATGGCTCATCCAGTGCAGGATAACGAGAATAAACTACCTTGCATTTACCCAGAGATGGGAAGGGGTGCRTGAATCAAATGGCTGTTTTGCCAGACTTCCATGAAAATATTGTTGGCACAAGAAAGCTGTTGCACCAAGTATCTCCTACCAGCTTGCCATCTGGCCGTGTTATCGCTGTCAAAAATGCAATCATAGGTATTTCTGACCTGACTGATATTTGTTTATTTGTTTCTGATGGTGCCTGCAGTGTGCCAGACCCAACAAGCTAAGAGGGGAAAGAGGGGGGTCTTTGCATTGCCAAGGTAGAACCTTCTTTTCATGGTTCCCCTTCTTCCAGAGGTCCGTGCTCTGACATAGGATATGTTGGACTCACCCATCTCATCCCTAGAGGAAACCATGGGCTGATCCAGCATGCCATGAGGTACAAAACTTTGCTGAGGTCCAGTGGGAGCTCTGGGAGAAATCTTTTTAGGGTTGCCTCTGATGGATGTGGCTGGAGCCCGGCAGCCTAATTTGCAGGGAGAGGGGATGCTGCTCTCTGGACAGTGCTGTAAGAGGGAGCAGAGCTTCCCTATGCATTTGCAGAAAGCCAGGGGTGCCGTGTTTCATATACTGTGGACCAGAAGACTTCATTATGAGCACAAAAATCCCAAACATTTGCATGATATCTGCTTACTCGTGTGTCTGATTATCTATCCCTATCAATACTGACTTACTCTCTTCACCCACTCCTCCTCCCCACTGTAAATCCCGTTTAGGAAAACGGAAGAGAGGGCATGGATATTGCATGGGCACAGATTTAAGGCTGGAAAGGCCTGTCATGAATAAATGGGAGGAAATATAAAGCAAGCCCGAAGAGTACAATGGTTTGTCCACGGTGCTTTTATGAGAACTCTGTGCRTGGAAGCAGGTCCAGACACGATATTCTGTATTTTCCACACATTAAAAATTAGTTTATGAGAATAATACTAAGAAGAAGTATTATATGCATTGATTCTTATAATGTTTCCTTGCCTTTTAGTCAACTCCCCAGTCAAGAGCAATCAGCATTCCCCTATTATCAACCGGGGGCTGGATACAGCCAAATTACCTCAAAGGCTTTTGAGTATTAGTGTCCCAAATGAAGCTGGTTTGATACCGGTACACAAGCAGGGTCTCATGTAACGCTCCCATCTGCTYCTGTATTTGGGCTGACCTGGAGAGCCTTTCTCTGCCCAAGTTACCTTCTCCTGCCCTAACCAAAACAGCCCTAAAGCCCCAACTACTGGTTTGTTACACGACAACAACAAATAGCTGGAGGGGGGGAGAAGGGAGAAACCCTGCAAGTTTGGAAGACAAGAGTGGCAACTGAAATGTGAACCCAATCTGCTCTCAGTGGGACCGGGGAGAAAACCTGATTGCCTTGTACAAATGAACTCTTGGTAGGATGAAATGGGAAAACAAAATGATGGGAAAGGGAGCCCTTGTGCGGTTGCCGGGACGGCCACGAGTTTGCCTCTAAGGCACGGTAATAGCCATCAACTCTGTKCCTCGGGTTGCGTTGTCAGAGGCAGAAAAAACATGAAAGCCCATCTTCAGTCACGCCATCGTCCACCCGCGATCCCTCTGCCACAGCTCGCTAAGAGGACCCGCCTCGCACCCCCATCACCCAGCTGCCTGCCTCACCTTCTGTGGCACAGGGAAAAGCAGTCTATTTATTTTCTTTCCTCTGAATTGCATTTTGGCCTTTTTTTCCTTTTTTTTTCTCTGAAAGTTATTGATCAAAGGAGCCAGAGCGGGGAGATACTCCTATGCAGAGGCCGCTAACAACCACATCAGTTTGCATGGCTGGGCATATTTCAAAGCACTTCGCTGTTGTTCATACGTGGCATCTTGTACCAATCCTGGAGAGATGTGCAGGGAGAGACTTGCTGCGAAAGGAGAAATTTAAGARCTGCTTTTGCTTCGCTCCTCTCCTTTTCCTATTGCCACATGGGTCATGTCAAGTAGGAGCAGCTCTACAGCCCCTCACCCACACTGTATACAGCTTTAGTGCATTTAAATGTGGATGCAAATGATTTTTCCAGGGTCATGCTGTGATGCAGGGGCAAAGCAAGGAAWTAACCGAGAATTCCTGATATGTCTTTCATGACCTAGCTAGAAATAAATCCCCTCACTGCCTGGGAAAGGGCAAAAGRGGAGCTAAATTCCTCTTTATACCTAGGGAGAAGGAAAGATATTGCACAACAAGACAGRGTTGTTGAACGATGGGCTAATGAGGAATAAGGGGGCTAAAACTCGAAACACCGGTGCAGTTCTCTGCATGCAGTAAGGAGGGGGAAGGATGTTGGATCTGGGACAGCAACGTAGGATTTCCCTACCCGCAGGGCAGCAAGGTTTAATGTAGCTGGGGAAGCTGGAAGCTGGAGGTGGAGCAAAATGAGCCTTGTAGCAGTGAGGGAGGTTTGTATGTGTGTGAGCAATGGATCTTCAAAGGTGACTCAGCTCTGCAGCATCAGCAGAGGGCTGGCAGCGGCGTGTTTCTCTGCTGTCCTTCAGACACAGCCGAAATCTGCTCAGCAGAAAACATGGATCTTGCCGTAACTGTGACATTTTTTGACTTAAAATAATGGTTCATTTTACTTCATTTCTTACCTGGACCTAGCTCCAGCACAACTGAAAAATGCCTTGCAAACTTATCAGTTTACATATGCTAATGAAATGAATTCTCAATATGCTCTAGATGAGGTGAGTTTTGTAATACAAAAAAAAATCCATTTTCAATGACATAGTAAAATCACTTTCCCTGTAATAATGAAAAAGGCCGTAAATAAATTCTACTTCACTATTCTTATCTGTTATGTTGCACGAGTTATGCAAATGCCAGGACATTTGAAGCACAGCAATTACTAACTGTGTGAAACCAGTATAGACCTGAAGCTAATTTTTTCCCTCTATTTCTTCATCATCCTCACAATGGCATTCGATGTGGGGTTTTCTTGGCCATGTCAAATAACTTGGAAAATGTAATTCTTAATGGTTTTGGAAGTGCCTTCAACTTTTCAAAGCCTCAGATGTTAGACAACTTCATAGTGAGTGCTTTCAACAAGCCYCAACTTACTCTGGCAGTGATGAGATAATGAACAATTTAAACAAAATGAATGAGAAAATTAAAATTAACAGTCCAGAAAACTCTAAATGATGAGGGAAGAGCCTCTGATGAGTTAGAAATATTCAAGCTTTTTGAAGGATTTTGAGTATTTGCCTGTGAGTATGTGTGTGTGTATAAAAATTCATAACCTTGTTCATAATAACCATTATTACTGGATAATCTTGAGAGTATACAGACCTTATTCCACATATTGGCAATAATCTCTCTTCTGTTTATGGTTGCGCACTGGAATTACATTCATGCAGACATAGGAAAATTATTTACATTAACTGAATGACTCCAACAATCTTTCATGTCTTTTGCAGATGTAAATTTTTTTCATTCTTTGTCATATACTGACTCATGTTTGAGCCTGAGCAGGTTGAAGACAGGGACATTAAATCCCTTCGCATATGACTGAAAGCTCTGAAAGAACCTCTTTAAAGAGACATAAGAGCGTCTAAGAGACAAATTGTTATCTACTAAAATGCAGCTACTTCTGGAGTTGGACACAGTGTCTAGAACAAACAGTACTTGAGATTTTAAAAAGTCAAGAAAAATATATGCTTAGTGGAAAAGAAATGAAGAAACACTGAAACAATATAGGGAAATGCCATCTACATTCTCATTTAACTTATTTCATCTATTGTCATCTGGACTTTACTGGAGAACAGGAGAAATATCCAGCATTTTTGTTCCCGAGTTGTATCTAGGAATGTCAGATGCAGAGGATCACAGAATGTGGATATAATAAGCCTAGTTTATAGCTCCCCTATCAACTTAATAACAGTATGAACYGGGATGATGTCCAAGACTCAAACGCTCCTTGCAATTAAGCAACGAGAGCTACCAGCTCCTGTAGAGGATGGCATGGCTTGAATGCTSTTGTTCTGAAGCTTTTAAAATAGATTTCTACCTCTAAAAACCTCACACACACCAAAGGAAAAAAAAAAAGGTGATTATCAGGCAGCCCTAGCAGATGTTTGTGAAAACGTTTAGCTGCAATCCCAGCACTCAGATGGGGTTTGCCAACAATTGCTCAGAGGTTTAAGAATGCAGACTGAATCTGGACTAAGTCACAGTATCTATGACTATGGAGGCAAATAATTCAACCGTGGTGTTTTCGTCTTGTTTCAAAAAAAGGTAGTTTAACCTCATGGAAGCTGGATGACTGCAAATCTGATACMTGCTTTTTCCTTCCCCACCACACTGGCTCTGCATAACAAGTCTGAATTTATGAATCCTTCCTTTTCTCCCCTGTAATCTGCATTCCTCGGGCCACATCCTCAGCTAATTTGGCAGAGCACAAAGTAWCCCAAGAGCCATTGACTTAAAATTAAAAAAGATTCAGACTTGATTCTCTCATTCTTTGCTATATGAGAAATCATTCATAACAGTGCAAAGTGAGTTAAAATGGTGCTAAAACRCTCCTATATCAAGTTGAACTTTTTATACCCACTCTGAACCTGATTTTTACTAATATACAGCTAGTTAAAGTACAAGGCAATGAAAAGTCTGCTCCTATATGAGTTTTTTGGGTTCCAGCTGGTAGCACCAGAAGAATCCTTCAGAAGCTAGGCTGCTTCCTATTCAATATTAACTTTACACATGGGAAGCCTGATCATGTGCTATTAAAGTCAATAGGATTTTTATCATTGACTGTAATGAGCCAACCATCAAACTATATGCTTTCTTCTCTCCCCTTCACTCTACTTCTAAATTTCCCATAATCTTTCTTCAAACGACTTTTCCCTGATTTTCTGCACTTCCTTTCCCTTCACGTTTTCTGCCGTCAATGCCCCACATGCAAAAACAGTGGTTGAATTGGAACCCTCACAATTGAATGCTTTAAAATTGCAGCTAAAATATTTTTCCACATTTCCAGGCCAAACTGGGTAGATTGTGGAGCTCTCAGCAGAGCGCCTTTGGAGGCTTGGTTTTCGTTCAAATCAAATTGAAACGGGGCATGAACATGAGTGAACTAAGAGCAATCAAAACCAATATAACACAGCTGGAGAGGCCAGCTTGGCAAAATGCTGAATATCCTACGCTCCTGATGATTAAATGAACCAGAAAGKTTTTTGGCATCTTGTAGTATTATGCTCTGAGGTCCTGATCTTGCAGACGACTYCAGCTATGCCTAATTTTAAGTTCTTGCTTGTATCCCAACGAGATCAACAGGGTTTTGCTCCAGATTTGTGCCATCTAACTACAGGCATTTAACTGAAGCAGAGAAGCTGGGAGCGGTGGTCCTCGGCTTTGCTGGAGGACAGACAGCTCTAGGATGTTTTCTGTGTTTTGCATTAAAACTGTCGAAGTGCTTTACGTGGTGTGAATACTTATGAAAAATGATGACACTAAAAGGACAAACCCAGATGATCTCAAACAACATCTCAGGGGCCTTGAACAGAACTTTTCTCCCTCTACTGTTGTACAAGCATTAGATCCCCAGGCGTATACAGACACTGTTAGGTACTCAGAAAGCTGCGTCATCATTACAGAATAAAACACTACAATCTCAGGTAGCTACATACRAAGAGATGGTATAATTCTGGTATAAACCTGGTCAAATTTCTTTATAATTAAGGAAAATAAATGTTTTGGCACAGAAACAGAAAAGCTAGAAAACCAAGCATGCATGCAATCTCATTTTCTTCCAGGCTGTTTGTATCAGTGGAAGGAAATGATCTAATTAGTTTATGGACAGTGTTTGTCCCTGAAGATCACAGCCCGGACTTGGGGGAAAAAAAGTCCATCTGAAGCAGCTCATGTTTTTCGTATGTTAAGTGAGTTCTGGTATCTGTGAAATGAGTTATGCAAAGTAAAAATAATACTTATAAAGTCTGATATCCACCCAAAACCTGGCTACGGCAGAGGAAATGAGGGCAATCAGTTCCAAAGTCTCTAAAAATAGTTTTGTTTCCAAGTTTGCACAGGGACTTGTATGGATGAAAAAGTAACTAGTCCCCTAAAGGCCTTTTTTTTTGGTATCCAGCAAATGATAAGACATACCTCTTTTTGGATGTGTATTCTTGGGGGGAACCAGCAACTCGATTCTGCACTTTTAAATGGCCTCCACGTGCTCAAAAAGGGCAGCCAGAGGCCACATTTTTCTAGTTGTGTTGGAAAAAGCAGTCTTGAAGTTTGACAAGAAAATGAGACTCCAGCGTAAGGGGTGGACTTGCCTCTGACTGCTTCTACCTCTTGCTCTCTTTCATATGTGTCAATAGGTTTATCTTTATCACTCAATTAATGTGTCTAAACCCTCATTTCCCTTTTTGTGCTCATCAGTGCTTCCAAAAGAGTTCTAGGAGTGGAGRTGACTAATGGAGTAACAACCACTGTGTTGCATCCTCTCTTAGCCTTGAAGGATAAGGTMACAGAATAATTTTCAAAGGTATGTAAAAACATCAGAATTTGTTTTTCTTTCTTGAGAAAGAAAGTTTTTTTTCTTGTTTTTCTTTCTTGACTGTTCTAACTGGAACTTGAAAATTGTTGTGGTGCAATTCCTGGGCCATCATGAATCATGGGTGGTTCTTGTTCTGATTTCGGCTTTCTAGGACGCTTTGCAAGGATGCTCTGTCTTAGGAACTTGTGCATGTCCCTTTTTTGTGCTTTCTGCTCTCTTGTTCTGCCTGCACCCTGACGGATCATGTTAGCAAAGGAGAAATTGGTATTTGTAGGRTGTGGAGGGCATGGGATTGCATTAAACAGATTCAGGTTGTAAGGCCAAAGCTGGCATTATGGAAATCACTGGAAGTGAGATGAGGCTTCACTAAATTCTCCAAGAACTGAAATTAAAGACRTTTGTGCTTTCCCTGATAAAATTAAGCAGCTGATCTCTGACCTGTAGATGACAGGAGCTTGCATAGTCCATTATCACTCGTGCTAGCATTTTACATAGTCAGACTTCAACAAAATACCTTCCGTGTTTTTCAGGCACTCATACTTTTTATTTATAATGACTTCTTTCATCCTAACTTTCAAAGCCTTGACAAACACTTGCATATCTAGTTTCACATCAATTCTTTGGGTATTATTAGACCCAGTTTAACACCAAATAAAACAAAATGTTGAACTCCAGAGCATCTAGTAAGTCAGCTTCACAGCTTGGATGAGACGGCGGGAGTCCTGACTACTAGGCTGTTATTCTAACCACTAAACCACATTCCCTTCTTTTGCCTTATGTCTTCTGGGAATCATCCATCAAATAACTTTCCTGCATTTCCTTTTATTGCTTCCCAGGTAATGTTTATTGCTTTGAAAGTAACTAATCGTTTGTTGGGCTGTGCTCAAATGCAATTAAAAGAATATTCCACCCCCCACCCCCGCCTTAAAATGCAAAGCATCTCTGAGATGCCTCATCATCTGAGTTTTATAACTCTGTTTTATTACTTTCCAAATATACAATGCTCATAAAAAAGGTAATTGGGTCTTTAGAATAATGCCATTTCCTAATGTTCACCAATGAGGGAAAATTATCATCGTGTAGCAGRATATTATGTTTTAATTGTTTTGCTCTCTTATCCCGTGTCAAAAGTTTTGATGGCAAATGCTAGGTATAAATACTAAGCCCTCACTACTGAACAAAATGGTCGTCAGGGGTGATGATAATTCTGTTAAGCAGGGAGCATCAGTGATGAAGGGAGGAAGATAAAAATATAGAGACTGGATAGCTCGAAGTATTAGAGAAAAAACGCAAAATAGTAAGTGTTCAGATTAAAGTCTTATTGGATAGGAAAACTGAGAGCCACGTTTTTGGCTCAGTTCTTAAACTACACACTGCACGGCCAGGCAGCTCTGTCTAATGGAGGCACATTAAAATCCTTCACTTTGCTGAGTCCTGGAGGAGGTGCCTTTGACAGGCACCAAACACAAGGAGAAACACACTGCAGCAGGGGTGGTAGGTTGGGTCCAGGAGTCGAACGGTGTAAGAAGCAGAACAGCAACATGTTTACTGAAAAAAAAAATTACCATTTTTGGTGTCAGGCTTCATACTCAACGGCTCTTATTTTCAGAGAAGGTGAAAGTAAGATGGAGCCTGTAAGGGCCCAAGCTGAGGCCATTTTTAGAAATATAAAGCCCTCACGAAGCCCTGTTGCAGTTCCCCACGTGCGAGGTGGGGACAATAACCTCTTTCTCCAGCAYGCTTTGTAATTCCTTTGGGACAAGGATTATTCCTTAACGTGAAATGAGCAGCGCTTTGCCCAGCAGGGCTCTGACTTTTCATTGAATGGCTCGAATTTGCAGCGAGGCAAGAAGACATAAACCGATAACAGCACTTGGGTAGATGAATTTCAAGCTACTTTCGAATTTCCTTGAAYACTTGTTCCTGTATTCCTGTGCTGAATGCAGAGCCGTCCTTTCTGTCTGGGGTAGTTTGCAATTMAAAAAGCCCTCTGCTCTCCTGCATGGGAGGAAAGCCTTCAAATTCGGCTCGTCTTTGATCTGTTCCCACCACCGCGGCTCTCAGCCCTGTGAAGGGGCAGTGTATTAAAACAGGGGCTGCCGGTATGAAGAAGTGACCTGTCTGACACAGCYCTCCCTGGCATGTTGTACAGGACACTGCAGGCGCTGGATGACACAGAAACGAGAGAGGAACGCGGGATTAAGAGGGATGTTCAAGGTCACCAACTCTAACCCTCAAATATAAGAGGCATCGTCCCATACAAGCCTGCTCACAACTGTCTTAAACTGTCTTAAACTAGTTATTTTCTTGTCTAATCTGACTGGGAAGGAATTCCAGAACTCATTCTCTAAAYGGTTAGAAAATTTCTAGTTTCCTGTCTAAATTTATTTTTGGCCTATTTGTAGACATTTGTTCTTGTGCCAAGATCATCTTTTAGCTTAAAGACCTCTGCTCCCTCCCTGGTGTTTACCTGGCTGATATATTTAGAGTCTGCAATCATATCCTTTCCCTGCCTTCCTTCTCCAGTCCTCCCTGTGACAGATGAAACCCAGATAGGCTTTGTAGTAACGCCGGGCTCCCCTATGCCATAGCCATCYAAATTGCCATTTTTTTGCAATGCTTTCAGTTTAAATTCTTCTCTCTTGAACATGTTCATCAGTGTATGGGTGGRGGGAAGAAAAAAGGGTTATAGTCAGTATTGCCATGAAGGAAATGAAAGTCCAGAGAGAGGAAGAGATTTGTACAAGTTGGCACAAGAATTGGCTGAAGCAAGAGGAGAATTTGAGGCCCCTGATGCCAAGCCCACTACCTTTAAACACTTTTATTCATGGCATACCTCCATCATAGCAAAGGGTTATTAAGGTGTGAGACACTTGGATCTCAAAAACAGCATTTCACTCTATGATCTTCTAAGTCTCATCCAATTTGCTCATGAAATGAAAATCTAGCAGCAAGTATTTGATGGCTGTGCATATTAATACATGCTAAAACAAGAGCTTTCTTTATAATTTTCAATGCTTGCTTTTCCCTTGCCACTGAGATAGTGTGAAGGTTACAGTTAAGGTCAACCGCAGTCCATGTTTATTGGTTTATTCCCAGATTTTGAGTTATTGATATTGAGCTTGTCCAGGAAATCAGTGCAGTGCAATGTAAGGCTAATCGATAGCCTGCTGCTCTTTTTGCATATTAAAAAGGTAACCTTATAGAGTAAAATAAATTCTTAAAAGAGAGCTTCAATGTCTTTCCACTACCAAGTCAAAGCTTTATAAAGTCTCGGTCAGCTGTTTTCATTTATTTCTACACTGTCTTTTCCCTAAAGCTGTCTTTAATGGTCAAAGCAGGTTTCGTTCTTTCCTCTTTTTTTTTTTTTTTTTCTTTTCTCCTGAATATGAAACAAATGCCCGCCCTGCAGATATTCAGATAGCTCTCCCGCTTGGATTTGTTCCATGCATATTGCTAGACTGTCTTCCAGCTTGCTGGGTCCCGGTACAGAAACAGCATCATAGGCTCATGGTATCWGCAGGGCTCTGACCTCTGGCTGGGTGCTGTTTGTTTCCCCCACCATCTCGCTGGTGGTCTCTGTTACTTGCTGTTTACTTAAGATTCACCTCAGCCCGGTATATCACTGCTCTTGTTTTTCAGAACACCCACAAATTCACCAAGACTTTGCTTTTTATGCTCCTACCTGCCCATGTTGCCTCCTGAGCTTGTGTTTGGTTGCTGTGCAGCTYCCCTCCTTTTCCTGTCATAATGTTGTTATAGGATATTGCTGTTTGCTAAGAAATGAAAGATGATATTTAAAAGGATGCTAGTACTAGGTTGACTGCTGTTGAATTTCAGAGTCGCTGGTACAAATACTGAATTGTTTTACTTTCATGGTAACAGTCTCCCCAAAGGATTCTCCTCTTGCCTCAAATGCTCAGTCCCCGGTCAGTTCAGATCTGATTGCTCATCTGTTAGATGTAATAATAGTATCATGCTGTAGCTCTACGGTGCCTTTCATCTGATGTGTTTTACAGAGTCTGGGCAGCTGTCTTAGAGAAGCAGGTGGGAAGCCGAGTGCTGAGGCTCTTTCTAAAGTAATTTCAGTTGACATATATTTAGTGAACCCATCCTGCTGATAAAGAGGTACAGTGTGTATTAGATATGTGTATATATACACACAGCAAATTAAAATGACAGTGCTGGCACCGGTGGCCAGCTGGGACAGATCTCTCTCCATGGCACCTTTCTTCATCAGCTCCCCCAGCTGGTCGCCAGTCCCCGAGGCTCACCCACCATCGCCGACGTTTCAGGACGTGATTTTTGTAGTCTTGTGAGGACTGAAGGCATCTGTCCACACACAACTTGGGAATTTTGCTGTGTTTTAAGAAGCTGCCATTTCTCTGTCTGCTTTGATGTACTGTCAGTGAACCAAGACCAGCCCATGAGAAGAAGGATCCTGTTTGCCCAGAAATAAGTCATAAATGTGATGACTGCAATAGCCATGTTACTGGAAACGTAAGAGAAGATGGTAACTGGAGCAAACAGGGGTGTTCACATTTATCTGTGAAAGAGCTGTGCTTTTGGAGGGTAGAAAGTTATCTCAGAGAAGCATCTAGAGACTGTCTGGATTATCTGCTTTGCTCAGCACAGTTGAACTTGGGAGGCCTCTGAGTACTGGGCCAACACACATACACACGATATAGCGCAGTGTCTTCCCAGGGTATTATCTGAGATCTTCAAAGCAAAACTAACTGGTCTGGACAGCAGTTGTGACTGTTGTGCTGAACTGCTCTGGTCGCACCAGAGTCATCTCAGGAGCACTGAGTGCCACAGCTCTCWCTAGCCCAAGACCAAAGCCCCAAGCAGGTCTTCAGTTTTCTCAAACCCAAAAAGCAAGTAGCTGTGCTGGGAGACAAATCCTGAAGCCTGATGAGCAAGAAGGGGAGTTCAGGTGAAACTGTGACAAGTGTCACTGACTACACTAAGAAGGAGGTTGGCTTTTTTCAGTGCTGAAGTTGTACCAGCACAGTCCCTGGTATGGATACAGTGGTCTCCATGGCCTGTGATTTCCCCTTCCCTTACAGGAATAGGCTATAGTCGACTGCTTTTGATCCATTAGTAGGAGCCGATTCTTGGAGAGCCATTGCCTGTTAGGATTTTGCAGTAATTCAGGTGTGAGTGGCTGAGATGTGCAGGCCAGAGGGAAAGAGCAAGAGAAAGTGAGAACGGTGGTGACCTTGTCACATGCTGAATGGCAAATTCGTGTTTTCTAAAAATAGTATCTTGTCTTTCCCACAACACTAACCTGTGCTGCAGCTTCAGATTTGCTTGTAAATCTCCCCTCGGTCACACACGAAACCACTTGATTCCAACATGGCAATGCAATAAATTTGAAGCGACCTGCTCAGAAGTATATACAGGATGAAACTCAGAGCAGYGTTACATACCAACTGCTGACATTGGCCGTTGTCTAGCGTGCCTCTCAAGTAATGCCTGTCCTCTAACACCTTCCCACTATTTCCTCCACATCCCCAGAAAGGATAAACAACTTCTTTTACCATTTCTTTAAGAATTTAGGGTGAAGCTCAGTTTTATGGCAGTGCTAAAAACCAAAAGATTTGCCCTCAGTAATCCTAAAGCCACGCACATGTGATGACCATGGCAGCATGGGCTCAAGAGTTATTTTACAGTAGTGCTGCTGTTACTGCAGCTTGGTTACTCCCCGTTGAAATGCAGTTCTTCAGCGAAGACAGATGCTACGAGCGAAAGACCCTTCTGTTGTGTGTGTGTGGGTGACCAGCGTGACTATACATTCATGGAAACAGATGGAACAGTTTATACTACAGTACTCATGCATATTTGGTTTGTATTTGAATGAAGACTAACAGATGCAATGTGCTATTTTATTTTTTAGGAAATATATGATTAGATATGGTTAATTTGCAGAGGGTAATGAGCTACATGCCCTCACTAAAAAGTCATATATTTATGCATATTTCTAGCAGAAACATCTTTCTCTTGAAAAAGGAAGCGCTCTGTTAAAAACAGAAAAGTTGACTTCTTTGGATTTGTCTGTTGTATACCTGCTCCTTCTTCTCAGCCATTGCACTCTGATGTTTATTAAGAAATCCAGACAGAGGGATACTGAAGACTGAATTGCGATCCTCCAGAAATTTGCTCTCTGCAGCTGGTTAGATTTCTTTCATATGTATATATCTAAATCATTTTATTAGTTCTTGAGAACATCTCCAGGAAAATTTCATTTCATTCTCACWGTGTTGACAAAGTCTTCAGCATCTTAAACCTGGCTGACCTTGATATTTCAATCATTTAAGACATTTGGTGAAATATTATTTGGTGGACACCTTTAAGGCTATCACTTACTTGGGCCTTAAGYGACTAATACAGTATTTTTATTTTCATTAACAGCTATTTTGGAGTACTTTTTCTTTTCCCAGCTGTGAARGAGACAGCTGATATACAGGTACTTTCCCCCTGAATTTAATAAATCAGATTCACCATCTACCAAAACCACAAACCTTTTTTTTTTCAGTCTCATAAATTCTTTGTACTGACCGTGTTGGGTGTACACCACCACTCCTTGAGYGTTTCAGGGGGCTGGATTCAGTAGTGCCAGGTCAACTCCTATTCACTGAGGATCTCAGTAGCGTTTTGGTTGGTCTCAGGGGACTGGGTGTCAGACCCCTGGGCTCTAGTCCCAGTCTTGCCAATGACAGAGCACGCAACATCAAGCAGATATAACTAACAGGGCTGGAAATGCATCCCAGCAAACCGCCTGTCCATGCACGCACACACTTTGCAGGCTTGCACATTGCCACTTTGCAGCAGTTTCATGAGGTTTACTTGTCTTAATTTTTAGCAACGGGTAATTACTACTCTAGGATGTAGAGCCTGTAGCGCTGAGGACGGTAGCCAGTTGGTTCAGCACTAACTATGTGCTGCCGATGAGTAAGACACTTCAGCACAAAACACCTGGGTCAGCCTTCCCATTAAAGCACTGTGAGATTTTTAACATCCATGCAGAGCAGATAAAATCAAAGTCTCCTTCAAAGCAATGACTGACAGTGCCACGTAACTGTGTTTTCCTGTCCTGGTGGGATGAAAAGCCGAGTGGACTCCGCTGACGAGTTCAGTCCAGTGGAAGTGTGAGTCCCCCCAACATCTGGCCCAGGCTTCACCGATTCTGCTCCGCTGCGGGAACAGCCCTCGCGCCAATTCATTGAGCAGGAGCGACCTGGCCTTTTTTGTGGTGTGTATTATCAGATCGGGTCTATCGCAAATAAATCATACTGGCCCACGCTGTTGTCTCCTTCAACCCRCATTTTTTTGGTAAAACTTCCATCAGCCAAGCTTACATGCACTGAATTTGCACAATGGGTAGTTTGCCAGAAAAAAAAAAAGCACAAGACTTGGCCTTTATGTGAGAGATAGCTTCCTTTGTAGGATTGGGAAGGGAGGAAGGATTGTGATAAACATCATTACTAGCAAGTAATTTTTCCCTTTCTGATGCAGCTCTACAGTGAGTTTGTCATCTGCCTGCTTGAAAGATCTTTTCAAGATGTTTCTAGTCCCCAAGGAAGTGAGAGACTATCAGAGTCTTCCCAATAATAATAAAGGGGGGGATGTCAGGGGGGAGAAGRTGTCTCTCTTGTTCCTCTAACACTTGACAAAGCACTTTCCTCCCCCTTCCCAGCACTACTCTCCTAAGCAGTTCGGAAGGGAAATGAGTTTGCTTGCAGATATTTTTGTTCTCTAGCTAGAGAAACAAATGTGTTCACTGAATATAGCTCTGCCAAGAAAATAAGAACATGGGCAGGACTTTGAATGGAGTCACTCATGGGAATGAAGGAGAGGAACAGTTTGCTGTCTGAATTGCTCATCAGGAAGAAATAAAGGTGAAGAAAGGGAGGGAGGAAATAGAGTTGTTTGAGTTAGGATACTGAATGCAAAATCTGAGTGGAAGAAACASTAAATGCTGAGAAGAAGCTGGATGAGTCTGAGTCATGCAACAGATTTTTTTTTTCCCTGAAGCTGTGTAAAACAGACGCTGCAACAACCCACCTCTGAAACCTTTCACTCAATCGCTATAGGAAGAATGACCCTGGGGCGAGGTCATGCCTTTTTTTTGCAGGGCCTGGCATGAGGGCTAGTGTGGAAGAATATGTGATGCCATTTTCATGGGGGCAACGGGTATCCAACCACYGACAAGTACCCTTCAGGAACAGATGGACAAATCCAAGTTCTTCTATTCCTCTTCCTCTTGCCCAAGTGGGTTGCAGTCTCAATGGTTTCGAGTGGCTCAGAGGTTTTATGGCACGTCATGATGAAGAGAATTACTGACTGCTTCCTAATTCTCTGCAGGGCTGCATAGGACTTCAACAAATCCTAAATCCTGGTCTTCCCATACCAGCTTTCCTAACACACTGATATTTTCAAAATACTCCCTGCTAGTGACTGTCTGAATTCCCTGTTAAATCCTAACATTCTTACTTAAAATTATTAGAAAACACAGTCACTAACCAGTTTTCAGACAGTATTTTTGCAAGTGGAAGGTATATCTGCATACTTCAGAAAACATGCAAGTAAAGAATCTGTTAATTTTTAATTTTTTTTCATCCTATTCTGAAATCCTATTCATAGCCTTATCTAGACTTGGAAATGTACCAATATAATTATTCCTGGAAAATTATTTGGAAATATTAATTTTGAAGTAACTCTCTACATGGAATCAGAACGATCAGACAGATACTTGTGCCAAAGGAAATGATGCTGAAATAATTATTTYGTAACAGCCATATCAGTAAATTTCTAGTTGGAGAGGAGCTCATATACACAGGAAGGAAGCAAACCCTATTGTCTCCCTCCTTCCTTACAGCCCTTGTTTTACAGCCGAATAAGCAATAATGAGGCTGTAGATCTATGTCTTCTTCTTAGAATCCAAAAGGCTTTACAGAGTCTGTTGGATGAATTTCAACACCCTGTTCAAGTCCAAGGAGGAAATGAGCTCTTCCAGAAATTCACCAATCTTCCTTTTTCTTCTCTGCGTCTGGCTGTAGCTCAAAGGAACCTTATGGACCATCTGTCCCTCCTATCCTCTCAACCCCCACATGCCACCATCGATAAGACATCAATCTGTGAAGCAGCTCTGGGAGAGATTTTTTTAGTAGTTTCTCCAGGAAAGCATCCGAGCGATTCCCTTGCAGAATCTATCTCTGTGTGTCTGCTGGGGAAAAGGGGTATTGACATCTCCCCATCTCTACCATGGTCTGGACATTCTTCTCTTGAAGGATGCAAATGTATTTGCAAGAACTTTAGACCAAGCCAAGAATGAATTAACTAAATCCAATTCAGGGAAGACAGTGATAAACAGGGCATGGCTCATGAGAGCGTTAAAGGTTTGGAAAACATTATTTACAGTGAGACACTCCAGAAGAAAAGAACTAAAAGAAGGTTAAGGACTCAGTTCGTCACTGCCTATGGGGACATGAATCTATTGGGGTACTGCTCTGGGGCAATAATAGACGCTAGGGTCTAGGGTCTCTTTGGGAACACTCCTCTTACCTTCTGTGCTCATGTGGGACCAACCATAACCTGATGCTGAGAATGCAAATCTCCACTGACTGAGATAAAAACTATTGGGGTCTGCATTTGCTTCAGARTCCAGACCGTGGCTCTTCCTAAAAGCCTCCAAATAAGGCTTCTGTTCCGAGGTGGTAAAATACCTCCCTAGGAAAAAGCACTAATCCCATCTCAAATATACCTCTGGAAACTGATCGTTTCCATAGTCAAGCAGCTTACGGAGAGAAAGTTAGCCTGAACTCTTCTATATCACAGCTGCTTTCACCCAGTTGTCCTGTTCATTTTGTTTGCCTTCCAGCAAGACATCCAGTACTGAGTTGAAAGACACCAAGAGCATCGCACAGAGATGCTGCTGGGAGGCTGCTTACCCTGACCCTGTGATCCTTTACAGAGCCAAGACCTCCGGGCTGTCACCCTGCTGTATTCCATAGCTTTCCACTCCTGTACAGCTGTAGATCATGGCATCTGCCTGCATTGTACTGTGCCTGTTTAGGTCCTGTCCTTACAGCTTTTTATTTGTATTGTTTTACTACTCTAGCTGGTTTTAATGTCCACACACTTTACCAGCCATGAGTTTAAGTCTTCCACTAGATAACCACTAAAATGTTGAAAAGCATCATGCTGAGTTCCAATACCTACGGCCCTAATAACTAGTCTTTCAGCCCTAGAAACTCTCTATCCAACAATTAATGTAGCAATATCTTTTTTTTTTCTTTTTTTTTTTCTTTTTTTTTGGTCAAAACAGTGCTAGTTTTTGACCAAATAAGGACTTGGTTCATCCATTTACACTAAAGGGGTAGGACTGTCCACTGGTGGTTCACCAGGGCTCTGCTTCAATTCACACAAATCCCAAGGTCTAACAGGAGCAGGAAGAGGGTTAATAATCCAAAATTCATATGGGACCAAGCCTATTTGCTACCAGCTCACAWGAAAGAAGATATCCCTCCACAAACACACATGATCCCCATCAAAAGGGAGTTATGAAAATATCCCATTCAGCCTTAATAGGAGCCATGGAGTTTTTGTGAGCTGATCTCTGCTTTCTGCTTTCTCCATTCATCCCTCCAACAGAAGGAAAATGACCAAAGAAAGCAAATATGCCATGATTTGAGAGCAGACAGCATACCAGTGGAAGGGGTCCTATGCAGATGGAATGGCAAGGACTCTCCTCAGGGGGAACCACACTTCATGGCCAGCCAACAGGCAAAATATTCAGGTGGGGCTGAAGGACACTGAGACTTGGGAGGGGACAAGGAGAGCACGTTTCCCCCACTGCTGTGTATCACAGCAATCTGGTTTAGGCGTTTAATTTACAAATATATACAAATATATTCTGTTTGCATAAATGTCTATGTCAACCTTTATCCAGATGCCTGAGCCAATGCCACACAGAACTCAACACTTTGCAAACATGTAAGTAACCCTCTCTTTRTCAACCAAACTCATAACATGCTTAAAGACTGAAGCCTGATTTGCCTGAAAAGACCTGTTTTCTTTATAACTCCATCAGGTGGCATTCCTTTAAGCCCTTTCCCTATTCTTCAGTTTGTAGACTGATCCCATGCCAAGTTTTCTACTCTTCTGACGCCAGAGTAAGTGCCTGCAATGCCCAAGGTCATCACCTTCCTTTTCCTGAGAAGTGGCCCAAGATTAACACTCCTTCAAACTTCTACAAACACAGCACTCATTTCGTGGCAGTCCCCCAGCCTATGATGGGTCAAATCATCAGTCTGGGAAACAGGCTTCTTTAAGGAAAGCTGAAGAATGTATCCAGCAAACYGCACGTGTGCTGCATTTACCTGCCATTTCTCCCAGAGGGAACATGTTGTATTAAATGCTGAGGAGGAGTCCAACCAGCTACAGGAAAAGTTTGCTTTGTTGAGCATTAATAAAACTAATGGGGTATGTTTATGTAGCACCTTTCATTCCAAATGATCAAGTGTCTTGCTAGCCTTAATCATTTCACCCATCACTGAACTGCAGACACCTCTGGGGTGGAACATTAACAGCTGCTCAGTAGAGCACAGCAGCAAAACAGAGCAATTTAATGGAGGAGAAACACCCCATCCAACTGCAAGTGGAAAGGGAATTTTGTTAAGTGGAATGTAATTATCCAAAGAGGTGGTACCTAGGAGAGAGGGAAACATTTCTCTAAATATTCTAATATTGGGCTATGGCTGCTTTTCCAGCCCCCATGGTAYTGGGGAATCAGAATCGCAGCCTGGCTCCGGGGTTGCAGTTGAATATCAATTTAATTTCTATCCTAAGGCTCCCAAAAGAAAAAGCACCTCGGAGACTTTTTGTGGGTTTCCAGATTCCCACTCTTTCAGCCAAGGATTGTCATTTGCCTATTTCAAACACCTAAACCAAACTAGAACCAAATGAAGAATGTGGCTGGAGATGGAGGTTCGGTATATCCACGTTCCTTACAAGCAGCACRAGGCTCTGTCGGCTATAAAATCTGCAAATTATATAAGAAGGAAAAATCATTGTCCTTAAACTATTCGTGGCAGAGTGACTTGATTTAAATTGTAATCATGGTTTAAACCAGCAAACAGAGAATCTTGATTTAAATAATCAGTTTTAATCTTGTTTTGCATGTGTGCTTTTCAGTTATTTTCCTTTAAAACTGGTTGATTCTCACTGATTGGTATAATTTGCTGCTTCTTTATGCTAAATCAAAGAATATCCTATATCTATACATATTTAGTTCAGCAATTATATAGTTTAACATGCATTTATTCAGATTCCTACTTTTTACATTTTTTATGAAGAGAAAATCGTGAACAACAGATTTCTTATTCAGTAGATGATTGCTGGATTTTTTTTGTTTTTCATTTCTTTGGAATTCACGTCAAGCTGCATTTAAATGGAAACAGGAATTCAGTCGTAATTTCACCCCCCTCCTCCCAAACCGAGTGTAATAAAAGTACTTGAACCTGCTGGAGATAGGAGAAGAAAATAAGTCTTGCACAGAAAATGAATTGGCATTAACAAAGACGGCGCTAGCTGTCGCTGGGGAACTGGAACAGAGGTGCGTTTCCAAGAGAGCTCAGCAATGCTTTTTCCTCGCTGGCAGTGCTGGCTTAAATAGCTCCCAGGTGTTTTCGTTACCCCACCCTCAGCCACTGGCCCTTATTTGACCCAAATCGGGACGGTTTTCTGTCGGGTGGGATTTCTGCTGCTCTACCCTGGGTTGAACTGATGCCCCTGTGTGGGACGGCAGTGGTCCCACGGGAGCTGTGAAATCACAGCTCTGTGCACCGACACTCTGTCCTTGAGGAAAGGCTTTCAATCACAACTTTTGGGGGGTAAATCAGAGTCCCAACTCTGATGATTGAGTTGCTCATGCAACTGCATGAGCAGTTGCACCGGCATGACCGTGGGGRTGGAGAGCCCCTGCAACGGGTGCCAGGGGTGGCAACTGGGGACGTCTTAAACCAGTCGTCTGCCCAGAAATAATGTGTCCTGGAAGGCACTATAATACACCTTGTCTCTTGGTTTTATTCGTGCAGATCTTCCCCTCCCCTCCTTTTCAACTGCTGGTGGATTTCTGACTTCTGTACCTGCTCTTTGATCTACTTGAATGACTTGACGTGGGAAAAATCTCCCTTTCCACCTGCAGAAGAAGAAGTTGCTGTCATGAGCTGATCTGGCACCTCCACAGACTGGCTCTAGGTGCTCGCCCAGAGACTACTTTGACTTTCCTTAAAGCTTTGGCAGTTAAGACATAGTTGCTTGGAAATGATCTAAGAACGATTTACAAGTCTTTAACATACTATTCTGAATTGAAGCCTTAGTTTAGCCTGCCATAATTTCCCATTTTGTTTAAAYAGTTTATCTCTTAAAAGAAGAAATGTGTATTTGACTTTAATTAAGTTAAAAAAAAAATTAACGTTTCTATCTCCCCCACTACAAAGCGACTGAACCAGGGCAGAAATCAAAGAGCATGTTTCTGAATGCGGCAGAAAGCTGTCATTTTGATGAAGTAGTTCGTTTCTGAGTTTGCCACCGCTGAAGTTGGTTCTGGAAGCCCTGTAGCACTTTGGGGGGTCATTAAATACAGCAGTGAGAAGGGGGCTGTGCTGGCTGCCAGTTCGTGCTGCTTGGCATGAAAAGGTCTCGCCTACGGAGAGAGCTGCGAGGGGAGAAAACAGCCACCACCTGGGTCCTGCAGTGGGGGAAGAGACGGCACATTTTGAAGCCTTTCACGCTGTTTTCAGCAAGCGCTCTGGGTGCCCGTGACCATTAGAGGACCCGGGAAGCTCTTGTGATCTCCAGGAGAGCTTTTTGTATAATGGCTTGTGCTGCACGGTTTGTTTGATGCTCTCCATCTCAYAGTCACTCAACCCACGGCTTGTTAATAAATGCAGCAATAGTAACAACAAAAAGCAGCTTTTTTTTTCACCCTCACCTCCCCCAAGATACTCGGTGCATGTTTGAGAGGCTGCCTAAGCCAATATTTTAAACACTTCAGCACTGAAAATTCCCTTAATGCATTACTGGATAGAACTGGAGTATAGTTGCTTTATTTGCAACTTTATCCATATCTTTGATTAGAAAATATTTGAGTTCACAAGTTAAAAGGGGGTGGAAAAAAAAAAAGAACGAACTTCCTTATTTTCTAACAGGGAACTGAGATAAACAAAGAAAGAGAAATGCAATGATACAGCCAAGGTTAAGCACTGTCTGTACCAGAGCCATGGATTAAATCTCTTGAACTGGAGTCCAGTGCCCACCCAAAAGCAGCCCTTCTCTGAGTCCCATGACATGTCTGCTCCTCAAAAGTCTTTGTATAATTTAGACATGTGGCAAAGACTTATTTTTGATTGAGCCATAGCAAAGTCACATTTGTAAAATGTTTACTTTACATGAACACCAGATAGGAATTATTATTTTCTCTATATGTTTCAAAATGATCTATGCTGGGATGGACAAAACAAAACAACAACCTGCCTTACAGCATATAGYTTTTAGGGGCAGTTCAAAGAAACACTGACAACTTTGCAGAATTAGGGCAATGCAGCATTTTTAATCACTGCCCTGGATTGAATAAAATGGCAGTTTTGCCTAAAAGTTAATCAAAAGCCTCTGAGAAATAAAGCAATGAGATTTTAATGAACAAATTCTCATGGCAGAAGCTGTGCTTTCCTTTATTTGGAGCTCAGTGCGCTCCTCTGGGCATGGGTAAAACAAAAATAACGTGCTCTTTCCTCTCACTTTGTTCTGCTTATGGGTGGAGATGCATTTTCACTGAAAAAAACAAAGCCAGATATTTTGAGGGACAGTGGAGGAGACTGGACCAGATGTGGACTAACACTCTGTTGCTGGACCTAGAAGCAGATGTAGGGAATTCAGAAATACATGAGCATCTGGAAATGCCAGACTGGGGAGAAAGCCTGCTACACCTTTCCCCGGTGCGGAAAATAGTGTTGTACCTCTCTGAAAGGCTGGGATGGCATATTGACATSTCCTGCCCATTGCAGCTTGGTGTGACCCCTACACATCCAGGATGAAGCAGAAAAAGAGGAAAAGGCAAAGGGAAAACAAGCTTTGGCTCCCTGGTCCATGCTTAACCACCAGTCTTAACACTGCAGGGCAGGGGTCCTTTGGTCGCAGACATAGGTATCAGATCATTTTGAGCCTTCAGCCATCACCCCTTGGATTTATTGTTCCCTATAATCCTTTCCTTTTCTCCACGCTGCTTTTCTTTCATCTATCCCAGGAGGGCTCAATCCTTTGCTTAGGATGGAGCTTGTATCCGGCCCTAAAAGCAAGATCCCGCTCCAAACGCCGATCGAGCTGCAGATCCATCGTGACCCAAGCGCTGATGTCCAACGCCAGCTCTGATGGCCCTCAATGTCCTGACCATACCTCTCACTCCAYGGCATTAGCCATTCCCCATTGGCATGGCACACAAATCCCACCCTAAAACCAGGCTGGAAGCAAAGTATTGCTATTTAAAGATCAATAGGTCTTTTGCTGCTGAACCGAGCTGTATTCCCCCTTAGGGTGTTTCACACCAAAAGAAGTTATTTACGGCACTCAGAAATAGTGTAAAAAATGCACAGATTTACTTCCAGAATACTCGGCAGCTTGCCAGCAATATTACTAAATGCAATTATTTTCCTTTAAAAAACCCTCCATAATAAGGCAGTTTAAAGTGGCGAAAGAAAGGACAAAAATTAACAGCATAATTGAAAAGAACAGTAAATTCTTACCTGTTAATGTTGTTTCTACGTGCCCTCTCCCCCAATATTCAGGCTATTAATGAGTTTCTAGAGTTTGGGCCTTTTTTTCCTGCTTAATGGTTTCACCATCATCACAATAATAATAGCAACGTGAAACCTACACACTCACCTATATTGAACTGTAGTTCATTACAGCAGAATAACATTGTGAAGGGTTTTAATGTCAGATGCAGATTACAGTAATACAGAAAATACATTCTCTATGGGACATACCATATGGGAATAAAAATAATAAAAAAAGAAAATTGAAAGGCTTCTTTTCCTCTAGAGGCAAACAGGCCAGTGATGAGATAGATGAGCCTTAGAAATCAGTGGGAATTCCTTCACCATGGAACAAAATCAAGATACTGATCACTGATGCAGCAACTAAATTATTAATCTCAGATTAATCCCATGTACCTTCACCTCCTAAATTGGGAGCATGGATGCCGCTGGCYCCCTCTGCGGTCCCTGGGGTGAGCTAGGTGTTATCAAAGGGACAATCCAGCTCTTGGGTGGGCTGAATCCCGYCTGAGAGACAGTGGCATCCATTTGTTTCCTCATTTGAAAGGCTGTTTTACACCCAATAGACATGGGAGTTACTTGAATGTGGAGGGAGATTAAAGGCCTGTTGCCCTAAACCCTGTCAATTTACTGTCCCATAAGGGTAATACTTTCTCTGAGACTTTGTGAAGAAGCGAGGTGATGCCTCACCTTTTCACTTTCAAGAAGCTTCTCAGGGCTAATGTACAAAAAGGACAAAAAAGGTAAGAGGACAGAATATACGAGGAATCCATCATCAAGAATGTCAGCGGTTAGAAAGTCAGATCACAAGTAAGGAAGATGTAACAGCCTTCAAGGGAGCCATTTTTCAGTGGAGAATGTAGCATTTGGGATGGCCATGTAGCTAAAGTCTCCTTTTTAGGACTAATATTCTTCATAGGAATATTAGTATCTTTACGGTTGGAGAGCCTGAAGGCACATTCCTTCCCCTGACCTTCACATTTCAAGTGATCACCAAGTCTCTGAATATCTCTATAAGGCAGATTCAGTAGGTTGCAATGTCCAAGCRATCCCCATGTACTGTTAAAATGGGGAATTTCTTGCAAATCCTACATGGAAAGGAGCAGTGTAAGAATTTTGAGGAGCTGAAACATGGAAAGGGGTTAGTGAAAATTCCTTTCTGGATCTGCTACTTGTTTTTGTAGTTCTTCACTAACTTCTGCAATTGATGATGGATCTTTAGTGGCAAGGGTTCTGGCTAATTTTTATTTCAAGCTGAAACATCTTGTTAATATTACTGTTACAACTGATAGGAGGCAAGTGAAAGATGACAGCCAGCAGCTGCCTGATCTTGACCGGGTAATTCTAATTTATTCTTGTCTTCCCCTACTCAAAAGGCATAAGAGAAGCTTAATAAAGTATAAGCTCATAGCATATTTCTTTTTTTTTTATTTATTGTGAAGAATGTTTTTTTTWAAAAATCTCCTTTCTGAATTCTCCAGAGTCTGAGTATCACATTTTTGCCTACATGGTTCACAGAAGAAGCATGTCTGAAGCACACACTCGTTTACTGGAAGTACTTTATAATGCACTATTTAATTCAAAGGAGAAAAAAAAAAAAAAAGATGATGTTGCTGCAACCACGGTAACAATATTAACAATAGAGTGTATGAAGCCTGAAAGGAAATTACTCAGCAAAACACAGTAATAAAAAGAAAAGTCACCATGGATTATCAACTGGGGTATTAACAAATAATTTGTAATGCTAATATTACACAGTAATTCTGGCACTGCTAATTGCACTGATACATTGAATTGTATTTTGTGCCAGTGATTTGGGTCAACAAAACAGGAATGTGAATGTAAAGAAGACTGAGCAAAAAAATCATTCCTCGACAGAGGGTCAAAGCTATTTAGGAGAACCTTGCAAGGCCTCTGGTAGCAAGTATAGACAACATTAGGAGATGACCTCTGGACAACCAAAGGGAAGAAGAAAAACCCACAGAAATAATTACCGTTTGCCTATAGCTCCCCTAGCTATTGTAAAACAGCTCTGAAGAGAAAACATTTGGAAAAAGCTGATGAAATTCTGGCGCATGTGGCTTGATCATCGGGACAGCTTTCTGATTTAATAAGAAGCCAAAACGCGTACAAGAAACCTAGCAGCAGGCAGCATGTTGCAGTGTGTTTAACCAAGAGCACTGGGATTTATACCACGCTGGCACGCTGACTATTTTGCAAAACCAGCTAGTTACCACCATACRCCTAGGGCCTGATCTAACACTGCTGATGGCAATGGGAGTATGCAAAGGCTTCACTGAGGTCTGTATCAGACACCACTGAATAAGTGAAAGCATTAGTTAGGTTTCTTAACTACCCAGGAGAAACAAAATTATATCATTTCTTTGGTGTTCCTTGTTTGAATGACTTGTCTTTAATTATTTTCTGCTGTAATGTACCCTGTGTTTCTAAATATCTTCTATAAGCATTCAGTTCTATCGAGTCCTAATTTCCTATACAGTTTCTTAAGCACTCCTTCCAGCAGCRGTAATGGCTTAAGCACTGTGGAAGCAGAAAGTGTGTCGGTTACTGCAAGAAATGCTCTTTAAATCATGTATTATGTCAATTAAAATGGCTAAGAGTTGGGTCTGTGATGGCAGAGCAGGCAGAGCTATCACATGAGCTTTCCAGCTCCTGATTACCAGTACATTTCAGTTTTACAAAAACCTGTGAGAATTTTCCAGAAAGGCAATTTATTTGGTGGGAAAGCAAAAGTTAACCGTAACATATTCACTACCTTTCTGGTCAAGTTGGTGAGGCTTGGAGAGCAGGTGTGGATATTGGGCTGGGTGTTTGCTTGACAGTTTTAAAGCTCATTTAAATGCATCCCAGAACAGTAGTGACTAAAAGAAAAATKATTCCTCTCTGTAGGATGTGGGTCCAGCAACATCAAATGAATTGGTGCTCTTAATCTTGTCACCAGTGAGTAAGCGTCTGTATTGCTATAGTCACCAGCAAACCTGGTGATTTCAGAGGTGAAGCCAAAGACAAATGGACCTTGAGATTAAACTGCTCTTCCTAAACAGAGGTGACCAACGGATGTGTGGTGGAAGTGTTGGGGCTGATCATACCTGCATCCAGTTCTTTGCTAAATGGGAGATTTGAGTCCAGCAATGCCATTCTCACCCCTTTGGCACACAAGAAATGCATGCAGAAGTGTTTGCAGGATGATACGTTTCCTACATATTTTTGAATTGTGAAGATGGAAAGAAGGACCCGACTCTGCAGTACAGCACAGTTTGACAGCAATGGYCCTGCAGCCTGAATTTTGGCTTCCAGGGTGGTTAGATCTGGAATTTCAGTTCATGTCTACTAATCTCTCAGTCCGCTAGATAAGAAAATGCCACACTTCAGCAACACTGCTGCTGCAAGAATTTCTTTACACAATATATCACAATTGAGCATCTCCAGCTCGGTTGAACTGTCTTGAGCCATCTGATGTTACTCATCCTGCCTGTGAGATCCTTCTGGCCTCTTGATACTGCCCATATTCTTCCCAGGAGGAGATGATGACAGAGAGAAACATCAGCTCCACTCTGCACATGTACACAGCATTAATCACTGCTGACTTGTCCTGCTAACGAAGAAAACCGCTCCTCCTGTCTCCTGCTCCATCTCATATTTAACCAACTACGTGCCTTGGTGGATATTAACACTAAGCCCAGATTAAAACTAAAATGAATCCTTAGTTTGCCTCAGTTTCTTTGGAATAGCTGAAAGTTAAACTGTACTTAGTTTTTTTAGTAAAGGGCTGCAACTCCACCTTCACAAAGACAGATTTTAAAAATGCTGTTGGCCCAGGTCTCAAGTAATCCTGCAGTGACTGTGCTGAATAAACCAGTAAGGTCTTTATCGCATTGAAGGCAGAGAAAAAAGTGGTTCTTTTTCTGTGGGAAGGGATTCTGTATGGGAATATCTACATTTTCTGCCCATCTCTCATGTTCAGATCTATCCGGGGACTACCGGCACGATTCCTAACAGTTTGGGTGGATCTGGGGTAAGATCTCCCTTATAGACCCAAAGGAAATATTCAGGGCCTGTTTCATGGGTGCTTACACACAAACACTGTCCATCTCTACGTGTTAGGAGTGCCCTAGGCAGTACAAAAGCCTGARGTGCTCAACGCCCAGCCTGAACAGTCCTGCACGCCCGTGAAGTCAAAGAAAGCTCAGCAATGCCACAAACTACTGAAGCTGGAGAAAGAGGGATGCTCAAGAGGCCAGGGTGTACAGCCACTCTGACTGAGGCAGCGTCCAGTGTAGACCGTTCTCAGCAGCTGTTTGTCTAGATTGCACTTAAAAACTTTTAACACTGGAGTTCCCCAGACTCCTCTGACCATCTCTTCCCGTGCCTAACTAACCATTGGCGGGGAGAGAAGGTGGCTTTGTTCAGCTCAGAGAAGAGATGGCTAAAGGGAGATCTATCTGCTGTCTTTTAACTATTTTAGGTGTGGGGATATACAGGAGATGAAGTCAGGCTGTTCCTGGAGATGTTTGGTGAGTGGACAGGAGGCAGTGGACACAAGTTGCGGCAGTGGACACAAGTTGCAGCAGTGGAAATTCTGACTAGCTCTTAGGCGAACAGTTGTTCACAACAAGTGTGGTCAGCATCAGAACCAGGCCATAGAGGTTGTGGCCTCTCCATCCTGGGAGATACGCAAAATGTAACTGAACAAGGCCCTGAGCAACCCAATCTGACCTCAAAGTTAGCCCTGCTTTAAGCAGGAGACTGGACCAGARACCTTCAGTGATGCCTTCCAACATAAATTATTCTGTGGCACTGTATTTTTATGATGACATCTTTATGATTAGAAGTATTTTGCTTTTAGTGTGTGACTGAATTGCTGCAAAATAAGTCAATTTCTAAAAGACTATTACCTTGTTCTCCTTCATTGTGCTCTCCTCTATATTAAACAATTGCTGGCTCAGTACAAAGCCTGTTCAGGGTTACCTAAGGTAATGCCAGTTAACTCCAGGCTCAGATCCAAATGACCACTTCAGGAACTTCTTTTGCTTCAATCAGTCTTGCTGAGAAACAGTGTGAACTAGTGTAGGAAAGTGGTTCTCCTAACTTCATTGCTAGGCTTCCAGGGACCAAACTCCTCCCCGTGCATGGGTCTGAACTGTTAATGTGAATKCACAATTTCAGCTTAGTCTAGATGGTCACACTGCAGAATAACCCTTGAGCTACGTGAAGTGCCTGCCACATTAGCAGCACAGAGTGATCGCATTATCCCTGGGCAAGGTGCAGTAACTTGAGCGGTCCCCTCTGTCCCCTKGCTCTGCACAGTGACCGTCCAGGTGGAGCGAAAAGCACTGCCCAAAGGAGGCGAAGCCATTGGGGCTGTTTGGGTGTGCAGGGTCTGAACGCAGGGCAACGCCAGAGTTACAACTCAAGCCAACTCTTCAGTGAAAACAAACTCTCTCAACCTAGTAAGAGTATTCAACCTCCTGGAAAGCCTGGGAACAGTTTAGATAAAGCAATGCATGGCTTTTCATGCCAGCTGCTTGTGCAAGTGATTTATAGACTGTAATATGCCATGGAACCAGAGCACTTCATCGGTTTCCTTAAAGACAGAGGGGTGGATTGTGGCTGCACTTACTGAGCAGTGTATCTGTTCCTTCGAGGCATCACCACTTCTGAAATAAAAGCAAACCTGCTTTTCCAGGGAGCCAGACCTCTCATTTTCTAAGAACACAATAAATGTCTCGGTAGAATCGCGCTTTGACAGCTTTGGATTTACAAACATCAAAAGTAAATTCTGATTATTTATTTTTGATAAATAATGAACAGCATAAAAATTGCTGACGTTAACCTTCGTTGGAAAAGTTGGTTTAATGGGCCCCATAAAATCTTCTGTTGATGGCAGGTTCATAAAGCTCCATATTGACTTCAGCTAAAGGCTATAACTTCTATCAATACTGTCAACAATTAATATTGACTAATAAAGGTATCCTGTAAACTGAGTCATAGCATTATGTTACTTTATGTTGCCATTAGCAAAATTTCATGTCTTCCTGAAAACACTTCTCCTATAAATCTGGGATTTCTCAAAATAGCCTGTGTGATAGCTAGCMGCGGAGGGCCCAGAGTAACACTGCTTCTGTGCAGATGGAGGAAACACAGGGCAACCTTTGCACTTGCTAGACAAAGCTTCTGAGAGGATCTCAGGCTTCATTTTCTCCAACAGCAGGTTTCAGGTTGTGAGGGGTTTGTGTGCAGAAGTTTCTCACACCTTTATCTGTGCCACGCACTTACAAAATGAAAATGTCCAAATTTTGTCTACAGTTAAGACTTGGCCTTAGTCCTTTTTCTCTTCTTCCCTTGCAACCTTTGTTTGGATACATTTATACCACCAATTCAACTGCAATCCTATATTGAAATGATATGTCTTTCTCATTCAACTGCAATCCTATATTGAAATGATATGTCTTTCTCTAAACTCTGGACTAGTTTTTCTGACCTGAACCTGGCTGATGTCTCTGCCATCTTCCAAAGGAAGCCTAAGCATCAGCTGAAGCTCCCCAACAGCACAGTTGGGATCATAATATTTTCCCTCAAGTTCCACCACCTCTTTTTTGCCAATACGAACAATACAATTACATACTGGACAGCACCGCTCTCTAGATTTTATTTATGCTACACAGACTTTGTATTTTTGAGTATGATATAGCCTTTCTCATTCAAAACATTCAACATCTAAGACTGCAAGTGCCTAGGTTCCAAAGAAACTCCTTCTACATTTGTACAGCACTTAAAAGACCTGCAGGTATGTTCTCTACCTTTCTGTCTTCCCTTTTCTAATTGYTATGATGTGGTGGTTCAACAAATGGTTAGTGTGTCATTAAATTTAAGGGAAGAGGAATTGGAGGTTGTCTCAGTCCTGACATGAGTACTACTGCCTCTGTTATTAGTTTCCGTAAAGCCTTTCAAGGCATTTGCTGTTGCTAATGTGTTGTTCCTAATATAATTTCATTTGTAAGTGATCTGTAGGTACAAAGTTGCATTGGCACATGTAGAGATAGCATTACGGAAACCAGCAGCTAATGTAATTCTTTTCTCTTAAGAAAAAAAAMCAAACTAAAATTCTGTACTTTGCTTTTCTTAGTAGGCGTGGAAAGAAAAATGTATGGGATAGGATCACAGCTGCTGATACACCACCATGAAAAGCACAAGAGAGAGCTTTAGATATATAGGAGAATGGGATGGAAGTGCAAGGTGTTTGCTTTTGGTTGTTTGCTAGCGATTTCTTGGGAGTGTGCAAAACTCTAATTGACCCTGATGATCCCTCTGGTTTTTCATCAAAACACCAGGCTTGGAAGGAAAATGATATAATCTGGTACTGCGTGTCTGCCTGTCCTAACGGGAGCAAAGCTGTAAGATACTACACTAAGAAACTTAAAAAAAATTGTAAAGATAATTTAAAAATATTCTTCTGTACATCCTTTAAATACAAGGCCATTTATCTTTGAACTTTGCCTAATATATCATTATCTCTGAGCAGAAACTTAATAAGCTTCCACTGTAATTTTGTTGGAGTTAAACATAAAATCATGTGGGTGGTGTATGTCTCACCGTGTCATGGCTTCCCAAGGAAAAGTTATCATCATTTGTCACTATAATACTGTGGCAAAAAGCATAAAGAGAACAAGCAATACAGTCATTTCACATCAGCTTTCTGCGCTGAGCTCAAGTTCCCGATGACTCGTACGCAGCAGCTATATTAAGAAGCAGGCTGTGCCRTAACTGAATTAAAGGTGCAAAGGCATATAGGGCTGTGTGAAGCCCTGGGTCAAGCTGCAATTGAATCAAAATCCTCTCTCCTTCCTACACTGCTTGGCAGAACTGCTGACCAAAAGGTTCGCAGACCTACAAAACACATACAGGAGTCCCCGCAGCTGGGGACACAAAGTTACAGAGAGAAAAAAATCTGTGACCTTCAGCTTTTATTTCACATGAAGAAAAAGTCTTCTAAAAATATTTCACCATTGTTTTCCTTCAGAGAGCAGTCAGCCGATTTACATAAATGAAACGGCTCCTGTCAAGGAACCAGCAAGGAAAAGAAGGAAATTATCTGCCCTGAAAATCTGTAGCAAAGATAAGAGCAGCATCAGCCAGGGGAGGGGAGATTTAAATGCTTTTTGTCTGAAAGGTCGCTACAAAAAGCAGAGAGAGTATTACAGCCACTTAATGATCTCTGTCGCTGTGATAAATAAGTAGGAGCTTCTCCAGCAGTTTATTAACAAACACTCTGTAGGACAGTACAAAAGGCCATGACATGGGGCTATTAGAAGAGTGTTTTCACTGAGTCTGATAAAAAAAACCCAACACAAAACCCAAGGAAGATTAAGGTGGAGTCGTAAGAAGAGGCATTCCTGGTAGAGCTCGAGTCTGACATCGCATGCGCTGTCACCACTTACCGGTTTCGGTATTCTCATGCTCCGTGTCGGTGAGGGTTAGGTTGGAGTTGGCCCGGCTCGACAAGCAGGAGCTGCGTCCAGACTTGGTGTTGCGTCCCCAGAGCCTCACGGGGTGCTCGGKTGACATGACCACGTCTGCCTCCGTGTCAGCATCCGAGCCGGCGCTGATGGAGTAGCCGCAGTGAGGCAGCCCAAGATCAGTCCGGTACAAAGTCCCGTGTGTGGGTGTCACGTCTTCAAGACCCAGCTCTCGCAAAGAGAAGTTGGCTCCTGGGAGAAAACACAGCAACCTGGTTACTCTTTAATAAGGGATGGTTTCATCTAGCACAAGTCAATGGCAGAAGCGTTCATCCTCTGTCTTCAGGTGGGGCACAGCAGCTCCCAAGTCCTAATGTCATACCAAAAATTCCTCTGTTTTGTGGTCTTGGTTAGTGGGAGACCAAGTGACCATGCCAAAACCAAAAAGCAGCTGGATTCTTGCTTCTGGAACTTGACAAAAACTCAGGGCGTGTTCAATGAAATCATCAAATTTGAAAGCAAGGACAGATGGAGAAATGGTGGAATTCTTTAGGAGAGACAAAAAGTAATATTCTTGGGAGGAAAGCAAAACAAGACATGCAATGATCACAAGTCCTACCATACACCTGGCAACTCTACTACAATAGGAAATTTGAGTGACTTCTGTTCATTGAAATCCCTGAAATTACATACTGGGTATTTAAATTTCCTTTGGCAATCTCACTTTCCCCTTGCTGACCACTCACACCTTGACTCAGTTTAGCTATTCATTCTGATACAATCACAGCAGAGGTTATTTGGCTGCAAATAGATGCAATTGTTTAGCTGACTGAAAATATAACCTGAAAAATGACTCTTGAGTTCATGTCTAGTTACCTGCAGAGCTTCAAAGTCAGACCGAATCGATGTGAATGAGGCTTCAAATATTAGCACACTTTGTTCGGAAAGTTGCACGAGGAGGCTGGGGAGAGCAATTAGTGGCTCCGTTTTAATCCACATCTATTTATTAATGCATGCTTTTATTTTTCAGCCCTTAATGTCTTTAAAAGATTTTGGCTACCCGTGAATGCCTTTAGTTGCACCGTGCATTTATATGGCACAATGCATCCCTACTCCTGTTACGCTACGCCTTGAGGGGGTGGATTAAGGAACTTTATCTATAACCGGTAGGAGGCATCAGGCCCTGGATCATGGCCAAATACCAACACTGGTGATCAAATTCAGCCTAGCTGGCTTCTTCCCATTATTTCAATAAGTAAATCCCCTGTAATAAAAAGAGAGGTGGAACCTGCCAAATCTATGAACAGGCCACAGACTCAGTTTTAGAGCAGTGTTTGCAGCTCAGGCATGTTTCGACAAGATCATAGAATCATGGAATCATAGAATCATTTAGATTGGAAAAGACCTTTAGTCCAACCTTTAACCTAGCACTGCCAAGTCCAACACTAAACCATGTCCCTAAACACCACATGTACACATTTTTTAAATACCTCCAGGGATGGTGACTCCACCACTTCCTGGGCAGCCTGTTCCAATGCTTGACAACCCTTTCAGTGAAGACATTTTTCCTAATATTCAATCTAAATCTCTTCTGGTGCAACTTGAGGCCATTTCCTCTTATCACTTCCTACCTGGGAGAAGAGACCAACCCCCACCTCACTACAGCCTCCTTTCAGGTAGTTGTAGAGAGCGATAAGGTCTCCTCTCAGCCTCCTTTTCTCCAGGCTAAACAACCCCAGCTCCCTCAGCTGCTCCTCATAAGACCTGTTCTCCAGACCCTTCACCAGCCTCGTCGCCCTTCTCTGGACACGCTCCAGCACCTCAATGTCCTTCTTGTAGTGAGGGGCCCAAAACAGAACACAGTATTCGAGGTGCGGCCTCACCAGTGCCGAGTACAGGGGCACGATCCCCTCCCTGCTCCTGCTGGCCACACTATTCCTGACACAGGCCAGGATGCCGTTGGCCTTCTTGGCCACCTGGGCACACTGCCGGCTCATGTTCAGCCGGCTGTCGACCAGCACCCCCAGGTCCTTTTCCGCCGGGCAGCTTTCCAGCCACTCTTCTCCAAGCCTGGAGCATTGCCTGGGGTTGTTGTGACCCAAGTGCAGGACCCGGCACTTGGCCTTGTTGAACCTCATGCAATTGGCCTCGGCCCATCGATCCAGCCTGTCCAGATCCCTCTGCAGAGCCTACCTACCCTCAAGCAGATAAATCTGAATGCATGATCTTGAGGAAAGTTCAGGCCCAAACATAGCTTTGAATGGTGAAGTTCATATCTACTCGTTACTGAAATCTGTTTACCAGGTCTGGACCTCAAGGTTCTATCAAAAACTGAGTTATGATTCTCTCCCTGCTCAAAACCACACATGCATGTGGCTCTCCTCACATTTCCATTTGCTGATGTTAAATATCACATGGTGGAAAATGTGTATCCAATAGAAACTGTCAGATTTCTACTTTTCCAGATTCCGGTTTCACGCTTGTGGAAACACCCTGGCTTGTCCCTGAGCCCTGCTGCGTGGGGAAGGTCTCTCGTGTTATAGCACATATGCATCAAATCATCAGCTAGCCCAATGTAGATGATATTTTACTACTTTTTCTAGTAGATGCTATTTTACTACTGCTTTTTCATTCATTTGGCTTTGTAGCTCATAGTGAACGGAGAGAAGATGTTTGAATGCAAGGTGAATAATCGGACTGGACAACATTTCCACATAAAACTCAGAGAAGGAACTGTTTGATGTCAGGAAGAAATAACCGTGGTTCAGCTGGTTATGGATCTACAGCTGATAGCACTCAAACTATATAAAGCATTCATGAATTTCACACCTTTTTAATTGACCAAACAAGATTAAAGCTTTCAGACAGAGTGGACAGATAAGGTTGCTTGGGGATCACACCTTCGTCAAATCCTAGGACCTTGCTCAGGGAGCACAGTGCAAGCTTGTGGCAAATTAATCCATTTAACTTGATTGCAAAGCGGTCTGAGAGAGCATCCTCTGCTACTCCACGGCATGAGGTAGCAAATGAACTTGACCTAAGTTATAAACGTAAGGAAGCACTATCTCCCCAGAGACTTCACTCGTCTCTTCCAGTTTTGACTTTTGTGCAAGGCCAGACAGTTTTTAAACCATCCGCTGTGGCGTACTGGAGAACTGGAAAATGTCATCTTTTTTGCTTGCACATTTCAGTCACTGATGGCGTGTTCCACCTTCCCCTGAAACAAGCCACACTCAACATCATCAGACACATCAATGTGCATCATGACTGATGCTCTCCAGTAACAGCAGCTCATAAATTATGAAAAATGACTGCTACAATTAACTGAAAATCAAATTTATTTGCAATAAACAGCAGGAGATGCATCGATTTTCATATTCTATGCTCACTGTTGCCTTTTAAGCTGGAAGAACTCAAGCCAATAAAAGGAAGATAATAAATATCTGAGACTTTTTAATTCAGATCTGGTCTATTTTTTCCTGTGCTGACTTGCACGTTTGCTGGCACTCTCACTCTAGCTAAAACCATTTAAATGCTGACTTGTTTATTTAGTGAATTTATTTGGTCAATTTGAAATGTTTCCCTCCTCTGCTTTCCAAACCAATGCAGGAGAGAAATTCACTTTGCCTTGTTGATGTYGAGCAGGCTAATAAGTTTTGGTTTCAGTTGGCATGAGCCCAAGCAGCACCACAAAGTGAGGTCCATTCATGGCTTTGTGCCAGTGGAAAATGTGGCACAGAAAGTCTGGGGTAATTGTTAACACTGTTCAGGCCAGTCTTGGGACTCTCAGGATAAACTGGGAGAAAATTATTAATTGAAAAATCTGGGTGACATATCAGAATTAGAACTGGTGCCCTGATGTGGTTAATCTTAACTTCTTCTCAATTAATTTCAGCCACTTAGACCAGTGGTTTTTACTATTTCTCAGTACCCTACAAAATTTTCCTAGGGAAGTATGAACTTGTGTATAGCAAATTTATACTCCCTGTCAACAGACTGGCTTTTCTTATTTATCTTTTGTGGGCTTCTTAGGAGACGTCCGTGGACCTGCATGGCCTCATAGACCCTCAGGTTGAAAACTGCTGACCTGTACTAATTCACATCTATCCTGCATGGTGAATATATTGTATGAAGTGAGCAAACTCAATGACCTGAAAGGTTTCCTTTTCTTTATAACTTCGCAGATTCCTTAGAGGAGATGAAGTACTTCAGAGTTGCTAAGAGGGAAACTCCTTTTATGATTGAAAAGTATTACTTACAACACCTATTGGCCCTTTTGTTAATTATTGCCTGTTGCAGTTATCCTGAAGTACAAACACCAAAGCCATGTGCACAAAGATACTTCTGCAAGTCATTTTGCTTGCRCATGCTTTAAAGATGAGTCTTGCACCAAACCCACAACTGCATGGTGTTTGAAGAGTGAAATTAAGCAGCCCCCAAGTTAAATGAGCGCAATTGTATGCATTCCCTTTAGGGAATCAGCTTCTCCAAACTGCAGAGGATGCGCTAAGAGCAGCCTGGGTCAGCTATTTTATGCTCATTGTCTGGAATGCTGCCTACTCCATTTGACTCGCTTTGCCATTTTATGCTTTTCTTGATGGACTTCTAAAAATAATTTATGTGGAGCCCTGCTTGGTTTCTGAATTAAGTCACTCGTGTCTTTACAGAAAAATGAAGATGAGACTATAGCAGGAGCSAGAAATCTACCTCACGTAGGCAACAGCAGAGTGAAAATATAACTGCACTGACTTCAGGCTAGCAATAAAAAGGAGAATGTCTGGAACCTCTCTTAGGACTGTGGAGCCCACGCTGACCCGTGAACCTCCACATCTTCACAGCTCCTGTGTCCCAGATTCGCTAAATGGAGTCCTAAAAGTCCTAAAAGTGGTTCTTTACCACTCCTCTAATACTGGAGCATGTCCTCATCTCAAACCTACAGCCTGCAGGCCATGCACAATGCTGAGGGTGGTTCATCCCATCTGCAGCTCAGTCGCCTTCTTCCAGGCTTCTTGGGTTTTGCTGTAGTCCAAGTGGACAGTGTGGACAGTGGCACTCTCCTCTGGTTGTCTTCTGCTTCGGGATCCTTGTTGACTTCCTTCATGACAGAGCAGGCACATGGCATGGTGAAAAGGTCTCCTGAGCAGGCCGGGACTTTCCATGCCATGTCAGTACTGTGCAGCATACACACAGGGGTCTGGTCTTGTGGTGGGAAGCGGCAAAGGGCTGTTGGAGGCAGAAAGTCTAAGACACAGAAAATGTGTCTTAGTAGATGCTAATGAACACRGGTTAGTGGTATCCCACTTTAAGGACATTGGTTTCCACGCATCCCACATCTGTGCAATACAATGAAGATGTTCCTTGCTGCTCTCTTCCCTTATATCTTGCTTTTGGCCTCAGAGTCCTTCAAAGGTAGCTTCCCACCCAGTCCCAGCTCTCAGCTGATTAACTCACACTGCTTGCAGCAGCATCTGCTGAAATGTACTCACCTGCTCGGCAGAATTCATCGGCCTCCTGGTGTACCATGTCTTTGACCCGATTGCTGTAGGTCAACCTGGAGTCTTGATCATAAGCCTTCAGGGTCTCGCTAGAGCTGTAGGACTTCTGGGGTACCTTGCTGTCCTCACTCTCAGCTGAAGAGCTGGTGTAGCGGCGCTCWGTGTCGCGGCGCCGAGTCAGAGATCGATACGGTTTCCTTTCTTTTACATCCATGGCACCCTCGTCTGAGTATTCAACATTAAAAAAGTGATGTCCGTGTGGTGGTCAGATTGGAATAACCTGAAAGAGAGAATAAAAGAAATAGGATCTAGGYTCACGCCTTTGGGCACCTGAAGGGTAATTTGCCTTCTTTATACATTCTTGCAATGAACAAAAGAGAGGTTAATTAATGGACTGCAGGAAAACCCTTTTAGAGCAATTACCAATGGAAAACAAGTCTCAATTATGTGTGAGTCATTTAATAATTGCCACAGCTAGCAGGACACATACACACAGCAACCTGCATCTGTCTGAACTGGGCACGCACTTGGGGATTTGAAACTGATTGTGATTTTCTGTGTCTTCCTTCCAYGGGGAGTGATTCAGACACCTCCAGGAGGCATGTATTCGGTACATCAGTCACCTAATCTCTGGGAAATCAGRCCATGCTGAAATGTCCCTAATTGGGCAGCCAGAGGACTTTGGAAAAATGCTGTCCTATAGTTTTAAAARTGTTTTGATAGATGGTGAGGTTAGAAGGAATGGGCAAAAGAAGGAGACACTGTAAGAAGGCAAGCAGGAAGGGAGAGGGAGAAAAGAAGAATGAAGGGGTGAGATATGGATGGAAATCGGATGAAAATGTCTTCCTATTCAGAGGGCTCGTCTTTACTCAGCTGGAAATATATTAGAACTTAAGCAGAGTTGAGAAAGTATAAATAAATGATAATGTTCTGCTTCATGTAACAGCATGGCATGGGATTTATGTCCGTGGGAAAACCAATGTRTAGATGCACCGGTATGCAAGCATACATATCTGCACACAGAGACAATTGATATCAGAAATAAAACATGTATTAGAAGTATTTTTGTCAAAATAATTAATAAATTGCCTTTTCACTTTAGGTTTATTAAATGCAACAGAAGCCACAGAAAAAAAAGTCAATGACTTGTAGCAAGACAGTAAAATATGTTTTCGGATACCTAAACTGGTTTATGAGGAAAAATACTGATAAAACCCACAAACCAAACACTGAAATCTGTAATTACAGGCTGAGTTTCTCAGGAACTGAGTCCTCCTGACCGCTRAAGAACAGAAGCCGAGTTTCTAAATGCCACATCAGGATATTGTTGTTTACTAGCAGTACTTAAAAACAGAAAGGAAGAAGATCAGAAAACACCTACCAGTTCTTGGTCTTTTTCATAGCAAATACATATGGAAATGCATTGGCAAGGACTGAATCACGTTCTGTTGGCATTTCTCCCTTGAAAGGCTAAATCCTGAACATACTAATAAAACCTTACTCCTACATGACTCTTAGACCCCAGCCTTGCTTCAGRTGCTGTGCCCTGGATTTGTGTTGCAGCACAACACAGCTATGGTGCAATAGTGGAGGACGGACGCGCTGTGAGCTTTGCAGGTCGGTTTAAAGGGGTGTGGTGTAATGTAGCATCTGTGGTTCCCAAAACTATGGGCCTGTGAAGGATGGAAGGCTCTTAGCACAGGTTCTGATAACCTACAAACCGTAATRCTAATGCAGAAGCTTGAAGACAACATTTTATTAGGAATTCCTCACTTGCCAAGCTGTCTGGCACAAGTATAACTAAATTCTCGAGTTGAAGAGAGGGAGGGAACAGGAGCTGCAGGACGGCTGTGAGATACACCTGCAGCTGGGCAAAGAAAAAGAGGGTCCCACCCCTATTTCTGCAATTCTGACTTTGCTAAGACTGCTCTCTGGGTTTTGACCCCTTATCATCCAAAATGAACTTTACAATGACAGAACCCAATTCCGACAGCTCGCACGGTTTCTGTGGCACTCTTCCTGGAAATTAAGACACTACTTTAAAAAAAMCCCACTTAATTCTGTCCCAATCTATTCCAGTGATGGCAGCAGACCAAGTTCACACTTCCTATTTGTCAGCAAAACACACAGAAACTATTGAACACAAATAGGAGGATGGGGGGCAAGGGGAGAATGTCTTGTAATTGAGCTTTACTTAAGTAATCCGCAGAGATTTGAGCACCACTTTGATTTTAAACATGTGTTTAAACCCACCGAACTCACTGACTTAAATTCATTCATGAACTATGTAAGTTTAATACAGTGAATGCAAATGGGATTACTCACCGGCCAAAATTTACACACGTTAAATGTTTTGCACAGTAAGGGTCTGAGAGGCGCAAAAACTAAGGCCTGAATGTAGAAGCAATAGTGAAGGGAATGGTGTTATGCTAAAGGACCAGTTTAACATAGTAATAGTATGTAAGATATCTACCAAATATTGGGAGATATTTTGCTGTATTGAATCAAACATATTGGTACTTTYGCACTGGAGAGATGTAAAAGGAATAGACCATCTGATTGTTTTTCAGTGCACTGCCTTCCTCCCTTAAAAAAAACAAAGCTTTTTTTGGCTTGAAAGATTGTGACTTTTTTTTTTGCAATTGTTACTGAATTGGTTTGTCTCCTTTMTACCATCTCTGTTTGCGAGAAATCCTCAAAAGGAGCAGGTTTGTTATACCTTTTAATAAAACACCTTAAAACASGCTCCTTCACAAAGGCGCTGTAGTAAGAGCTGTTGTAACGAACACTGAAATTGTGGTTTATTGTCATGGGGGATGGAGATAGCAAAATGTGAACGAGAAGCKGTTGCTATACTCTATAAGAAAGAAATGAGGAAAGGTGGCTTCTATCTGCTCATGAGTATTGCAGCAATTTCTACCAAGGGCCAGTCATTTAAAAACCCTCTAGCGAGAGAGGCACATGTGCCAAGAAAACCTTTCTACGCAGTTAGAGCCACAAGGTACAAACAGGGTCTGTAATTACCATTAGTAACCTTGCAACTTAGGAAATGGCCAAAAAAACATCAGGAAATTGACTGAATTCCCACCAGATGAAGGTTTTTCTTTTCCTAAAGAAAGGTGCTGAAAAACTGAAATTCCTCCTACAGTTCATCAAAAATAGCCCTGTAAATTTGCACCGTTCACATACACATTCCTCTATAACAGTGCTACAATTCCCAATTCATTCATGTCTTTGTAAATTTAACTTTCCTCAGCCCTTTCTTTCTCTCTCTCTCTCGCCGCTTGTAAGGAGACACTTTTCAACTAGAAAGGTCACCCCCAAAACACATAATGAAGATTTTTTTTTCTTTTTTTTTTAAAGAAGGAACTGTTGCATTTAACTGACTTAAGTGAGTTTCCAGCACCTCTCCACGGACATGCAGCTCTTGTCATCTCATTTTTATGGCCCAATTCCCAGATGGTTTAGATACCTTGCCTTCAATGGAGTTGTTTCGTCAGGGAATTTTCCTCATAGTGTTTCTGTGATAGATTATTATTTTCTATCTGCTATTCCTTGGGTCTTGATTTCACTTCTGCTACAATTTCACCCATGCCATCAACACCTCACATTTTTCCTGACTTCTCTGTCACATGGCGAATACAAAGAATCACACTCATCTCAGTTACATACTCAAACACCAGTTTCTTTCYGCCTCTAGCTCATGATTGCTCCTCATAATTTTAAAAGCTTCCATAAACTTTCTGGACCTAATATAAAAAACCAAGACTTCTAATATTGTCCTTTCCATCTCTTCACTCTTTCTCCCTCCATAAAAGCACAAAAGCCTTCTGCTCTGAACCATTTCTATTTGGAAAGGACTTTCTTGTCTGTCCATGCAGTGTTTCTGGCTCAGTTTGATTCTTTCGTCATACTGCTGTCTGCATAACATACCAAATATCACCTTCTTTTTTTTCTCCAGGCCAATTAATGGCAATAGCCATTCTTATTTTTGTCAGCCCTCTGAGTGTACAATCCCAGCTGGACCACAAACTGATTTGGAGTACAATYCACAACTGAAGCATCCTTCAGGCTTTACTTACTCAACTCAGAAAAACCCCACTGACCCCAGAAAGGGTTACTCACATGCTGAAGCCTGTAAAATCAGGCTCCTTGACAYAGTTACATTTTTCAGAGGTGTGGGACTCTTCTCGCATCCTTGCATATATGCCAAGGAGCGGAAGTAAAAATCAGCTTTCTAGTTCAGGTGCAGCAGTGCAGTAAACGCAATGCTTATTTGCAGCTCTTTTTATTTTGCTTTTGCTTTGGTTGGCTCCCAAATAATCCTTTTTATTATGTTYTATCCTTTATATCTATCCTCCTCATTCTCGGTTCTGTTGCTTTTTGTTGCTCTTTGGAGCTTTGATTTAACCACACCGGCTTTGTGCTGCAGAATCGCACTCAATGAATGGCAAGGGGAATGATTTATTTTCTGAGTCACCGCTCAAAAGACAAACTTCCATCAATCAAAAACCAGACAAGAGAGTGTGACACCACAAAGCAATATGCTAGGAAGCACTTACAGCAAAAGGGACAGGTGGTCTTTGATAGCTGACTTACATTGCAGGTCACTAATCACAGAGATTAGCAGCAAGGTGATAGACAGCGCCTGTTCTGGAAGGCAGCATGTCATATCATCSAATTTTCTGTCAAAATGTGAGGGTTTAAATGGTAGAGATAGCTTTATGTGTTTCCTATATAGTTATGGCAACAGGGTGATGGGAAAGCTGGAAGAATGAAATATCTTGTCTCCATGAAAACATAAGCATGAATCCTGGTGGGTTGATTCAGTCTACCTKTGTGCTGGAGGAAGCAAAGCAACTTCCCATAGTCGTTTGTTTTCCTCYGCAAAACTGCCTATGCAAAAATGGCATTGTCTTACTTGGCAGGGCCTGGTTTTTGTCTTCTTAAAGTAGATCTTCTCATTCCACTGCTTCRGGCAATTTTTTTCCCTATTTTTTATTTCTGCTGCCCTTTGTAGAATGAGTACAGCCACAGAATACTGAGCAGCAAGCTGGATTTTATTTTCCGTCCTTTGGGCTCCACAAATCAAATCGTTAACTAAGACCTAATGCACATAAGTAGTGAGCAAGTATCCTTTTCCTCACTTTACAGAGAAAGAGATGAGGCATGGGAAGTCAAAGTGACTTGCTTAAGGTGGTACAAGAAGAAAGCAACAGAACTGAGAGGAGAGTCGTGATCTCCTAGGCAGAGTCTGATATTGAGCCCTGGATTTTTTGAGAATCAAGTCACATAAGCACAGCAGAATACTTAATTTAAAAAATCTTGGCCAATGCATGTCTGAAATCTTTGCGTGAGGAGAGCAGTATGTACCTCAGGTATTATTAGCAAGATGCTCTTTCATGTTTGGATAGTGCCCTTCAGTCGAAAAGACTGTGGGGCATGTACAAYTGCAGTTGTGTCTGACCAGTGAAATCCCATGATGAATGATGAAAACCCCACTCAGAGTCAAAAGAGAGAGAGTTTTTTGCCACGTTGTACATTAGTCTTATCCAAAACACCAACAGAGATGGGSTCAGACCAGCAATGTTACTTGGGAAGTTAGCTCCAACTCGGGATCCTAAGCTGCAACCAAAGATGTTGTAAGTTCAGATGCTTAAATGAATTTGTGGCTGTGGTTATTAATGTCCCACACCAAGGTAAGTCATCACRTGACATTTAACATCTTATTTGAAACAACACAGTCCACTGTGACAGTCCCACCAGACTTCCGTGAGGATGCAAATGCCTGGTCTGAGGCTCCATATTCTGCTTACATGACACAAAATGTTGAACCTGGGAAATCTTATTTGGTCATTTCCGTCTGTCCAGAAAAATCTGTGATATTGCCTGCCATTCCACACCTGGTCTAAAGCACAAAGCTGGCATAAATGCAGTGTTGAATGTTCTGATGTATTCAGCAGATATTTAGGCATGTACTTAGGGGTGATTCAAATCAAATTTGTATTGCCAGGTGATCAGAGGCTGCAATGATCTGATCTTAGCAAATAGACAACCATGGCTTATACAGTCTAATGCTATTTACCAGGTTTCTGGGAAATTCTTCTATAACATAAGAGACTCCCATGTTTTTTATTAAACGTTAAGCTTCAGATTTATAACAGAGGTTCACATCCCAGGAGGTCCTTGTAGGAAATWAATTAAGCTGTAGGTATAACATCCTCTCACATTTTTGGCAAAGGCTTTGGAAAGAAGCAGGCACAAGAGAGAAGAATGAAGAGTTGAGTTAACAATGCTTGGATTCAACCAAGTGCTCAAAGAAAGTAACAAAMCCACCCTTTTCTGGTCTCAACCACTAAGCCTTTCTTCTACTGGTAAGAGACTTGCTAGGCAATTGGTAACGTCCGGTCCAAAAGATGTGGTTTGTGACCCTTTCGTGAATAAATCTAAAACTGCAATGAACTGGAGACCCAGAAAAGCTTGAAACAGTAGTTGAGATTTGAAGTATGGCGGGAAAGTGTGAAGGGGGCTGGAATGCAATTATCTCAATTATTTCTGGTTTGCAAACCCCTAAGTCTTCCCTCATGGGCTGCAGCCTTTAGCCTGTGCTAGGGGAAGATTTTGGGGCCATAAGTTAAAAAAGCTTTCAAACATTTTTTGACTAGTATAAGCAGTTTGCAGCTGCAGTCATGAGAACCCTACGCTGGCTTCCCCCAAAATGGAAATTACTTTGGAAACAATCTTGGTTTTACGTTGAAATACTCCTTATGAGTCTGTTTAGCCATTCTTGGAYGAAGTGGGTTTTCTTCAGAACCTCAATTTAATAGATAATGCATAAAGGTATTTAAATAATAAATGCCAGAAGAGCCAGCCTGWCAATGTAGACTGATTTAGGTTCAGCTTGCAAATTTTTCCTGACTCACTATGTCAGACTCAAGGTTTGGGGGTGTGATGTGTCAGACATCCACAAACTGTGTGAAACCAGCCCGTGTATCAGYGAGTCCCAGAGTGAGAAAGAGCTGGTGGCATCAAATGCACGTAGTCACTGAATGAATCCCACAAAAGCATTTCCATTCTTCCTCTACTACCCACCATCTGCTAATTGGGGCTCTTACCTGGGATACAGGAGACTAAGATTTAAGTCTTAATCTGAATCAGACAGGAAGAAGTCTTGAATGTGTCTCAAACATCCTAGGTGAAAGCCCTAGGCACAGGTKTCCTCAATCTGCTTGGGGGATTCTTTCCTTTTTCCACCAGAAAAGAAAAACAGAGTCTGTTTTTTCTTCTGAAAACCAACAAAATGTATTTGATAATCTCTAGTTATCTCCTAGACAATAAGAGAAGACTGGTACAAGGCTCACTCAGGGTGGTAAGCTTTGTACCCACTCCTGGCTAAGCTTTGTATCTAATTCTTAGAGGTCTGCTGTGGCCTACAGGGAACTTTTATAATAAAATGGTGGCCCATACGAAAGTGTAGCAAGAATCCCAAGACAATTCCCCTGCACACGTTGTGTCATTCAATTTCTTTATCCCACCATTAGGTGAGGGAATCCCCACACTTAGACACACTCCCTCTGTATCCCTGCTTCTCTGCCAAGTAAACTGAACAAGGGAACTATACATCTTTATTACCCCTGTATGGACTCCATGCAGTCATAGGCAGTGTTTGCATTTCTGTRAGCTTCTAGGAAAAATAAGAAGAAAAAAAGGCTCTTATCTGCATATAGCTATACAAAGCAGAACTAGCAATCTTTTACACAGGAAAACTTTTTAYRGGGTTATGCATTAAGTGCTCAAATRGCTGACTATACTCAACAACTTCATGCCTGTTGTGTGTCATGCAGTTCTACCTAGGAGTTGATCATCCTGTGAAAAGYTCCTGAAATCATGCACAGGAGAATGATTATACTGGGCCAAGGACCATCAAGCCCTGTATCCTGTCTCCCAGTGGTGGGTGCTTTGGAAGAGAAGAAGGGGAAAGTGGTTGGGAACAGTGATTTAAGGAATAAGGTTGGTCCTTCCCCTCAATACACTTCCAGAAGTTCAGCAAATTTCTTAGCAGGACCACTGGGTTTGACAGTCCTTCATGGACCTGTCCTCTGAGAGTTTGTCTAATCCCATTTGACTCTTAAATACCTCTGGCCTTTGCAGCATCCTGTGAGTAGTCCCCCAACGTGATTATGTGTTGTGTGAAAAAGCACTTGTCTCCTTTAAACTCGCTGCCTGGTGTGTCTCGTCTCTTCCATGGGGATATTGATGAGCTCACAGACCTTTCCATAAGAACAAGGCTTTGAACTCATAYCCACTCTCAGATGTACCTTATTTATCACTATTATGCATTATTTCTGCTCTCGCARAAGAGAACTGAAGGAAGGCTGGGACTCCTTTGGGAAAGAAGGCTTGTCTGCCTTTTCTCCCTGCAGTCACCACTGCAGGCTCTAATCCTGCCTCTAAAAACATGGACACTATCAGGAGTGGCTGTGTTTGCTGCAGGAAAACTGAGGAAGAGAAAACCATTGGTAGATAAAGTTTAAAGCATAAACCTTGCCATGTAGGAGTAGGGAGGTGATCGTGCCCCTGTGCTCGGCACTGGTGAGGCCGCACCWCGAATACTGTGTTCAGTTTTGGGCCCCTCACTACAAGAAGGACATTGAGGTGCTGGAGCGTGTCCAGAGAAGGACGACGAGGCTGGTGAAGGGTCTGGAGAACAGGTCTTATGAGGAGCGGCTGAGGGAGCTGGGGTTGTTTAGCCTGGAGAAGAGGAGGCTGAGGGGAGACCTTATCGCTCTCTACAACTACCTGAAAGGAGGCTGTAGAGAGATGGGTGTTGGTCTCTTCTCCCAAGTAACAAGTGATAGGACGAGAGGAAATGGCCTCAAGTTGCGCCAGGGGAGGTTTAGATTGGACATTAGGAAAAATTTCTTCACTGAAAGGGTAGTCAGGCATTGGAACAGGCTGCCCAGGGAAGTGGTGGCGTCACCATCMCTGGAGGTGTTCAAAAAACGTGTGGATGAGGTGCTTCGGGACATGGTTTAGTGGGCATGGGTACTGGGTTGATGGTTGGACTCGGTGATCTTAGAGGTCTTTTCCAACCTTAATGATTCTATGATTCTATGATTCTATGTGTCTGTATCCTTTCGTAAAAGTATCACGTTGGTGTGCACCTCATGTGAAACCGAGCTCAGAGCCTATCTCCTGTTCTACATCCTTTGGGTGCAGCCCAACGTCTGAGCTGCTCGCAGGGTGACAGCTTGAATTGAAGGAGAAGTGTAATGTAAAACATGCAATATCTGAATTTTTTTTTTTTTTTTGGCTTGGCTGTGAAAATAATAGACTAATAGGTTATGCTTGCATTGGCAGGGGATGTCATAGACTCAGCTGAATTTGGAGGAATATGCTCAAAGGTATGCTCAAAAAGCAATCCTAGGGACAGATCCATTTTGTACCTGCCTACTTATTAACACTATTTATATAGACACTCTGCAGAACAATATGACAGAGAACTTCCTGCAGCAGAGGGAAGCTCTCACCTAATCAGGCAGGACAAACAGCATAGGGGAAAGTGAGTATTACTGTCCCTCTCCTGCAGGCAAAGGCAAGTATCTTGTCCGGGTCACAGTATCCAAGTAGCTAACACCCAAAACTCCTGCAAGATTAGTCACAAGGCCAACCTGTCCTTGTCTTACTACAGTATCTTGTGTAAAATTGTCCCTGCTCTTGTCGCAGATGCTGTGGTGCTGGGTAATCTGTCCTTGCTTTCCTTCAGCAGGGAAAGAAACAAATCTGTTTTCTTGTGCTGATAAAATCCCCCAAAGAGTCCGACTTCAAACTAAGTTTATTAAAATATGAATTATCTGTAAAAAGACTGCAAAGACCCAYGAATTGATTTCTGATTTTCTATGGACTTATTTTAGGACTTCTCTGTGAGATAATCAGAGTGCATTGAGAGATGCTAGGGATTGATTAATCAGTATAACCCCTACTGTGTCCAAAGCTTAACTTTCAATTACACATCAAGCTTATGCAGTAGGCAGTATATTTTTCTTAGGTAAAATGCCTATGGGAGAAAAATAGAGAGATAAAAATAGCAAATTAGAAATAGAAAATAAATTGCTATTTGTTTTTTTCTTAAACAAAGGACTCCCTTACTGGAATAACAAGGAGAGGTATCTAAGAAGAGATTTTAAGCAGATGCAATCCCTCTTACAAAGAGAACTTCATCCGACATCCCCACAAATCACTGTCTGCTTGACACTGACTACACTTTGGCAAGAGGACTTACACCTGATTGCTGGGTTGCAGCTCAGCGCTGACAAGTGCAGGGTATGAACCTCTAAAACAGACCTCGATGCACTCCTTCAGATGTACAAATGCTGCAGGACTGCAAGATGTATTAAGAAGAGGGTTTAATAAGGTAATGCTAACTGATACTGTAGCTCAGGTGAAAATATAAAATATTGCATTTATATTATCCTTGCAAAACTCTGCTTTCCTGCTTGCCCAAAGATATCAGCAGGGTTTATTTTCATTTACTTCTTGTTTCTTTACCAAAAACTCTGAAGGTAAAATTTAGATTCCSATTTTATACTTCAATTGTAAATCTACATGGTGGGGTGAACAGGCTGTCCATATAAGTAGAATTGGTCTCATCTAACTTTTAWTATCAATCCTGCAAACACCTGCAGCCAAAATAGTCACACTTGATCCCTTCTGCAATCAGTGAAGAAAAAGTCATTTCGAGGGCAAGATTCATTTAAAAAAATATGTTAGACATCTATTACAGACATAGCTAAATTATTACCTAGAAGTGACTCTTTCTCTTTATTGAGTCCAAGGGGACCCTAGGTTGACTTGTTCAAGAGTAGGAGTCGAAATTTGGTTGGATTAACCACACTGTAGAGTTCTTCATTCATGTTGTTGCATGATTGTGATTCCTTAATGATTTAGCCATTCAAGGAGGTACATTTGCACCTCTCCCATGTTACAGGCAGAACAGACAGGTGGAAGGGAGGTGACCTGAACACGGTCACGCAGGAAGTCAGTGGCAGAGACTGTACAAACCCCAGCTCCTGTTTGCACTTCAGAAGCTTGTTTGCTGGAGTTCTTGGGTTGTGTGCCAGTAATCATGAAAGCCMAATATTTTTCACATTTTTCAGTASATAAAATGCTAGGTAAGAGATTAAGTGATTTATCCAAGTCCAAACTGGAAACTAAATTCTGGATTATTGGTACTAAGATCACTAATTTAGTCACTAAGTGATAAGTCATTCGGTTTGTCATGGGAAAACATGTCTTGTATGTGACTTTCTGTGGCAAAACAGAAGTCATTCTTATAATGAAGAGGAAGTTTTTGTATCATTCCACAAAATGAGTGGGAAGGCTCACTGGTCTGCTGAAGGAGAGCTTCACTACCATGCTCAGGAATCCCGCTTGAGGAATATTACGCAAAAAGACAGTGTGGGAAGAAAAGGGAAAAGCAAATGAAGCAGCTGGGGAGGGGAGAAGGCAATGTAAATGGCTGTTCTTAGCCATACCTTTAATGACTAGTTAGACCAAAGATTAGAAGTAATTGAACTAGCTGTCAGTCAACAAAAGATGCAAATAGATTGTAAAGCAGAGTAGTAGTACATTAATTTACACTAAACCAAGAGTAATTAGTTAGTGTTTGTGCAGTGCTTAGAAAGCAGAAAGTGCTTATAAATGTTAATTATTACTATTAGTTTCAAACAGTTGCAACAAACACAATCTTTTATACATCTTACAAGGTAAAAGACAAAAAAGGAAAACTCCATAAGGGGCTCCACCATTTAACTGAGGCATAGCAGAGTAAGTTATAGAAAACATACGGAGTCTTATTCAGTGGCTATCGCTGAATCGTGAACTTTTCAGTTGAAGTCACGAGGTGACTTTCTATCTCTGGAAAGTCTGTATCTTCTGGAAAATGAAAGAAAACCCCACTCAAAACACCAAGGCTGATGCTTATCATGAGGCCACTATCCCTGCAGTTACTGTGTGTATTTCTGACCTTGCACAAGGTCAAAAGACGAGAGAATTTAAGAGATCAAGGCCATGTGTTTAAATAGCGAGTAAAACATCTTCAACTTGGACMATGCAATTGTTCCTGAGATGGAGAGATAGTTATGTCTACTGCTGAGAAGCAAGAGTCTGGGAAACGGCACTAGCTTCTCTTAYGCCTAGCTGTACCACTAATTTATTGTGTGATCCTGGATGAGGCATTTAACCTTTTGGGCCCATTTTATGAAAAACAGATATAACCATTCTTAGCTGTTTCACAGCCAGTAAAGGGTTTTGYTTGATGCTTTTAAGCATGTCATTTCAATAAATAATCTATGAGACATGTATCACTATTAAGAAGATGACCGAGAGAGTCTAGGAGTCTAACAAGAAACTTATTAGGTGAGATCATACAGTTTCAGGATGGATTCTGGGCCATGACATGCTAATGATTTGCAAAGATTRCTAGGCTCGTCGGAATCATGGACATTAAAGAACCCTAAAGTAAAATGCTTATCTCCTTTTTTGCAATAAATTCTTGACCCAATTTCCTTCCTACCTTGGCAAACTCTTGCAGAGAAGAATGATAAATAGCAGAGGTCCAACCACTTTGAATGTTTTAAAAATCAAAAAGGATAATTAAATTAAAAAAGTRATTTATACGAAAGAAATATTTTGCCAGGATATGAGCTAATAAAAACCTATATTTAGTGCTCATGATTTTCAAAGCGGTATACAAATGTTAATTTATTAGCTAGCAATTATATCTGTAAAGAAGGAAGTGGTACAGATGGAGACAGAGGAGACAGCAACATCCTCGGTCATGAGCTCCTGAAGCCAAATGTCTCATTGTACATATCATTGCCCAAGTGAAGCTGGATCAATGCTTACATCTGTTGGATGCAGAAATCCACAAGAAATCCAATTGCCAAGAATCCTTTAAACGTTAAGTTTGTTTTACCAAAGTTCAGGCTCCTGGGTTTGAAAATGTCAACCTCGGTGGAGGAATGGTTCCACGTTTCAATGTTTCTGATGACAAACCCRGCTTGAGATGTTCCCTCCTGCTAGGGCTCCGCCACCCTGCTGCTTGCTGCCTCCCTGGGGATACTGATGCAGCTGTTTGTAAAACCACACCATAAGCAGATCAGGGAAATGGCCTGGAAATAAAAAGAAAAAGAGCCCCTATCTGCCAAACCCTTACCTTTTTATTTTTTAACCTCCCCCAACTTTAATTGGGCTAGATTAAAATCAACCTGGTTTTATAGTGGGGTTTCACAAGTAGTTGCACTGGCTCAGGCAAGAGGGCAATACACCGGGGCGGGAAGGAAAACAGACTGGGAAACTTTTTTCCACCGTCTAAACTGGAAGTTGGAAACATATCCATTTTAGGTCATGGCATGCAATATCTCGCCTGATCTAAAAATCTGTATTTCTAGTCAGTTTTCAAGCAGTAGAACAGGGGGTTTCTAATAACCCTTCTAATACATCTTTTCCAGCTCTAGCCCCTACCACCCATGATCAGATGTACRTTTTGTAACTCTGAGAGATAATATCACTCCGTTTCTGCCAAGAGAGCTGCTGCTGCTTCGTGGAAGCTGCCTTGCCGAAACCCCTCTGCTTCAYGTCCACACCTCATCCATTTCTCCTTGCTTACAGACCAAAGTTTCTCTGTCCTTAATTGGAATTTCTGTTAATACTTTATTCTCTCTGCAATGTCTTTACTCCACTGTTTTCAAGAAAAGTTGAAAACTGTTGAAAGCGAAACAGTCAAATGCAGTCAGCATTTTCTTCCTCTTTTTCTTCCCTTTTATTTYAGTAGCAATTATTGGTATCCTATATAGGAGAAATGAATGTAAAAAAACCCCAAAGATTAGATCTTCCCTACTGCCTTGGAGCTTTTTGTTTTGTAAATCATGCTGCGCGTAAGCTATATTTTAAGAAAAACAAAACACTTTTTTCTCTCTGTATTTCTGACTGGTGAGGACTGAATTTGTTGTGTCATCTTCCGGCTGGCATTGGGTTTTACACCAGCAATGGCTTCTGTGATCTGTGCATCTGACCCAAAGCCCATTAAATTACATGGAAGCATTTTCCATTCATTTCACTTGGGGAGTAAAATGGGGCTTTATAAGCTCAGCTCCTTGTGCAAAACCTTTTAACATTCACATTTATGGTATGGGCTGCACTGCGTCATATTTCAGCCTTCAAAAGTGTCAGTGCTGAGGATGAAAAGGAATAAAATTAAGAAATTGGAGTCTTTTGGAAATCTCCTTCCCAGAGTGAGCTAAAATGAACCTATGAAGAAACATATAACAAAGTGCTTTGGCAATTTTTTTAGATGTAGCCTGTGACCTTGGGAGCCTCTGATTTGCAATGAACACCCCGAGGACCTTCAAGGAGGCCTGGTTTTGATGGARCAGGTATTTCTCCAAAATTAAGCTCCTTTCTGGCATTATAAGCATAGTGTCTACTGTAATTAAGGCATTTTTGAAATTTTTGTTCCATAATTATATGTAGCTGGGGTCTGGGGCAGCCTCCCGTTCAAGCTGTCACTAAAGTCGTTCAATGCCTCGTTGGGTCATTAGGCTTATAAACGTGTTGAACCTAAATGCTGGGGCCTGTGCATTTAAGCTGATTTCTTGGGTAGGTAAAGAGATATTTATATTTTCATTTAGCTTGAGTGATACCAGCACCTGCCACTCGCTCTAAACAGAGCAGTTAACCCATAACTCCCTCTGTCAACTCCCGTTGACGGAAAGCAAAGCAGATAAATTAATGGCTCCCCTGAGAGGAGCGAACAGAGGAGGCTCATGTAAACAAATACCTCACAAAATACAACAGTATTAATGGGAATGGAAATGAAAGAGAAAACGCCTCTTCCCATCCTTGATAGGCACAGCAGGCTGGAGGCAAACACCCACAATGATGCTAAAGGTGGGGAACCCACACCAGACGCTTTGCAGCTGATTGAATGGCAATTAGCGCGTCCCCAAAGCGGAGGAAAATATTTCAGCCCTGCTGAGGCCAGTGGCTGGGATGTCTCTGCAGCTTTCCTGAAGCGTGTGGATGCGTAAATACGACCCTTGCCCCTCCATGCGGGCACGCACACAAAGTCCTGCTGCTGGCAGATGCACCCTGCAAACGGTGATTAAAAGCGAAAGGAGGGGGAATATGTGGTTCTTTTAAAAACCTGTTTTGCTCTTAAGGAAACACAGAGGCTGATTCATGCTCCTTGGCTTCTTCCCTCATCTGAGGGGGGGTTCAGGATCTTCAGTCATTCTGTCCCAGATGTACTGGGACATGGTGCTGTGATATAAACTGAAGGACATTCAATTATTTCCTCTGTCAAGGGACAATATTGAGACACTTAGATATCCTGGTGATGGCATCTTATAACAAGCCAAATCAGTGGGTCAGTTGATTGGGCCCTAGACTGGGGATGAATCTAATTAAGGAAGAGATTTTTTTTTTTCCCCATCTCTATGATGTTCCTCTCTCAAATCTGTTCCTCCCCTCTCCCCTGTGATGGGAAACTCCGAATTTTACTTGCTTTTCCTGTGACSGCCTATTTGAGCTTTTGAGTGGTCCTGGGCACCGCAAGGTTTGTGCRCCTCGTAGTCCTCTGAGGCGGAGAAATTTTTGCATAGACAAAAGGTTAAAGCAAAGACCCTTCCCTGTCTCACCCTGCCTGGTCATTTTTACCCATGCATGTCTCCTTCCTTGAGATAATACAAGCATCTGTGTGACTCTCACCTGGTATAAAATGATTGCAGAAATGAAAATAAATCAAATGCATTTTTGCAGACCAGATAKCCAATCTGTTTCACTGCTGCATGGTAGGGCAGCCAGGATCTGCTGCCAGCCAAAGCTATGGGCTGAGGGGGGATTTATGAGAGCCCATAATGCTGTGTTTAGGGTAACGGCGGGTCCCACATCCCTGTCACCTTGCTATCTTGGYCAGGATTGCACCATAACTCCCATCTGCTCTGCATCCCCAGATGTTGCAACATCGGGATGAGAGGGYGTGAAGATTTTAGCCAGACTGGAGGATCTTAAACGTCGTTTCCCTCCCTTGCACCTCAGCTTGCCCAGGAATGTGGAGGAGAAGCCCAGAGCTGAGCTTTCTCTTGGGTGTTAGGCTACAAATTGTAATTCAGGGAAGGATGTGTGCAAGGGGGAAYGAGTACAGCATCAGAGAAAGAAGCTGTAAATGGAAATCTTATTCACATGTGTTTTACCTCCTACCCTGGCATTGTTTAGTGTCTGTGCGTTGGCTTGGACTGAAGCCAATGAGTCAAACAACATCCTCCGTGTAATTATATGCTTAATGGAAACAAGCAGAGGTCTCCATGGTCTAGATTTGGAGAGGATTGTTTCTTAAGTAGTTGCCTCTGAGGAAGAGGGGGGAGGAACACGCAGAAGCCAAGGGGATGAAGTGATGTTGGAAAGGCACCAGTCGTGGTGGGAGCACATGGTCTAGGGGCTCTGCTCTGCTCCCCAGCCCACCCTCACAGCAGTCAGTGGCTGCTTTGGCACCTCCTTGGCCGGTAAATAAAGAATTTGCACCAAGTGGTCACCTTGCCCTGCTGAGGGCCTGCCAGCTGCAGCTCTGAAAGCACACGGTGGCATCGATGCCAAAAGCAGAGACCAGGGATGTGACAGAGGTGATCTGACCGGACTTGTGGTGACATGGAGTATTCCCCTCCCAGCCTGGTTTTCCACATCACCCTTTMTTCTAGAGGTTAATGGTCCTATAAGGGCAGCCGCAATAAATAAATGTGCCTACCCTGAAGCCTCATTAGTGTAAAGTCCAGCGTTATAATTCAATTTATTAACGCTGCATAAGCTGGGTTGGCATGAGGATGGCAGGCGTGAGCCTCCTTCCACCTTCCCTTCCACCGCCTCTGCTGCGGCAACGGCAGGAGAGCAGGCAGAGAGCTGGGCTCGGTAATATTTTAAGCCCCTGATTCTATGCTGCTGTGCAAAACTGCTCTCGACAGGAGGGCTCTGCATCAATGTACGGGGAAGGGGTGTTGGGATCACAGACAGACACCGTCGAGATCCTGGCCTAAGGCAAACATGCCTGTGGCTCTCTCGCTTCATGCTTTTCAGCTCCCATTAGCTGATCCGTGTCGGAGCGGGCAGCTGTTTCATGGGGGAAGGAGGAGAGAAGGTGTAGACCACGTATCTGACTCCAGGGTTTTGGAAACAAGGTAAATGCGATGGGGAAGGGGCAGAGGCAACRGCTGGGATCCCAGCGTTGGGCTCAGGGTCAGACCAACGCTTTCTCCYATAGGACTGCAGAAGGAGAAACACCCCAGGAGAGTGCTTAAGTAGTGTATTAATTATGTCAATATTAGTAGCTAGCCTTTCCRTGTCCCTTTCTTAGCTGACACCTGCCACCCCTTTTCCGGCCTGTGCTTGCATTTTATAAACTGGTATGAGAACTGTAGCAGCTTTCCAGTTGGCCCAGGGTTTTATATAAGCTAAGGCTGAAATTAAAGCATTTCAGTAAGAGATAAGAAATGTCCTCAGTAATTTGTAAGTTTGGAAACAAATGTATTTAAACTTTTTTTAAACAAACCAGCAAACAAGCAAGCAAACAGAAACAAAAGCTGTAAATGGCTCTGATGGTTACATTTATTGCTAATCAGGAATACTAATAATGTATTGGTCCTCAACCAGATTTTTCACCAATACCTAATCTGGGAACAGCTCTACTGAAATTGGAGACACAAAAGAGATATCTACACTAGCAAATTAAATATTTTATTACAGTAAATAACAGTCTGGGACTGTTCCCTGGTACTGAGGCCAACTGGCATGGAGAAGCCTTCATCTGTATAATAAACTCTCCTGGTATCCAAAACAGGGTTGCTGTAGTCTTCTGCATTTTGGGACTGGTCCCTGGCCTATGCTGACGCCTGAGACGTGCTCAGAAATYGTTTGGCCCAGGTCAAAACATTGCCAGGAACCTCTATTAATTGTTGTTTAGCTGTTATTCAACAATATAAACAATAACTCCCTGGTATTGTTTAATTTACTAGCATAAACAGAGCCAAAACTGCAGCTGGCCAAAGTGTAAGGAAATAGGTACCTCCATATTTACAGTAGTTTTCAGATTCTTTTGTAAAAGAAAATGTGCTCCTTATTTTGATCCTAAGTTAATTACACAAACCATGAAATCAGTGTGATATCCTGCTCTTTAACCCACGCTACCACTGCCTTATGTGCACTGCAGAGATCCTGGAAGAGCTAGGTGGTGGTAGTCTCACAGCTGGCAGGCTCGAATGTAAAAATAATTGGGACCTTGGATTTGTTTTTTAAAGAAAAAAACAAATTTTTTTCCTTCCCTTTCCTCCCAAGATTGTCGAGCAGTGTAATTTTTCTCAGCATTCAATTTAATTTTCTTTCTTCCTCTTTTTTTTTTTTTTTTTTTTTAAAGTAAAAAGAGCAAATGAAATGGAACTGATCTTTCATTAGAAGTCCATCGATGGAGCAGATATCATTTAGAGCAGGTTGTCTAGGAGTGAAGGCAATACCAGCCAGAGAGGAAATGTTGCCAGGTTGCCCTCCCGACTCTAATCTCTGATTTCAAGCTATTACATGAAGCCCTGCAAATCAACAAACAATGGGAACAATAATGAAGGGGTGTTTAAGAAAGAAAGATGCCATTTGGGGGGATTACTGGACGTGAATGCTATCTCTCCCAGCTCTTGGCAAAGAACAAATTGGAATCACATTGTCATCAAACCAAATGTTCCTAAAGCACCCCTAGGGATTGTTTTGCAATTTTGTTAATATTTTGAAAGCACCCCTTGATCTCACCCATGCCTGAATGCAGCTATGATTTTGTTATGTGCTGAAACAGATGTCTTCTCTCTCTCTCTCTCCCTTCTCCCCTCTCTACCTTCAACTTCAGGTTTTCCCCTTAATAAGGTGCATTATGAACAATTTATTTTGAAGTCCATGAGCAAGTGGAATCCACCAGGAGACAGGACACTTTAATCCTGCCATGTTTGCAGAATAGGCCTTTTTGCCAGTGCTGGACAGCCATGAATATAAGAAATTTCTCAGAGGAAAAACAAGAAAAAAACCAAACAAAAACTTTCCCTCAGAGCCATAGGACAGAAACGCAGAGCCATGATTGTTCAGAGCAGCTCAGTGGCCTGATTCTGAAAGCCTGTCTCCAGGCCAAATTCCCAACATTATCTTAAATTACCTATCCATTACCCATTAGTCTCTTTTTTGAATGAAAGCTGAATAAGCCAGTGTTAGAGGGGCGTACCAATGAATGAATGAAAGCCTGGCTTCTTTGTACATTTTTCTATGAAAAACCACTTAGCAGAGACCTAACAGGATCGAGACTATCTACCTCAGCAGTATTTATGCTGCTGTTTATCTTCAGGATGCTTGACATAGAGGTGGGCTCTCCCTGAAGGCCAGGGCTGTGACTTTGCTTGACATCCGTAAAGTGCCATCCATCAAGTGAATTAATCATGAATCACAAGATGATAGAAAGTGTGGGCAAGGCAGGTCAAATGCTCTGGCCCTGGCCAARGAGCAGGCAGCTAAGCAGTGCTATTCCTAGCAACGACCCATGCTCCTGCCTATCCATCACCATAAAAAGGACTAGCTTGTTTTCTGGYTAAGCCCCTTCTACTTATGAGGTTCTGTTTGTTTTTATCAATTTTGTGGTTCTCCGATATGGATATCACACCAAGGTAAACARAAAGGTAGAATAATTAAAGGACTGTGCACTCATAAGTAATAGACGTTTCCTTGCCAAACTGACCGTATTATAAATACAAATGTCTTCTCAGTAAAGAAGTCTATGAAATGACCACAGATGGTGTGTTGGAAAGCAGAGCTCCAGTTACAGCTGGGGAAGCAGAGGCAAAGAGGGAGAAAATTGAGGGACAAACCCATGTGGTGAATCACTCGATGCCTCAGCTGGCAGCAGAACCAGGAACTGAACGGAGATCTTCCGATTCCCAGTCCAGATCTCRTCTAAGTCTTGCAGTTAGGCTAGTCTCAATTTTGAGGTGTTTACGCTTTTCTGTCACTGCGGGGGAAGCATTATCCGCTGGAGAGCGCATTTTCATCCCAAGCTTGTAGGCTTAACAGCTAAAATCCCTTCCTCCCTCCCCTTGCCACATGTCTTGGCTTTTTTCCTTCCTAGTTAAGTGTATTCAAATATGCAGATGCTTCAATGAACTCAAGAGTGGATATTTCAGTGGTGACTTCACATGCTCCTTCTRAATTTGACTGTTAAACCATTTTCTTTCTTTAAGTGTCTTTTAAATAAAACAGAGCTGGATTGTTAGACATTTCTTTTTATCTGTATTGCTTTTAAGGCCTCATTTAATGTGTAGACTCCAGACAGCAATTGTCAGACATATGTTTTACCTCTCTGGAAAGACACCAGTTTGACAGCAGAGGACTGGGCAACTTCATAAGTCGGAAGCAGCCTGATTCACAGGGTGAAATAACTGCTGCTATTTCAGATCAGATTAGCTCTGAAGACCATCCGAAGACAAACCTTGTCTCTGGGAGGCACCTGCACGTGGTGACTTGGTTGTGGGGATCCTCCAGGCGTGGTCATGTTCCACAGTTCTCTTGGGGAGGACATTGTGGTCCCAGGACAACATCTGAAGGTCGTGCCTGTGGGGCTCAAACCTCAGCAGGAAACATTTTCATATCATCTAAGGAGAGAAGTTTATGTAGAGGCTGAAGGTGCCTGAAGTTTGGCATAACTTCAGGGAGATAATAAGACACACACTAACCAGGGGAGGCTAAGGAGAAACCTTCAATGGGTGTGGACTCTTTATAGCGACCATGGAGTTTACCTTCCCAAATCAAGAGAATCAGCCTCCAGAACAGCGAAAGGAGCAAACAGGATTTGAAGGTGCATAGGAACTTAAAAAAATTGAGTGCACTCCAGGATCTGAAATGTAAACAGGAGAAAAATTTGGTGTTGGAGCTGTAAGAGGGAGTAAAGTTTGCCCAAATGAAGGAAGAGACTGGCATGGTGGAAGAAATACACAGCAGAATCGCGAGATGTGTATCAGGAGCATTTGTTTCTTTAAGAYTCAAGCAGCTTGAGGCTGGCAAGCCCTGATAACCACTTGCGAGCTGKCTGATAAATGGGTCAGATGCGTTCTGTCACGCTTGGCTGGGGCTGCTGGCCATGAAACAGAGAGGGGCATTTCTGTGGAGTAGAAGGTCCATGTAGCCCATGCTGTTTGTGTCACTGCTTTGTGAGTCATTGCTGGAGATAAGAAATAGGACCTTGAAGAAGAGCCTGGAAAAGACTGTGCAGTGGAGATAATCAGCCTATGCCTGCTGCAATGTGATGTTCTTCAAACTTCCCTTACATTTTGACCTGAGCCACTGAAATGCGTGTCAAAGAGTGATAGCAGGGTACTAATGCAATGATCATATCTTCCTAATTATAGCAGAAATATTACAGATGCTTTCTTATTGCCTTAAAATAACAACAGCAGGAACAAATCCTTGTTTTTATCTGTTAGCTTAAGGTTGGGAGGAGAGTACACATATTCCAGAATTTGTTTTAGGACTAGAAGAAATAGGTGAAGGAGACTGTCCGAGCTTGTCATGGCATATTAGAAGCTCTGAGCTAAGGGGAAGTTGGCTTAATCTATCCAGTAAGGTTTGTTGCCTTGTCCCAGATCAGTAAATGTTGACCTAGTCCAGCTCATCTGAGTCCCAGTGACCCCAGTGCAGGGCATGTAAATCCAGACCCTATTACTAATACAACTAAAATGGTTTCATTATGTCTGTATAACTCAATACCTGCAAAGGGCTGCCTGAAATTCTCCTTTTACCTTCCATACCAGTAAAAGAGGAGGTAATATTAAAAGCAAACCAGAACCAAGGACTGCTCATTCCTGTGTATGTGCTCCACAGTGCAGAGCACAGGCTGTGGTTATTCTTTTTCTCCATGAATTGTTCCCCGTCTTTCTCTCTCCCAAAGACAATCACACCTCCACACTTCCTCCACTATTACTTGTTGATGGGTATGATTTCTGTTATGAGAAATGTGAGTTTTCAGCCCTTCAGGCTGAAGGGGAGAGTACACCAAGGTTTTTTGGTTCTCAGCAGATGTCCCAGCTGCTCTGCTACTCCCCAGCATTTTAAAAATAAACTGTGATGGGGTTTACTCCCTGTATTACAGTCCTACATCACAATCAAGCTACAGGACATGAGCAGTCGTAACAGTGGTGGTGTTGCTTCCTACATTTGATGTAAGATGTTCCTGGGAGGGCAGATGGGGAAGGCAGAGTGTCCCCTTCTATTCAATTCATAGACCTGGTGGCATCACTAACTCTTTAGGGTTTCATTAGTACCTCCTACAGCAGGGAAGTGTGTGTCTCTCTTTACATGACTCTGCTACGAGCAGGCTTAGAGTGTGTCATATATCCCTAGGTTGTTACCAAAAATATATCAATATGCTGAAGAGAGTACGTGGAGGAAAGCATAAAGGGAATGGTAAGAAGAACTGACCTACTAAACATCTGCAATAAATGCATGCGGATTGGCAACCAGTAGAGACAAAAGAGTTATAAACATCCACAGAAATCTGAAGGATTCAAGCATCAAGGCAAAAAAAAAAAAAAGGAATGGATATCAGTGCTACTATTTAATTCAGAAGAAGAAGATTTGATTAAGAAAAAGGAAATTTCTGATTAATATAATGAAATATTTTCCTAATGATCAGATCCCTTAGGGAAGTAGAATTAAAAAAAAAAATAAAAATCAAACATCTGAAACTGGACTTCCCAAAGCACTATAGAAACATGGTGTTGTATATAAATGAGCAGCCTTATGTTGGATTGGGAATGGAATTGCCTGGTAGATTCTCTGCCACTTCTTAGGTTTACTATACCGGACAATTTACAGGGGAGGTAGATAAATCTCTACCAATGATTGCAAAAGCCTGTCTCTGTTTCTCAGTACTCCAAACCAGGCAGATGTGGGCCAAGCTCCTAACCATTTTGCCACTGCCCAGTATTGTAAGGGAAAAAGAAAGCAAGCTCCTTCCATTTAATGGAGATCCACACCCATATCACAATGCTGTGGTACCCTCCACACAACCAGAATGCAATTCATTGACCCAAAGAATGTCTGAATTCATAATCTTGGCATTAGAAAGATTGATCCTCTGTAAGGAAAACCTCTGGAGCTGCAGAACTGCTGTACAAGCCTCCTCCCCCCTTCAAACATCTGCTTGTTATTTGTATGGAGCATGGGCTAGATTCCTTACTCAATGGCAATCCCCAGCAGTTTGTAATGGGCCCTAAATAATCCTTAGCTTATCGCAACAGCTGTTGGAAGGCGGCCCGGGAGGGCGGTTGAGAGGATAGCTTGACTGAAGGCAGGAGATGCTTCTCATAGCAGCTTTGATGGAGAGGAGAATCAGAGCCACCGAGTAACATCACTAAGCTTCAAAATATCCCAGTGTTCTTGCTTTCGTGAGGCATATTCGTTGGAGATCTGGAAACTGTCAGCTTGTTCCAGCTTTGTAGTACCCTCAGGGAGGAAGCAAATACTCTGCTGACTGTGAAGATGTGCAGCTATAACTGCAGTAATTCAATAGCGACAGTGAGTCAAGGCGAACAGACCTACCACTACAGAGAGGACACCAGAATGGAGAGACTTTTAATTGGCAGATGTGCACTGCTTAGCATTAGTGAAGACAATGAAATTTCACATTCGTGAGCATTAATGCAGACTTTATCTGATCTCAGTATGTCTGTGCCTTAAATTTCCTCTAGAGCACAGCTGGGTGTTAATCCCCTTTTCATGTTATAGCCCTCTCTGGCAATGAATACACTTGTCAATTAAAATATGTTCTTTGAAGTTATTTCAGGCTTTCCAGAGTAAAGAACAGTGAAGTCTCACTATGACCCAGGATTAATTAGGAAGGGCCAAATTTGATCTCATTTATGGGAGTGTAAATGTGTTGTAACTCTATTCCCAGCCTAGCAAGAGAAGACATTTAGTCTTGGTTGTTAATTTTTTTTTAAATAATCTTTGGCCAGGAAAAGAGGAAGAAGTTTTATTCTTCAGCTGGTACTCCATCTTCCCGTGGACTTCAGTGTTGCATGGCTACAAATACTTTCTTTTAAATAAACCCACTCCTGAGACAAGTTATCCAGATGACCACAACATGTAATCTGCTAAAATATTTACAACAAAATGAAAATTTATCTTGTTTACCCTCTGTCTTTTGAAGTGTTACATCTCCAGGCATCTCTGGGCTGCATCTCTGGACTGCGTCCGCACTAAAATCTTTTCACTGATTGGTGCGAGTAAGATGGACACGAATTGAAAATCACATGTCCACATGTTCTGATTTGTGCTTTTATTACATATGCCATGCCAAAAGGGGATGCAATCAATTGTTCATATCTGGTAACTATTTACTTTATGATGAGATATTATTTAAAATGGCCATGACTATATGTTGTGTCTCCTGGAGAAGAATGTAGAACCCTATATTCAAAGTCGTTCTGTAACTGCATGAAAACTCTCATGGCGGACTGGAGGAGAGTCATAGACAAGCCCAGTTCAGCATCAGATGTATTGGCCTCTGCCACGTGAATTGAAGACACAATTCCTCAGATGCAAGCCAGCCACAGAAAAATTCACAAGCATTTCCAGTGAAGTAGTGATGGCAACCAGATCCTCCACACTTGGCTACGGATGGGGTTAACATGTGGAAAGCATGCTGCGTACACAAAATCTAAATGTGGCATGGAAATTTTGCATGAGCAGATTTGCGGGAGCAATTAAAGACACCCCTTGACAAGCTCGATAGCGTGCTACTGAGAAGATCTGGAGAGCATTTGAAGAAAAGAATGTAAGAGACATTGCCCTCTAAACTGGTAAAAAGAGAGGACAACAAAGGCCAATCTGATGATCAAACTAGTCTCATCATGGATTTGAGATGACTCCAGTCATTGGAAAGGGCTGGGAAGGAGCTGTCCAGGAGCAGGGAGGGCAGGGAGGAGAGCAAAGCCATGCAGCTGGTATCGGCAAATGCAAATGGAAAGCTGTTGCCTACCATTCTTGTCTGATAGATTTTTACATCATTTTACAAAAGTAAATGAGCACAGAAGAGGGAAAGTGGTAAAAAAGGGTCGATAGTATTTCACAGTAGCAGTTCAATAGTACAGCACTGCTGTTTCAACAATATAGAAAGAAAAACACTGAAAAAAGAAATCACCAGCTGAGTGTTTGGACATATTCCTTGACTATTTCATTAATCCACCCTCGTTTATTTTTAGCTTGATAGTGTGATCTGCAGCAGTTGATTAAACTGCAGAGAGTGGTAATTTGTTCAGCTAATGTGAAGTAAATGAAAGATAAGCAGACATGTTACATGAGTCTTGCAAAATTTCATATAATAATCCCTAACTCTGTGTGCCTTCTTCAAAACATTAATGAAGTACCATCACACTTCCATATTGAACTACCACCAGGTATTATTGCCGAGAGATGGAAATGAATAGAAGGATCAGAGGATCGGTGATCTCCGCAGGAATATATATGAAAAACAAAGTACATCAAGGAGCCTCATTCACTTTTGCATTAGTCCTGTGTTTATACAATTAAATTTTGCTGCTTTAGGAAGGTTGTGAACATAAATAGTTTCATTTAGTATTCATGTTACTTTCATCCTTGTATTTTACTGCAATGAAACAGTAAGTTAAAAAATCCAAACATGTACGAGGGAAAAAAAATCCCAGTAAGTTTCATTTGCTATCTAGTTCTATGAGTGACGCTCTTGAATATCTGAATGCTATTTACCGATGGAATCATGTGGCATTCATTCCACCAGTGTAAATGGAAACAGGATCTAGCCCCCTGTTATARGATGTTTGTGTGTATTATTTTTTAAGTGGAAGCTGGTGGAAGAAAAATCAGTCCACTGGGTTACTTCAGATTTATTTCCAATGAGTTTCAGCACTTTAAAGTGCTTCTAAAATTATATTAACTGAAACTCAAGTAGAACCCTGTTGAGTACACTCGTGGTGCGGCAGCTACAATCGCGAGGCTTAGAGAACTGTGTTTCACAGCCGTACACAGCCTGGATGTCTCTAGTGCCCATGTAACGTCCTCCCTCTTTCTCTCCCCACATGGTTTCTTCTCTTCACTCATTTTTCGTATTGTATTTTATTTTATTACAAGGGAGAGGGGGCAGAAAACACAGCAGCTGACTGGCACAGAGCTGCAACGTGGCGAGACAAATCTCAGAGGTGGTCAGGGCTCAAAGGCAGTACTGCGCTTGCTGGGAAGCCTGTGCCTTTTAGCCTTCTGCTCTCTATTATTTCTTGATGAGCATTCATCAGGATTGCCTTTGGGAAAATAAAAGAAGAAGGAAGGGGAAACGAGGGTCTGATCTTTGTGTTGTCTATTGGGCTGCCTCGCTTTAAGGTACTCACCCAGTATCTTAAACAGCAAGTCCTGTAGTAGTGGAAATGCAGTAACTTCTTTGTGGTATTTCTTTACGTAAAGAAGCAATTCACTATCAACACCAGTCTTTTGTAAAGTAACAACCCCCTTTCTGAAACCCAAGATCTGCTTCTTGGTCCTTCTTAAGGCCTGTCTCTATTCTTTCCCTACAGCAGGTAGCCTGTCATCAGTTCTTCCTAAAGAAGGCCCTATTTAAATCCTTTCCCTGACCCTACACTCACTGTGTGCTTTTATATATTCTTTTGTTACCTGACAGCTTGTCAGCCAGAGCTTTGAGAAAGGATTTCAAAGACAGGGGCACCCAGGTAAGTGACCTATTGCATTCTACCACTACCCTGATGCTTGACCTTGGGCAAGTCAATAGCAAATGGGTACCGTTAAAAAGCTGTATTTGCCAATATTTAATAGTGCATGTTACATAAATGTCACTATAACTGCTGCTCACTGGCATGGGAATAGTCTGTTTAAACTACATCCAAGTAGTAATAATGAAGTGGACAAGAACTTTTGCAAGCTTGAATAACTTTTGCAAGCACAAAAACAAAGGGAAAAGGCAAAAAAAAAGATAGGGAAACAATGCAGAGAGATAGGGGTCAGGAATTAGGCTCAAAAAATTGTAACAGTAGTTAAATGGTTCCATTTTAATGAAGGGCAACCTCCAAAAGCTTGGGAAAGAGTAAGTCAGGCCAGAAGTTTTTATCTGCAAATATGATAACTGAGAGACTTCAAATGTCAAACTACCATGCAGAGTACTAAAACACAGCCAACAAAGTGAAGAGTTAGAATGCACTGTGCTCAGGAAATGTGTGCTTTTATTTAATGTAGCAAACTCCCAGGATGTGTGACTGCAAAATATTTTCTTAGCAGCTGGATCACCACTGAGGGTTCTCTAAAATTGGTCATGAGACATCAAGCTTCGTGAGATGCTGAGGCTATCTCCAGTTCCCATCCATCTGAGATACTGTTTTCCAGGCCACAGAATAGGATCTGAGCACCGGACTTAGTGAAACCCAGATTCCTAAAGCAAAAAGCAGGGGAAACAGTAAATCTTTATAAAGGAGATGGAAAACAAATTCACTTACAAACTCCAGGCACAGATCTGATCACTCACAGAATCGGGCAAGGCTCCTTTGGAGAAAAAGGACAGCATCCTGGCAAAACAAACTCTGCAGGGTTTGCACAGCTTTTCTGCTACATACAACTTAATTGTTGGGTTCTTCTCTAACTTGCATTTCTGAGTCACTTGTTTTTAATTAAGCCTCTAATTGCCACATTTTCTTCGATTTTGCTATTGTGTCCCTGAAAGCACCATCTATGTTCAGAGTTTACTTCCTACTGTTCTCATCCTAAAGAAAAAGCCGTGTTGTGGATGTATCCAACCTCCACCTCTTTCTGCCTTGAATAGGGGAACTGACTGGGAAGTGTGAACTGAGCACAACCCATTGTGTCTTCTTTTGTCATTATATATCACCCTTTCTAAAGGTATCTCTTGGCCAGATCCCAGTCCCCTAGGGTCCAATATACCATTAGTGCAGACATTTATAGCAATCTTGAATCACAGAAAGATATGGAAAAGCAGAGGTTTTATTTGACAAAAGAGCCAGGTGCACTGGAGCTAATTCCCTACTACTACACTCCCGTATTTCATGGTTTCTGCCAGGGATAGGCAGTTTTCTTTCCCCTTGGGAGCCAAGTGGAAGCTTTACCATCAAATGCCGGAAAAACAATGCACTGAACCCACCCGAGATGTGCACTTTGGGAGTAATCCTGCCTCCTTTCCTACTACCCTGCAGCAGCTCAGAGCTGCACACCCTCCCCTGGAGAACGACTGTCCGTTGCTAGCACCCTGCGCAATCTTATCGCAACATCCCAGCCCCTACCACCGCAGACCGTTCTGATCCAAACACAGCCTTGGGTTGCTGTCTAATAGGACAATGAGCAGCTCTGAAAGGGGAAAGCAAACATAAAAAAAAACATGCTGGAAAAAAACAGAATTTGTGATTTGGTGTCTTCTGTGTATAGATGTAGTCTGGTTTGGATTTACACGCTGGCAAAACCAGCAGCAACACATAGGTCAGGGGAGCGAACGTGCTGTAAGGGAACACAGAAATAGGCTCATTGTTCTCCTCTGGCAGCGCTTCGCAGCCACATCACTGATCCTGTGGAGTACGGAGCAGTAGAGATTTGGGTCCCTGGAGCCCAGGGCTGGGAAAGCACCTTTATCTGGTCTATAGACAGATGGATGAAACACAGCAYGGAAGAATACAAAACACAGCAAAGCACAAGAACAAACTTAGCTGTGCTTAGACAAAGGACTTGCGGTTGCTTCCTTCTCACCTTCTCTCTCAAGACTGCATGGAAAATAAAAACAGTCGTGGCTATAAATAGAGCTGCTGAGGAAGGAGGACAAATCCTGCATCATTCATGAACACGAGTCTCAGACGTTCTGCCAGAGCATAACTTAAACATTTGCTTACATCAAAGTGGAGCGTGATCAAAAAACTGCGGGCTTCCCTCAAGGCTTTCATTCAAAAGAGAAATAGAAAAAGAAATGCACTCTACCTCTGTTACGAGATGCATTGTATAAATGAAAATTAGTGTAAACAGTCTGGAGATAACTAAATATTAAATGCACACAATTTATATAGCTTGAAGGAAAACAGTAATTCGTTAAAATCATGAGACCTGAAACTCCACACTCTATTGTTTYATTCTTTAGCAAACGCAGAAAGAATTGCGTAAAAAAGAGCTACAGCACCATTCATAGGTCATCRTTATCACCCTGAGTACCAGAAGGGACTGCCTTCATGATATGCCTTCATGTCTAGGCCCCTACAGTCACAGGCAATTATATCAAATGGTAAGACCCACCTAAATTAAGGCAGCCAGTTGAGGTATCCGTCTTTCTGCCAGGGATCAACGTAGCCCACATCAGATGCAGCAACCCCACCCCGAAGAYGCCTGATTTGGCAGGAAGGCTCCTGATGCAAACACCGAGCTATTCAGCAGCAAAGCCAAGCCCTTGCCCACACAACATCCACTCGCACACACCAAGCACAAGTCGTAAATCACTCCTCCAGACAGTATAACAATGCTAAGACCTTCAGTACCTATAACCACAAGAGGTAAAATCTACACTGGGCCACAGATAAAAACCAGGGCAGACTAAGGGCACGGCCAGCGTTGTAAATCCTCTGTAAGGGAGGGAAATATCTCGTGAAAATGCCTTAGTGGACCACCTGCCATCTTTTTCAGAAAAGCTTTGTCATCCCTGCTAATATCACCCAGGGAAAGCCCCAAATCTGGRAGACTCTTAGTGTCCCTGGCACATCACCCTGCACCGCCAAAGGTGCAATCAGTTAATCCAGTTAATGAGCGATGCGCTGCAAACCTAATGATAGGATGTCACCAGAGAGCCCGGAGGATTTGGTTTTCTCCCTGGGGTGCTACTGTCTGCATCCTTGCACAGCCTTCATGTCTGAATCCAAACCTTTTCCTATTTATCTTACATATTTTTCAAGGCTAGATAWGTATCTTACTCTAAGTTTGTACAGTGCTGAGCACAACCAGGCTTTGGTGCAACTGCAATGCATATCTGCTAGGTTTTTAGTAAACATTCCCACTGACTTCAGCAGGGAACTGTGCAACAAAATTGCTCCTTAAGAACYCCTGGTTCCTACTAAAATCTGAAGGAGGAAGAAAAGATGTCAGGGAATACCTCAGATCCTGCAGCAGGTCACCAAATACTGACATAAGAATACTTCTGAAGTGTAATTCTCATCATGGATAAGWCAGAAAATGACTTAAAATTTCTGAGTGTACCTCATATCCAGGGTAGTTGGGTGGGATTCAGATCCCCCAATTTACACGTCAAGAAGTTGTGTGYTTATATTTGAGGTATGCTCAGACTCGAGACTCTGTTTAGAGTGGARCAGGAACTTTCAGCAGATGAATAATTTCATCATGAAACAGGCAGCTAAAGTAAGACTTAGACAGGTTTTAAATGTTTATAATTAGAGGAGCTGAACTTTTGGGTATGATGGGTGAAGATACTGGCAGATCTGTTTCCTGAGTCAGCTCCCCATCTTTCTTATACAAACTCCGTTGCATGCAGCTCCTTGGATGTGTGTTTTTATCYTTTTCCAGATAAGGATTGAAGTGTCACTAAATTTGACCTGCTATCAGGTCACTGTGCAATCAGACACTCCTCACGTATTTGCARATCCCTGATGGACATTGCCACTGTTCCCCATTTAAATGGCTCAGTCTAGCAGGTTATAACCACCAGAATTTGCCGTGATGGCAGACGTGGAAAGCAATGCACTTTATAAGCTAGTATAGTATAAGTTTTCTCCCACTATAGGCCAGAAAATAACAAGGYCCAGAGAAATGAATTAGGTTGTCTGTCAAATAAGGAGTAATTCTTACTACTTCCAATACCTTTCTCTACTGGATTTCCCCYCTTTTAATCTGTATATTTTATTTTATACCTACCTATTGTCATGGTTTAACCCCAGCCGACAACTAAGCCCCACACAGCTGCTCGCTCACTCCACTCACCGCGGGACGGGGGAGAGAATCAGAAGTGTAAAAGTGAGAAAACTCGTGGGTTGAGATAATAACAGTTTAATAGGGAAAGCAAAAGCCGCGCACACAAGCAAAGCAAAACGAGGAATTCATTCACCCCTTCCCACCGGCAGGCAGGTGTTCAGCCATCCCCAGGACAGCAGGGCTCCATCACGCGTAACGGTGACTTGGGAAGACAAACGCCATCATTCCAAACGTCCCCCCCTTCCCCCTTCTTCCCCCAGCTTTATATGCYGAGCATGACGCCATATGGTATGGAATATCCCTTTGGTCAGTTGGGGTCAGCTGTCCCGGCTGTGTCCCCTCCCAACTCCTTGTGCCCCCCCAGCCCACTGGCTGGTGGGGTGGGATGAGGAGCAGCAAAGGCCTTGACTCTGTGTAAGCACTGCTCAGCAGTAACAAAACCATCCCTGTGTTATCAACACTGTTTCCAGCACAAATCCAAAACATAGCCCCATACTAGCTACTATGAAGAAAATTAACTATCCCAGCCAAAACCAGCACACTATACATAGATAAACATTATTTTTAATATTAAAACAACTAGCCAGTAACCTCCAGCTAATCCTACTCAACAATTTAAAACCAAACCAGAATATAAATTCCTTGCCTGTGTTAAATTGAAATAGATCTGATTTATATTCTGATGTTAAAGCAGCTCTCTCAAGGTTTCTATGCTCCAGCATTTTTGTTACCTGGGAAAACATAATATGATAATCTAGTTCCCCAGTTTAAGAATATTGAGGGTTTTCTTGCCTTTTAGAGATCTATTGTTAATATGTCCTCATGAACCTATAGCTCCATATAAACACGTGTAAGTACCAGGTAAGATAAGGTGTCTGGAAATGGAGATCTAAATTTAGAGTAAGTCAATACTGGAAATGAAGGTTGGGCAATAGGAAAAAGATAGGAATTGTTCAGGGAAAGAGAAATGAAAGGAATAAATTTTGAAGGACAAGGAAGCTGCAAAGTTGTGCAGAGCTTTGAAGGTGAGGACAACAACACGGAACTTAAATCACAAGGAGGACTTCCCTATCTACTGATGAGAAGCAAATAAAAAAACCCAACCAGTATTTATGTGAAGCCCACTCTGCAAAGGCAGAAGACATGAGATGAAATAACAGGAGTGACACAGAAATCCAAGACTCAATCTAGTCAAGAGTCCAAGAATTATCCAAATAAAATCTATTTATCACTGACAGCTGAAGTAGCAGTTGAAAGTGATTATGGTGATACTAGCTTCTTCCCTTCCCTGTCTCCCACCCTGCTGATAGTTACACACAGCTCTAGTCCAGCCAGTGCAATTCATACTATAATCAATGAGATTTGGCACCGTGTAGAATTTTCAAACTCCTGCTCATCTGAGCAGTTCTCCATTGTGAGTGGAAATAGCATCTTTGCACCTCTCGGATAGAACAGATGAAACAATGCAGGTCCCAGGATGGTGCTAACCATGACTGATGAGCATGCAAAGAAGCTACACCAGAAGTTACTATTCAGCTTTAAGAAATTCTTTCTCTTATCCAAAAAAAACTAAAGTCACAAATAAACTACCACTCTGCAAATTTCAGATTTCTTTAAATTATGAGAAGGCAACTGCAGATGGACTTGGTCTTTCTTCCTCATTGAAATCCCACAGAGAGAGGGATTCCCCAAGATACCTGCTTCGGATGCCAACTCTGCATGCAGACYGTGCAATATTCAAGGCAGTTCTGCATCCCTCTTTGGATGAAGTCCCGTGAGACCTATTCTTCAGCTGCAATAACTGCCCAGTTTCCTGCTCCACGCCCTGGCTGAGCACTGAGGATGAAGAGAGAGTTCCCATCGGTTCCTAAGCTGACAAACAGAGGAAATCAGATTCAGGAGTCCTGACCTATGTGCTTATCATTTGGGGTTGATTTCTTGGCCAATGWAGTAAAGATTCAGAACACAAGAGCAAACAGAGAGTGTGACCTCAGAAAAGTCCCGTAGTATGATTAATTTTCATTTTTCATTAGCCTCGTTCAGAAGCGAAAGTGCATCAAAGCAAGAAAGATGTGCATTTAAAGCACTTTGGAAGTCATTATATGTCATTTCACGGAGGGGGAGGAAGATTGCACCAAAGTCAACCTCACTAACCAAACAACTTCCTATGTTTGAAGAATTTTGCTCTCGGTCCTATTTTCTCTAATGAATCTCTGCCTGAGGTTTAATCATGCCCTATCACGATTACTCATTCTTTATCAGTAACACTGAAAGAGTTAGACCATGTTTGTTCAAACCTATAACTTTATTTATTTTTTCTTATCTCATCTGGCTCAAAAACCACTGAACTCAACACAAAGTGAGCCAATTCCATATTTTCTGTGCCATATAATTATTATTCCACATTCAATTTTCATTCCTTACTACAGATGTATTTTCCAATGTRTATAATTATATACAAATAAAAATCCAATTGGATCAATACCAAAAACATATTTTCCAGTTAACCATACSGATAATTCTCCTTTGCTTTCTCTACCTATATCAGTGGATACCTGAAAAAACAATTAMTGCAATGTCGCTGTGGAACTAAAGAAGCAAATTGACTTCCAAAGCTGGGGAATTTTCGGTGAAAATGTGATTTTAGGAATTACCGAATAAATAAGTCATTGTTATTTCAAAATTAAGCTTACTCATATGAAGCTTGACAAAGCCCTGTCACTAACCTCTCCTAATAACTACCTACTTCTACAAGAATATKAAGCTCATAGAAAGGTGGTGATAAATAATAGCCTGTTTTCTTTTCCATTGCAATGCTGTTACTCACCCATATTTATAACACGCCATTTACTGAAGTGTGCGTGTTTATAGGCTCTCTGGAAAAGTCTGATAAGGGCAGTGATTGGTGGTGGGCTGCGCTCCAAACGGCTGGTGCTCAAACTTCCTTTCCCCGTTGATGCCGGCTTTCAGCGAAGCCGGAGCAGAGCGCTCTGCATCCTTCAGCAGTTCATTTTCTGCGCTCCCCTTCAGTGACGGGGTAGCGGGCGCGAAAGGAATGCAAAGTCACGCTCTTGTGTGCTGCCCTTCGGCTTCATTATTTACTTTACAGTCTTCTACCTGAATGCATCAGAAAAGGCTCTTTTTAAGACTTTTCCCTCCCTGCYTGCTTTCAGCAGGAGCCTGCTGCGTGGCAGTGTTACTCTAATTTAAGCTGGTGGGAGGGCATACTCGATGGTTTCACCAGGTGCTGGGCTGGTGGGGTCTCCTCTTTGCCATGTTCTGAAAAGCTTCATTATTTTTTCCCCTTTTTCAATGCCCACCCCCCCCTGCCTTCGGCATGGCAAGTCTTTAATTGCAGCCCGGGCTTAACTCAAATTCTTCCTGAAAGCATTTTTAGCCAGTTCCAGAGTTGCTTTTCAGTTACKAGGGCTGAATGGTAGCTTCAACGGGATATGTACATCCAGCTTAGCAAAATGGGTGCATAAAGGAGGTAAGAGAGGGCTTTGTTGTGCTGTCAGAGCTTCGCTATAGAACTTCAGCTTCTGCCAGTGCCACAGGAATTTTTTCCAGAGTAAGAAATAGCCTAAATAGCTATTCCCCTGATGGTTAATATGGAGAACAAGAAATAATTATCAGGAATTAACTCATTATAACTTAAGCATGAGGATATTGTGGAGGGTATACTGAAAGCAAACAGCAGAAAACCAGCCCGAAACTTATGTCAGAGCTGCCAAAGTTTSGAAAGCTCGTCCGAGAGCCAAAACAAAAACCATGCTGGTATTACGCTCTGCTGATAATGTCCTTCCATCAGTTGTGTGGCCCTGAAACAACCTCATCAGACGGTCGTTTGTCAAAAACAAATTTAGAGCAATCTACCATATGTAATTTACAGCCATGGCTTGACAACATACTGCAGTTATCCCCAGCAGACACAACTGTTTACATTTTATACACATAATTGGGTCTGGTTCAGTAACATTTTTCATTGGTGTGTCTGCCAAAATTATTAAGCTATTAGTACTCGCTGAATCGGTGCCAAACAAAATATTTGCCAATAAAAATGGCCTTATCTGTATAAATGCCAAAAAGGTTTGTGTTTCTTGGGGTGTGTGTGTATTTTTAAGACTCTACTCCATATAGATATATGTATATATGTGTGTTTAACAAAGCTATGACTTGACATTGATGTAGCATATTAGATCAAGATAGCCCAGCGCTTGGATGTGGCCCATGGGATCATGTCTTGTCCGCCACATTTGCTGCTGTCGCTGCAGAGGAGACATGGGGTGTCCAGTAGTAAAGCCCATGGAGGAATCTTCTTCCTAAACTGCTTCCTAGCAAAGGTGCGGAGGACTAGCTGTCATATTCATACCAAACTTGTTGGGGAAGAGGGGCCCTCAAGCTGGCATGCAACGCTCAGCCCACCCTTGAAACATGAACCCACAACACTACGCAGTTCAGATCATCACATCCACTCTGGCATCCATCCTTCTGTCTAACTCCCCMAAATGGGTATTTAAATTCACATCCAATCTTCACTACCTACAAGGAATTACAGAAGCTCAGCTAGTTGCATATTTTTTTTTAACAYGCAATTTTGGAGATCTTAATGTGCGTTGGTTTTGTGACTGGTCACAGGGATCAACAGAAAAAGAGCAATTTTGTTACTGGGAGTTAGACTTTTTTTTCAGTACTATCTGCAGCTTCAACACYGATTCAGGAAAATGCTTTCTCAGAACCACTTACCCACACTGCGTCTCAGCTTCCCAACTGAAGAGGAGGTGTGCTGTGTTATTTAAAGATGCATCTTTTTAAATCTTATGGAGAGGAAAATAGTTTGTAAGTGGCAACTCTTCAGGAAATTTTTCTCCCACCTCCTCAGAAAATAGGTTGTTTGCCATAATTTTCTCAGCTCTTCTTATTCAGACCATCAAAATGTGAGTCCCTCAAACTCTCCAACTCCTCAAGCTCTCTCCTTCCCCATAGCCCATCCATGGGAAGCAAAGAATGACTTGAACTCCCAAAAACTTAAATAGGAGTCAATGTGGCTTGAATTTATGGGGAACAAGGCTGATTATTAGTATTGAGTCTCCTGTGAGGTTAAAGAGCAATGCTGAGATAAAAAACAAAGGCACAAGCTTCACTCTTCAATGTAATTTGACATCAAAGATGGACACTTGTGTTTATTTTGGTTAGAAGATATGTAATCAACATATGAAAGGTAGGCTACAGAGCCCACAAATCTATGTGACACAATGATAACATCAGAGTTCAGTTCAAATAATGAAAAGGGTSCAAATTTTCCACCCACGTTAAAATGTCTGCAGTATAGCTATCTACATGGGTTTTACAGGCCAACAGCATCCTGGCCTGTGTCAGGAATAGTGTGGCCAGCAGGAGCAGGGAGGTGATCGTGCCCCTGTACTCGGCACTGGTGAGGCCGCACCTCGAATACTGTGTTCAGTGTTGGGCCCCTCACTGCAAGAAGGACATTGAGGTGCTGGAGCGTGTCCAAAGAGCATCAACGAAGCTGGTGAAGGGTCTGGAGAACAGGTCTTATGAGGAGCAGCTGAGGGAGCTGGGGTTGTTTAGCCTGGAGAAGAGGAGGCTGAGGGGAGACCTTATCGCTCTCTACAACTACTTGAAAGGAGGCTGTAGAGAGATGGGTGCTGGTCTCTTCTCCCAAGTAACAAGTGATAGGACGAGAGGAAATGGCCTCAAGTTGCGCCAGGGGAGGTTTAGATTGGACTTAGGAAAAATTTCTTCACCGAAAGGGTTGTCAAGCACTGGAACAGGCTGCCCAGGGAAGTGGTTGAGTCACCATCCCTGGAAGTATTTAAAAGACATGTAGATGTGGTCCTTCGTGACATGGCTTAGTGGGCATGGTGGTGTTGGGTCGATGGTTGGACTTGAGGATCTTAGAGGTCTTTTCCAACCTGAATGATTCTATGATTCTATGATTCTAATTCATCTTATCCTGATGTACACATATAAAATACGTCAGCTAAAGAGCTCCGCAGAAGTCTCTTTCCCTTCATTAACTGTAGATGAAGTCCAGGGTGACTAGCCAAAATGTGGATGTCTGCACTGCAGAGAGCTAAAAAATAAGACAAGGCAAATTCTATCTCTATGAATCGCCAGGTGCTTTCTGAAATCTGCTGAATTCCTCGCATCCCAAAACTTCGATGGGTCTTGTAGGCATTCAACAAGCCCACGGGAGTTATTCAAAGTCTGGAAAGATCAACGTGCCAGTATTTCATTATTTGATTAAACTGAAAAAAACATATTCAGTTTAACACCTTCAGATMATGTGTTTCCCTGGGATGAACATACAAACGTATGAAATATAAGACTTCAAAACCAAGTTTAATTCCTCTGTGTCTTTAAAGAGCACACTGAGAAAAGCACAGGTTTTCATGTCGTCACATTCTGATGTTTTTACTGCTTTTTGTTTGCTTTTAGTCTCTTTTTTAAGATAATCTATGCTGACTTGCGCCAATTCTGCACTCTTTGGGTGACATCCCCTTAAAGCCATCAGGCATGAAGGGACAACAAGTCAGCTTTGATCTCACCTACTCTATATTTGAAATAGGTCCTTTATCTTAATGTTCTCAAGTTGTGTGTCCTGCTATGATTAATAAACCCATTAGGCATTGCTTACTTATAGTTTTTTTCAATCAATCAATGTGCAACACTCATCAAGAAGCCTTGGGGTTAATTTTAAATGATTTTCCATATGGTAACCAAGAGACGGCATTCCTGCAGTGCTGTTTGTGCGGCTGCACAGTGTAAGGCGGTGGACTACGTCTTGGGAAAGGCAAAGAAGACGCTAAGGCGATGTTCACACCTGCATTGCCTTTGGGCAATGGAGGGTTCAGCTTCAGCTCACCCAACCCGGCTGATGCGTCTAGGTAAGAAAATAGTTTGACCTGGATTTTCCTCCATTAATCGGTGCAGACAGAATGGAAGCTCCTGAGGGTGGTTTCCTCATTAAGACCCACGAATCTCCTCTGGAGGTGTCTATGTGGAGGAAGCCCAGGGGATGTAGAAAATGGGATTCATCTCATGACACAGCTGACCCTTGCTATTTTTCTAGACTCCCCTTATTTATAGAAAATGGACAGAAAGCTACACTTTTTTTCTCAATTTAGCCTGTTTTATATGCTCACAGAAGGAGAGAGGAACTGGGCATTTAAAATGCCTTTTTCTTTCTGAAGTTTACAAGAGAAACTTAGGTTTTTTTAGGTGAGATGAATACTGCCTCAAATAGGATTAAGCGGGGTGTTTCCAGGCTGTAACTCTTCTATTAATTATTTTACTGTATTGTGAAAATGGAAATTTATTGTTTCTTCTAATCAGAGAAGGGTTATTAAAATCCTGTGAAAARAAAGGGTTATAAAAATCCTGTGAGAAAAACAAACACAGGACAGTTTTGCTGGAAGGGACTGCTCTGATGTTGCTCCCCTATGCGTTACATCCCCACTCCAGGATACACCCCTCTCCTCTTGCTCAGTTCCCAAGGGCTATGCAGCTGCTCTGAGAAAGAAGACACCACCCTCCATGCAAGGGATGACAATCCCTTATCGCTTCCACCTTTCCACCCTGACAACTGCTGACCATGAAGGGAGCAACACTCAGAAAGGAACTGCCTTTTTTTTTTTTTTTCTTTTTTTTTTTTTTTTATCATCAGCAAAGAATAAAGCCCTCCACCTGCCATTGTGCAGCTGAGTTTTTAATCTCTGGTGCCAGTGGGGCTGTTGGGAGCCAACGCTCAAGCAAGAGAAAGCGGGGTCAGGCACGCATGGGCAGGACGGCTGTGCTGATGTGATGGAACACAGAGAGATCTCCACAGCACCAGCAGAGAGACCCCAGTTGTTAATTGCTGCGCAAAATTCATCAGTTCGCCCATGGGCAGCATCTCTGGACCACGTTCAACATGCTCGTATAGAAACTGGAGTCAAAATTATTTCACTTAATTTTTTTATGGAAATACAGAGTCAGGGATTTTTATTTTTTATGATAAGCCATAAGGAGGTGGCAACTAATCCCGACGGATAACTCCAGTGTTGGCTCCAGCTGTTGGTGGGACTGATAAAGGAAACAGAATATGATCCTGCCCGGCATGCTCTGGAGCCAGTGATAATCTGATAATGAGTGCTAGTTATTAGGTGCTTTTCCATGTGTTTTCTTTGATTTAGAGTTCAGGCCCTAAATACCAATTTGTTCACATTATCAGCAAAAGACTTTGCAAAGCCTTTTGGAGACCAAGCAAGCAAATGCTTCCAGACCTTTCTGCAATTCTTATTTTTCTGTCCAGAGCTCCTTTGTCTGCAGCACAGTCGGGTGACAAATCTGAGAAAAGTCACCTTCAGCTTACGCACAAAGCCAGGCATTAAACAGACTCAGAAGGTGCTGCACATCCACCGTGTTTGATGATTACCAGGGGCCTCCGCTCTCCTGACAATTAAGCCTGAAATATTGTGACAGCCGCCACCGGGGGCTGAGCGAGGGATGGCGGCAGCTGAACTTTTGAGTATCGAAAGTGAAGGTAAAGAGCCGGCACTGTGAGGCCATCAGTGGTTAGATCATTTTACAGTTGAAAGCGGTGAGATAGGTGCTTAACTTCAGACATCAGCTGGAGAATGACCTCAGTTTTCTTATCTGTAAAATAGGTCTAATTCTATTTGCCTTCCTCCAGGGGAGCACAATGCATTTGGTTTACTAATGGGTTTGGGTGCTTCAGGCTCCTTGGGAAATATGAAATACTCAAGCAGTGATGGAAAGGCTGTGAGCACAGGTGCGCCCTGCAGTATACAGTATACATCTAATCCATATCGGATGCTAATGCCAGTTTAGAGAGGAAAAGCAAGTCCTGAACAGGTATTTTTTCCGAAATAGGAAAGACTATAAGGGTGTAGTGGAGTTTGAAAGAATTTCAAATGAGGTATGAAACCAAACTTTATTTGGTTTGGTTATTAAACTCCCAAGGAATCTTTCATGAGAATGAAAGTGTTGAGAATATCCCTTGACTTAATTATAAATTTGTTCATTATTTATGTAATATTCTGACCTACCTAAAGCTTTAATTTGCACATGCAGTTCTTCACTTAAAAGGGTGATTTTCTTCAGCGTGTGTTGTACAGCATTCCCAACACAGGTCCATTTCAATAATGGGTGCAACCACATGTGTTGAGATATTGGGATGGACTCAGAATATCACCTAACACATCTATTTGTAAAGCACTCTCAGGCTTGTTAAATGGTTATGGATGAGGACAGGTGTTTCAGATTCTAGGATATGCCCCATGAAGCCAACTCTACCTCAGAAAAATAAAACTAGCCAGAGATGGGTGTACTGGTTTTGGCTGGGATAAAGTTAAATTTCTCCATAGTAGCTGGTATGGTGCTATGCTTGTCTTCCCAAGTAACCGTTACGCGTGATGAAGTCCTGCTTTCCCGAAGATGGCTTAACATCTGCCTGCCGATGGGAGGTGGTGAATGAATTTCTTATTTCACTTTGCTTGCACGTGTGGTTTTTGCTTTGACTGTTAAACTGTCTTTATCTCAACACACAAGTTTTTGCAGTTTTACCCTTCTAGTTCCCTCCTCCATCCCACTGGAGGGGAGAGAGCGAGCAGTTGTGTAAGGGTTATCTGCCTCCTGGGGTTAAAACATCACAATGGGTTAACCTCGAAAATGCCATGGTTCAAAGTAACAATAATTTCAATCTTGAAAACCCTTAAGGACACAAAACTTTGTCTCATGGTAGGGCACATTGTCKCTGGGAAWGTGAAGGGATTTTAGCTCTTTCCTYCACTTAGCATAACCCAGACATTTGTCATCTGATGTCCTTACCAGCATCTATATACAGACCTGTTCCCGTTACTGCTTACTAAGGTATGCCTTCCTTTGCGTTTTTATTATATGTACATGCACATATATATCTGCTGAGAGGGAAACTTCCAAAGTTCAGAGTATCGTAGAGTAGTTTAGGTTGGAGAGAACCTTTGGAGGTCATCYAGTACAACCTCCTGCTCACAGCAGGGCCAAGTTTGAACTTGGAWCTAATTGGGGAATTAGATCAAGTGGCTCAGGGCCTCTCCCAAACCAGTTTTGAATATATCCAAGGATGGAKTTTCCTCCTGTGCCAGTGTTTGACTTACTGTGAAAATTATTTTCCTAATCTCTAAACAAAATTTCTGTGTTGCCACATGGACCAGAATGAACCTTGGGAGGTTTCAATTTATTTCCTTAAAAGCCTTCCTCCATGACACTCTGAGAGTCACAGATCTCCCTCAGACCACATTCCCCACTTGCAAAACAGAAATRACATTCCTTAACAGATGCATTTTTCTGTCCATTTCCTCTATATAGAACAAAAGTATTTTGGGATGGGAAGTCCAGCATTTAGTGCAAAGGGTCTCTGATATAATCCACACTAACAGATAATTCTATACTAAAAATGYTAAGTGATCATGGTGATGAGAAATATATAAAAGAAACATCTTTATGTGCTTCTGTTTCCAAGACATTTGGCTATTGGAAACCTCCAGAAATTTAAAAGTACATTCAAATCTGCAAGGACAATACTCAGTTTGAATTTTGAGGGAAGGTTGTGGGTACATTTTTAGTAAAATCTAGTTTCCATATCAGATAAAAACCCCTCAGAAATCTCGTATGTCTCCACRCTGATATATCTTCAAAATGCCACACACGAAGCACTCCAGCATCATTAACTGGTGTGCAATGTTGATTTTCACACTGCAAATTTGATTGAAAACAGGAGTTTATCAGAGAAACGCTGAAATAGCCTTGAATATGGGGAAGTGAATGAGTATAATTGCTGATGGGTTCTCTTTATTATCAAGGAGCCTTGATTATAGCTTCATAGACTTAAATTATGGCAAATCTAGGACAAGATCAATTTAGTATCTAAGCAAATATTTATGAAACTGAAGATTGGCATATATTGATCCGTTTATAAGGAGCACAATTCTGTCTGCAAAATGCATTGGCATTGAGCAGTGCTCTTTCCACTATGCGCTTGCTCAACAGCAAGGAGCTGCAAGTCATGAAGAAAAAAGAAAACACAACTTGGGAAGTCAGAGGGCTCATCCCAGTCAAATGGAGCTGTAAACCCAAGCCAGTGGTTAAGGTCCACMTTTTAGACGGAGACTGATTAATGCCAGGGTACGTATTGTAGATAAATTGATAACCTGCTCATGTAGTAAGTCAGAAATCCTGCCTGAAGGAAAAGAAAGCATTCAGAGTATCTATCAGAGCCTAATTTGTCAAGTTGGCAATTGTCCATGGGTAACATCACCCAGGGCAGAGCATCAGCTGCAACATCCCGAGTCTCCCAGCATTCATGAGAGRTTGCCTTGATATAAAGTAGGAGAGCGTTTCTAACTTGTGGGACGAAGAAGGATCCTTGTGAAATGATGACCCTCCCCAACAAAGGTTGCTTTTGTTGGAAGAAAAGGCGGGTGTGGGGGCAGGGAAGAGAAGACGCCGGATTACCTTTTGTTGCATTTGACAGTTGAAAAGGCCCTGGTGAATAATTACCCTTAAAGCTAACAAACAAGGAGAAAGAAAAAAAAATTCAGAAAAAGAGAAGAAAAAAAACCCTTGACCCCTCCCTGTACACAATAGCTCCCTTTGAAATAAAAATAAAATAAAAATAACTTGTAGGAGAAAAAAATAACTTAATTTTACTTTCCTTTCTGCTTTTGGCAAGTGTACACACACACACACACAAATATATACAATTGGAAGGCTCCCACTGTCACATYCATCTTAAACTTATCTAGGCTCGGTCCATTCGGCAGCAAAACTTATGCAAAATGCAATAAAAAATCAAGGGAAACTACAGCAGCAAAAAGCGCACCCTTGGTTGAAGGCCCCATTGTTTTAGYCACAAAAGATTGATTCCTGGTGAGCAGCAGTTGTCATCTGTTTTGCATGCTCTTTATTTTGGTCTTAATTGGCATTATGTGGAAACTTATCTAGAAGGCCATGGGAACCAAAAGGCATCCCTTGCCTCCTCCTTCTTTGAACAAGCAGAACCCAATTAAAGCACAATTATCTCTCTTTTGCTATTAGCATCCTCATCTAACAGATAGACACAGAGAGGAGAAGCATTATTAGTCTGGGAGCAGCTACTTTTTCTTATGAAAATTCTTGTAAAGATCATAAAGAAAACAAAGGAGGCACAAATGGCCCAGGCTTTGGTGAGCTGAAGTGCAGTGTTTTTTTAAAATATTTGATCTAGGTCTCTGGATGATTTTCTAAATACTTTTCTTTTCACCGGGGAGTAACTGACCTAAGATTCAAAATGCACTTGTGGAATCTGGATGTAAGCCTGGAAAAATAAAGGAGATGGCCAAAGAAGAAGAGGAAAAAAAGACACAGGTGTCTTCCCAGAAAGCTCAAGCTGTCTCAGAAAGCCATGAACTTGACAATTCCACTACGGTTCCTCTGGCATGACTATGGAAAAAYATCTCCAGGGAAAGAAAAAGACCCTTTTTCAAATTGGGGCCCAGAGTCAACTCCTAAATCCATATCCTGCTGCTGAATATTGCAAAGCTAYAGCCAACACGAGTTCCTGCAACCCCTACATCCACATGGACCTTCAGCACTCCAAGATGGCCATGACTTGGAGAGGGTTCCAGTGACATCACCCTTAGGGTTGTATTSCTGGGTTTTTTTGATGCAGTCTTTGAGGTGTCCTCGGAGAAGGAACACCCACTGCTGATCCCAGTTACATATGTGTCTGGCTATTACAGACTTCAAAGATAACTCTGCATACCTTCCGTATCAGAAGCCATCCCCAAGTTAGCAAACATTTGCACTACCACTCATCCTGTCCCATCAGCAGCTACTAAGAATATGCATGTGTCAGGAAACGTCATACATTTTATCACTTCAGCAAGTCATGCCATCATGAAGCAGTGCACGTCCCAGTTGTATCCCTCAGTTTTCCCCCTGGATGTAACTACAGGCTTTAAAAAACGGAGCAAGGAAACAAACAAACAAGCTGCCGCCTTTTTTTTTTTATTATTATTATTTTGGGATATTCCACTGCTTCGTTTTCAACATGTGACAGGTCCAGCTAACATATTTCGGTGAAGAAGAATCCAGTGTGCCATCACGGAAAGCAGAATACTCCTCTTAGAGGTGCCCTGATGCATTGTCAGCAAACCTCAATGTTAACATTTTTAAGAGGTTCAGTTTTACACTCATTGAGTGGGCTYGCTAATTGAGTTCATTTCCAAAACAAGTTAACAGAATAATGCCTGGTAGGATGGTTTTCAGGATGCCATCAGCTCTTTGACTTCCCACAGCAGATCTCCTGCCTGCTTGCTTCCCTGGAGAGCTCAATGCTGCAGCTACACAATTCTCCTGCCCAAACGGAAAACAATGCCACTGCATATGTGCTTTTTGCTTTTGTCATTGCACATGTGCTTTTTGCTTTTACCACGGTTGGCCAGTGAAATGGGAGGCAGAAAGACAATGTCCTCTCTCTAAGAGCCACCTGGAACAGAGGTGGCTGCTGCAGACTCTCTAAATAAGCAGAGCAATTGCAAACAGGAAAAACAGTCCCGCTTGGACAGCTGTCAGTGGATTTATTCTCACATTTTTTGGAGCTTCTGGTAGTGGGTTAAGCGTGCTAACAGGTCACCAAGGAAATGGTAAGGAATTGGTTAAAGAGATCAGAAGAGGTTCAAACAAGGGGGAACAAYGTGGAAATTATGCCACTGCAGTTAACTACAAAAATACAAAATTTCCTCTGTGCCCTCCCATCATGTAACACCCAGAGGTTGCTCTGAGAGCAATGGAGTAGGATGAGCAAATCCCTGTCTCCCAGCACAAAGATGGGCCTGCAGGGAGACGGCTGCGGTGGAAGGGGTCAAAATTAACGTCAAGCAATAGATGAGATTTTGGTTGAGATTTTGATGAGATTTATTGCTGCAAATGTTTTCCCTGGCAAATGTCATACCATTAAAAAGCAAAACAAATTAAAATGGAATTAAGAAAATAAAGCAAAACTCAGAAACATCGTCCAGATAAATGACGGCTTGAAACTCAGTCCTCAGACTCTAAGGGTCATGGATGCCCTCCTTTCTAAGCAAGTGTGCAGGAGAAGTGCTAAAAAGTCCTTTCACCTCATCAAGGTCACCACCTATGGTTGCAGAGCACGTTTTACAGAAAGCAAGGACATTCCGGCAGCATCCTTCCCAGTGTGGCTGACTAACTGGGAACGTCACTTGGAGCAAATACCGCAGCTGAGCACTGCCCAGCACAGCTGCAGTTTTTCACACGTGGTCTAATATGGGTGAATTAAGATCCCGTAAAAATAAGCAGGATGTTCTGCATTTGCCTGTTGAAGAAGCTTCTTAGGGACCCTCCCCTGTCCTGTCCTTGACGGGACTGTCAGAAGAACGACTCCTTAGTGCCTGGTAATTACACTTAGAAGTGCCAGTTCCCCAGCACAGACAGTGATAATTGAGGATTGCAGGTAAATTGTGTGCTTGCCTTGAACAGGGCAGCAACTCTCCACGAGGTTGGCCAAGCTAAATTTTATTTTCCCAAAAGGACTGAATGCTCTGTAGACCTGAGTACATTCCTTAGGGGTGCATTTGCCTTCCCCTCCCCTCAAGCACCTTACATTTAGAAATTTTTGAAGAAAACAAGTTGTTTCCGTCATGCAAGGATGAATAAATCTCCTTGAGCCAGATGTCCARCTCAGAAAAATGTTTCTCCAGCCTTTGGATTCTCTATACCTGGGCTGCTGTTCTCRCAGGCATTTGTATTTCTTGTTTCAGCTAGATTTGGAAGATCTTTGCGAAGGCTACCACGTACTGTTACTTGTCTTTTCTTAGCTGAGCTGTAATTTAGAGGTGCTGATCTCTGTATTAAAATCTAATATAATTATCTTTCCCAACAAGGCCACGTGAGGTTAATATACTGTTAACAGTAAGTGTTCAGGRTAGTACCTGCAGCTGAGACAGACTGTCCATTCCTGCTAACAGGTTAAATGTGTTAAAACAAAGAACAYGCTGCTTTGCCTAGACCAGGTAAAAGTCATGTCTGCTTGGCATCCATTGCAGAAAAATAAACTAGACTTAATTTACCAATACAGTGAGAAAGGTGACCACTCCATTTCAAAGGCAGATAAACCTTACCRAATTTATGATTTTCTGTTATTATCACTGGTAATACTATGCTGTTATTACAAAATGGAGTCAGGGGAAGGATCACACCTGTTGACATATATTTTAAATTGCCTTCCTTATTTAAGCCTGTCCTTCATGTTAGGACTTAATAGGACTCCTCACAGGAGCTAAACACTTGCTGAAGAGTTTCGTGGCAGCAGTACTCAAGGGTGCTTTCTTGTACCAGGTGAAGACRGATTCTAAAACTCACTTTCATTTATTTTTCCATACTTCTGTGTTTTGGGTTATCCTGTTGCATGAGAGATGAACGCCTCTTACTCACCTTCCTGTTTGTTTTGCCTTATGATATGTAGCGGCTTCTTAACCCCAGTGAGAAAGCATGCAAAAACCAAACTTCCCCAGCAGCAAAGTCAAAGATAGAGTCATACACWGTTGAAAAATTAGCATTAAAATTAGATGAAAAAGCTCTGCTTTTTCATACAGAAACATATTTTGTGCTTTCCTGCAGAATGGAAACTGATGCTTACGTGCCCCRAAGCAAATTTCGCTCCCTCTTCACACTGTCCTCCCCACCCTATCAGCCAATGTCTAATTAGAATCTGTAAACTAAAACAAGTCTAGCCTGGGACAGCTAGAAAAGTGAAAGCTTTATCGTGAACAAAATGAGTTAACCTCAGCCAACACGGACGAGCAAAAGCAAACCGGGATGAAAATCCCTGGACTCATAGTTCCCACTGGGGCCCACAGTGAAGCCAGCTCCTGTACCCTGGCTGTGGGTGACAAGCCAGGGCTCGCACGGAGTCTCCAGGGATGGCACAAGGCACCACGGGCCGTGCTGCGCAATCAGAGAAGTGCAAAGTGAGACGTGTCGAGGAGCTTTGGCCGCCTTACAGCGGGGTTCAGACTTGCTCTGGGACAGGGCTACAGTGCTAGTAGGAGCTACGCGTCTSCTGCAAGGGGGAAAGACATGCAGCGACGGAGAGGGACCAGAGGGTGCAGCAGCTGCCACCGCGGCATCTGTACGGTCCTGTGTCACAGGCGGTGACTGCAGCACTTCTGATGTACCGGCTGTGCTGGCCTCATGCGTGGCACTGTTAGATCTGTCTATAATGTACATTGTGAGATCATGCAGAGATACATAAGGAAGCCCTGACAGCAGCTCGGTAAGATCCTGAAAGCAGCAAAACCACGCTAGAGCATTCTGGACGAATCAGCCTGTTCGTGGAGGTGGGTGGTATGTGCACACAGTGTTGGCACTGTGCAGGCTGTGGGTTAAGCCTATGTCATTAATGCTCTCCAAGTAGCACAGGATTTTCAGAAGGAAGATGCTATGATATTTTGGTGTATTATTAAACTACAAGGAGATGAGCAATAAGTATCCCCAGGGGAAGATTTCTCCGAGATACTCCATATCYGCAGCTAAAGGCGGTTCCGCTGATATGAAGTTACCTCTTTTTCCAAACAGTGTAATGACGGGATCTTTTTTATGGCCTTGCTGTTGTGTATCAGTTCTTTGGAGGGTGTGAGATCACATCTCCTGCATGTCACAACAGGAGGAACAAAACCTAGGCTGAAAATAGCTTTCTGCAGCAAAGCAAAAGAAAAACAAAATCTGATATGTCCAAGAAATACATCTGCAATTCACTTGCAAATCTAAAGAGGGAGAAAATGATTGACTGGCAACGTGCAAACAGTTCTTGTACTAAACTTCTGATTTTGTACTGATTTCTATGCCCACCCCTCCATGCACCCCACAGCCAAGCTGTTAATTACATCCTTCCTATTGTTTTGCCAATTCCTCCTCTAGGAACTAATGGGAGGGGAGAGGATTATGGTGGATGATGCACTTGACAGCAAAAATAAATAAGCAAATGAATACATAAATAAATAATGCTTCTAGTAGTCACAAAGACAAGCCTGTCTCATCCTTCCTCCAATATCTTGAGCCAAACTTCAAGGGTTATTCAAGAAAAATGATGATCCCGTGCCTCAGAGAACTAAGTATCAATTAATGCTTAATTAACATTGCATGACAGATTGATTTGACTAAATAGAACCTTTTAAATGAACATCTCTCTATATTGTGGGTTGAAACAAGATGCCTTGTGGGAGAATGAGCAGCTCCCTATTGTTATATAACATCTCTATAGCTGTAGCACTGGAGGCTGTAAGTGCATCACTAGCCCAACATGTGAGATGCTGTATAAATATACAGTTGGTAAAGACGCTTTTCTTGGATTTGTAGTGTAAACGAGAAGATACGCCGTGTAGATCCTGTGACGGRTAGATCAAGGCTAAGAAAACTTAGGGGACTTAAGGAAATTTGAAAAGATTATCTAGCAGTTTCTAATTAGCTGSACCAAAGGGATTTTTTACAAAAACTTATTCCCAAAAACTTATTTGTATAAAGTGTTTGTAAACATCCCAAAATACATAAGAGTTGCCTTATGGGGTAATAACGAGAAAAYAGGAAAAGAGTGGACAGGATGCAGCAGAAAATGGCATGAAAGCCAACAACAGCTAGTGTTTTCCATCTGGGGAACCTAATGCCAGCCAGCTAATGCTATCTTTTCTCACCTGAGTAAAAATAGTCCGAYCAGCAATGAACCACAGTTTCCATTGAAAGCTGCAAGTGAGCAGCAACTCTGAAAATCAGCCTGTTTCCAGCTCAATGTTGGTTGCTCCAAAGCAAAGATGTTGTCTGAAAAGYGCCCTGAGAAATACTCTACCTACCCAGAGGCATTTTATGCCTTTCAACGAGACAGTAAAATAACAGCCCCTATTATTTGTACTGTTCACACTCGTTTCCTGTGGGCATTGCCTTTTGCCAGCTCCATTCAGCAGACAGCACTGGACCAGCCAGCACGGCACACCTGGGAGGCGGCTACGGACTGGCCCCTCGGGGTTGAGATGTGATTGCTACACAGCTGGCACGGACGACTCCACTGCCCAGTTGGACATAACTGGGGAAAAATGCCATGACTGCACAGAAAATAATGGATTTGGGGTCTATTATTGACCCTCTGACCTTTTGTCACTAATCAGATCAGCTGGCAGCAAAAAGGTTATTAAATGCATCAAAGTTAAGAAAAACTGAGCAGCAATATTTTTTTTTAAAGAAAGTTCTTCATATTATGTTGACAAGTAAGAATTCACCTGCAGTAAAAAGCAGTCTAGATATGTCCTGTGAACTTACCCATCTCTTAGTAAACAGAGCTTGTCATGTTCAGTGACTYCCAGCAATTTGGGGATTTTTATTTTAGAGATTTCCTCTCCTTTTCCTCACTCCACTCAGTTTGCTGTAGGCTGTCACCTCATTATACTGTTACTGCTTACCATGAAACCCTGACTTTGAAAACACTTATTTTTCTGACAATTTTTCACCTCTCTTTTTTTTTTTTTTTTTTTTCCCTTTCTTCGATACACAGTCTTTATCTTGCAGTGAGATCTTCTCAGGGCTCAACTTTTTGAATTCTGGCTACATACACAACATTTCAGCTCACACCAGCCCTAATAATTCCAAGCAACCCAAACCCCAACACATTGTATATTTCATTTGAGTAGACTAGATATGCATTTCTTTAAGTCATATATATATAGGAGACAGGTTCTGTGTTCCCAATGAATTCATAGTGTTCATTGTTATTACACAAAGAAGCAATTTAATTCCTTATAGCAACAAGTGGTTCCTCCCCAAAGAGTAAAGAACGAACCCCTGGACATAACTTGCAGGCAGAGTTATCATGCTTTGGGAACTGTCTCCTATTATTTACGTCAGTATCTGTACAGCGCTGGTGATTAAAGCACTGGTGTTCGCTAACCACTTCCCTTCTATCTTGCAAGTCAACATAGTTCTGCATCAATTTCATTTAAATATCACTTTATATTCAGGGCTATGAGTTTTAGAACTCCCCCTACCATACTTGTAGTTTTTTTCATTAACAGCTATTTCATTCTCTCCATTCATCATTCATGTCAAGACCTTCCAAGCTGAGGTGAATTTCCTGCTTCCCTGTACGGCAGGAGCCTGTAGGTGCCCCAGCCCTCATCTGCAGTGCTAGATGCCGTATGCACACCTTCCAGGTGAAAAGCTCTTAAAATCGAATTAGAGAAGATAAATATCAAAGGGGAACTTTGACCCCACGTCACAGATGAGRAATAAGGGCTTAAGGGACATTAATTCCTGCATTCATCCTGTCAAGCTTTGGGCAACGGCCATGCATAATTCAGGTGTCTAGTTGCCCTAGACAGTAGTCTTCAAGGAAAGAGAGAGCAAGAGAGAGAGAGACTTCTCTACAAACAATTCATGTGCTTTATGGACTAAATATTTTAGAGAGATACAGCGTTATCCCACTGCCTGAACAGGAAGATCAGATTACTCAGCTCTTAATTTAGGTGTCAGTACCCCTTTTCAAAATATCCACACACCCAGCTATCTCTCTCACATGTTGAAGCACCTTGAAGGGGGAAATCTGATCAGATCATCTTTCCCAACTGCTAATTCATTCTCTTCTTCAGTTCTATTACTCACTTAAAATCCACCCTAGCTTTCCAGTTTAAATGTGAATTTCTGAAAACTTTGTACCATTTCAACTCTGTCCTTGGGGCCTCCCATTCCTGCTGTCTCCACCTCTCTCCACGTACAGGATCTTACCAGTTTCCTTCATGAGAAAACTCTCTAATATAACAAGACTCTCATTATGTGTCACTTCCCAATCCTTTTCTCTGATTGCCTCATCTTACTATTTCATCTGAGATGCAGCACCTTCTTACTCCCTTCTTGGACCTCGCATTTGCCCCATTTTGTCCCATCCCCTCCAAGACCTCTCATTCTCCACCTGTCCTTTCAAAACAGAAAACCACCAGACTATCCAGTTAAAGACAGTAATTCCAAAAACACCTGCAAACAATCCTCCTCTCCTCTCCTCTCCTCTCCTCTCCTCTCCTCTCCTCTCCTCTCCTCTCCTCTCCTCTCCTCTCC
>JASVER010000079.1:4208938-4355951 GCA_030449065.1 Oceanodroma leucorhoa | reverse complement strand
ATGGGCCGAGGCCAATTGCATGAGGTTCAACAAGGCCAAGTGCCGGGTCCTGCACTTGGGTCACAACAACCCCAGGCAGTGCTCCAGGCTTGGGGAAGAGTGGCTGGAAAGCTGCCCGGCGGAAAAGGTCAACGGTTGGACTCGATGATCTTAAAGGTCTTTTCCAACCTAAACAATTCTATAATTCTATGATTCTATGATTCTATGCTTCTACTCTTAATCTCTCTAACCCAACCCACAAACATAACTTCAATATTAACACTAAACAGGTGATGATCATACTAGGGATAATGCAACCCCTCTGCTGAATGAGGCAGGGGACCTGGTGACTAAGGACATGGAGAAGGTACTCAATATCTTGTTCACCTTCGTCTTTACTGACTTGCTCTCAGCAGTCCCAGGTGGCAAAGTCTGGAGCAAGGAAGACATATCCTTGGTGGAGGAGGATCAGGTTAGGGAACAAACTGGATATGCATGAGTCCATGGGAACTGATAGGATGTACCCATGAGTGCTGGGAGAGCTGGACGATGTCCTTGTGAAGCCATTCTCAATTATCTTTCAAAGCTTGTAGCAATTGAGGAAGGTTCCTGAGAACTGGAAGAACGCAAACGTCTCTCCTACCTTCAGGCAGTGCAAAAAGAAGGATTCAGGGAATGATAGGCCAGTCAGCCTTGGTCCCTGGGAAGGTGATAGAGCAAATAATCCTGGAAATAATTTCTAAGCGTATGAGGGACAAGAAGGTGATTGGGAGTAGTCAGCATGGATTTGTGAAGGAGAAATCACTTAACCATCCTGATCATCGTCTGCAGAGAGATGAGTGGCTCAGTGGATGAGGGGAGAACAGTGAATGTTGCTTATCTTGACTTTAGTAATGCGTTGACAGTCTCCCATAACATCCTTATTGATAAACTGATGAAATATGGCCTAGATAAATGGACAGTGAGGTGGACTGAAAACTGCCTGAACTGCCAGGCTCAAAGTATCAGCAGCAAAGTCCAACCAGAGGCCAGTCACTGGTGATGTAACCCAGGGGTTGATACTGGGTCCAATACTATTAAGCCTCTCGTTAATGACCTGGATGAGGCAGAGTGCACGCTCAGCAGGTTTCCAGATTATACAAAACTGGAAGGAGTGGCTGATACATCAAAGGGTTGCACTGCTATTCAGAGGGACCTGCACAGGCTGGAGAAATGAGCCCACAGAAACCTCCCAAAGTTCAACAAAAGAAAATGACAAATCCTGCCCCTGGGAAGGAATAACCCCAGGTACCACCACAGGCTGAGGACAACTGGGCTGGAAAGCAGTTTGGCAGAAAAAGACCTGGTAGGGGTCCTGGTAGACACCAAGTTGACTGTGAACCAGCAATGTGCTCTTGAGGCAACGAAGGTCAACAGTCTCCCGGGCTACATTAGGCAGAGAGTTGCCAGCAGGTTGAGGGAGGTGATCCTTCCCTTTTGCTCAGCCCTGGTAGGACACATCCAGGTGCTGGGTCCCTTTCTGGGCTCCCCAGTACAAGAGAGACATGGACATACTGGAGCAAGTTGCGTGAAGGGCTATGATGATTTTTAAGGGACTGGAGCATCTCTAATATGAGGACAGGATGGGAGAGCTGGGGGTTTTATTAATGTGCATAAAACCTTATGGGTGGGGTAAAGAAGATGGAGACAGGCATTTCTCAGTGGTGCATAGTGAYAGGACAARAGGCAATGGGCACAAACCGAAATATRGGAATTTCCATCTGAGCATTAGTAAAACCTTATTTGCACTGAAGGCGGTCAAACACTGGAACAGGTTGCCCAGAGAGGTTGTGGCATCCTCACTCTTCAAGATATTAAAAACCCAACTGGGCAAAGACCTGAGCAACCTTCTCTAGGAAAACCTGCTTTGAGCAGGTGGTTGGACTAGATGATCTCCAGAGGTCCCTGCCAGCTTCAAATATTCTATGATTCTTCGGTTCATGGTTCTACTTCTCTACCCTCTCCTTGTCTTTTTTCTGTGTACTCAACAGTCTCAACTTTGCTTGCTTTCCATTTGAGGAGTCTCAGTCATGATCTCCAAGCAACCTTCCTTCTCTACCATTATGGACATTGCCACCATCCTGTCRCATGCCCATCACCTTGATAGCAGCTTCAACTCAGACTCCTCTTCCAGATGCCACTTCCCAGTTACATGGAAGTCTTGCAGATCTGTTCTGTATAACATACTTAAGAYAATACCTTTCTTCTCTACCTACCCATCTAGGTAAATCTCTTATCTCAGCCTTTTATCATTGAACATCTTAATTACTGCAGAATCCCTTTCTCTGATTCTTCAGACGTAAATTTCCCCTGATGATATTCCCTGTATGCAAAGGCCATTTTCCCAGATATAGTATTGATTTCCCTACCTCATTTATATCAAAACTAGGGTGTCTGCATCCAGTCAACCCACACAACCATTTTCCACAGTCCACGTGCTGGATTTTCAAATGAGTGCTGTTTTCTTCCATGCTGCTCCCCATAAATATCTATAAAATGACCTTGTTAGTCTCTTCCCTTTTCTGCAGTAATATCTAGAAAGCATTGACAAGGGCTAGGCTGCAGATGCTCTATTAGCATTGCCTGTCATACTGACCAGCACTTTCTTATTATATCCATGGGTCTCCATCTGTCTGTCACTATCCATGGCTTCTTGATTCGTACTTATATGTAAGTCATTTCATGCGGAGAATGTCTATGTTTCTAGGGTGCCTGGCACAGAAATGAGTCCTTGACTGGGACTGTAAAGCAAGTTATTATTGTCAGATAATAAAAATAAACACAAATCAATAATAGACAYGTTCTAAAGAAATTAGTCAGGATGGATTTATGAAGGAGAAATTCCTCACAACTCCAATTAGAGAAATCTGCACAAGAAACATTTAACATTTGATTTTAAACAACAAAACATAATTAAAACATCCCACGTACTGGAATTAGTACTCACTTTTTGTATTTATCTTCTTAGAAATATCTAGGAATAATCCATCAAATACTTGTTGTAGGTTACAGTTTTAACCTGGACATGTGTTATTCTCAGTCTACCTGTAAAAAGACACAGACAAAAAAAATTAGTGTTTTGTTYAGTGATTTTTAACTGATTTGCTATCCTAAATGAATTAAAAACAACTGCTAACAGTTAGGACAAATAAAACAGTCATCTACACATACGTGGTTCCTACCGTAATATCACATCAGCATTGTACTAGGGTGTGCTTATTCATGCCATGGAAATAAATGTATTTATTAAATACAAACTAAAGCTTTCTGTACAGCACTTAGAATTAAATGCCTGTCCTTGGTTAACTGTGCAAACATCCATCCCCTTGCCAAAAGTAATTTACCAATTCCTCTACTGTAGTTTCAAGTGTTTCTGATTAACATGGTAGTTGTGTGATTTTACAGTCCTTAGAAGGTGAAAGAATTTTTTTATTTATGTGGTTATATCCCAAATATTTCCTTCCTTAAATCTTTTACCTTTGTTAGAACAAAATGACTAAGATCTTATGCAGAYGCTTCTTGTTGTTTCCACTCATATCAGTAAATTTTGTCTTATCTGAGTTGCTCGTGGTATYGAAGAGCGTCAGTTTAAAAGTAACAATGTGTGTGTGACAAACCCGTCACGCCACAAGCAGGAGGTTCAAAAAAGTGTAGCACAGCACTGGGGCTCTTCTTCTCTTATGCCTCTCGTTAGCTGATTAGCCTCAAACCCCCTCTCTTGGCTCCTTTCCTTGTCTCAGGGAGACAAAGTCCCATAGGGACTGCGGAGGTGGAGAAGCGACCGCAGCAACTGGGTGTGTGTGGTTTCATTGAAAGCCATATTCGCTAGGGCCAGCAACTCTCCCAGGCTACCCATTTTGCTTCATATGCATCTATTTTACTTACATTCTGGTGCACAAGGTCTTGCAGAATTGAAAAAAAAAATTAAGAAATATGAATGATGTGGTAGCAGGMTATTATAGAGGTGGGCTTCCATGTCCTTCCTTGGCAACCTGTTTCTGCATGTATCATCCAAAACTACATTGACCTTTTAATCTTGCCAATTGTAAATTTTTGAAACCAAGCTGTCCACCCAAAAGGTACAAAGGTCAGCTTTAAATAGCTGCACTGCTACATTGCCCTTTATTCCATGGTCCACATCCTTTGGCTTCCTTCCATTAATTCTGCTTCTTGAACAGCCCTCCTTTCTGCTGATTGTGTCCTCGTACAGATTATTTCTCCCCCATATGCATTTTTCGAAGCTGCACCTCATTTTGTCRTTTTCTGCCTAAGGTTTCTAATCTATCTTCACTGATTTATGCAGTGCTTCCCAATTTGGATCATCTGTGATTTTAATTAATATGTACTCTTTTCCTGTCTTTTGGYTAATGAATGAAGATGTTTAAAGAAGACTGGACTCAAGACTGCTCCCTGATGTTCCCCCACTAGAAAACTCATGCGATTCAACGCATTTTCGTTTATTATTTCACTTTGCTAATGGCTCTGTGAATGGTTTTTAATCAACATCACAGGGTCCTTATCTAAGCCAATCTGAATTAATTTTGTGAGTCTCCTCTCTCACTGGTGTTCACTTCAATGAGAGGGAAAACAAAAGCAGAAAAAGCCATCGCTCACCAGAATACTYTTCTGGGAGATCTGGAAATGATGAGGAGGTGAGAATAAATTTTTCATTCTCCTCTCTCAAGACTCTGGTACATTTATAGTCCCGCACCACCATAATATCTATACTTCTCCTAATTTTTAATATATGTATTTTTAAACCGCTTGTCAGGGTAAGGCCGTGCTATTATTCCCACTTTTGTGAGTAAGCTCCAGCACAGAGAGAATAAAGACGTCTTCAGCTCTGCTCCTTTAGCAGTCATGGTTACAGATTGAGAGGTTACGGTTGCTTTTGCATTTACACCTCTCTTCTGGAAGTTACTGTGCCATGCCTGCCTGTGTAGCTCTGGGATGACCCATCAAATGCACCACCAAAGTGAGTTCATCTCTTCTTTAAAAAAAAAAAAAATAAATCTATGTTTATATGTCTATATATACATATCTATATCATGATCTGAATGCCATTTTGAAAGACTGAGCCCAACTAGACGTAAAGCGATGCCAGAAAAAGTGAGCATCAGGTACCCAGAGCACATAACTGCTTAATCCAGAYGATAGTATATAGAATAAGTCATACAGTAACATCTGTTGGATCTGGTCCTGAAAGTGATTTGGGCATCTCCTTCTCACCCAGCTGGCTGTTGAGATATTTCTGAAGTACTGGACCGAAGTGCTTTCCTTGATGTTATAATGATTGTACTGCATTTGAACCCAGATCTGCAAAATTTAAAACGTGTTCCCCACCTAAGGACTTCTCTCCTTTTCTATCAAGAGGATAATAATGTCATGTGATGGACATTTACGCTCCAGTCAGGGCTCTAAGACTGCATTTTTCTGTTCCCTAAAAAGTAGGATCTCACTCTGTCCACATGCACAACTTCCTCCACTGTCACCTCCTGATAAACAGTTTTCATGCGATAGTTACATCCCTTTTGGATGAAAACAAAAAGYACCTTTCTGCTACAGAAAAAAAGGGTTAGGAAAGGGACTTGTAGTATGGACTTACTTTATGTGGGTTACTTATTTTCTGAAATATTAACTGATGTTTCTGAATCAGCTCTGAAATATTCTCAGAAACTTCAAGTTTATGTGTTTTTTAATAAAAGCCAGCAGGATTAAAAATATGACAATTATACTCTCTTCCCTCCCACCCCCYTCACCAATCAAAACTCATGGGAAAAAAAAAAAGAAAAGAAAAAGAAGTAAAAGGACCAAATATTTCCAGGAGCATCAACAGTCATAAAGAAACTAATCATGAGCTAAGAAATGATCTAAAGGAGCACAGAGGGAGGTAAAAACATGAGGAAGACAATTTAGGAAATATTTGCAGGAGCAAAATTTATAAATACTCATTATATTTTTTAAACACGTCAAAATTAATATGTGTTCTTGCTTCTGCGTTTCTCATTAATATATTTAGTGCCAAAAGACATGTAGGACAAAATGTTTGTCACCAATATTCTCTTCATATTAGGAAATAATTACACCTTTTTTTCACTCCAAACTTTCAAACACGGCCTAGTTGGAAATGAATTGCCTTTGACTTGCTAAAAATAAGCATAAGAAACTTAATCTAAGTCCATCACCAGTGCAATTTATACTATACACAACTTCAGTGAGGTGTAATTAGCACTGTATTGCAATAATTTATTATTGGTTTAAAAAGCCTGAACAATCAGGACCCCACAGCAAAATGGGAAAATGGGAARCTATGTGCCAGATATATTATTCTGGTTTATATTAATTCAGTTATTTTACCTTTGGTGCACATTCATCTATCCATACAATGCGAATGCTCCATTGAGAAGGATGCTGAATATTGAACCTTTGGTTCAATATGAAATATGAACTCTGAGGCATAGCTGCRATAATACTTCCATTTGCATTATTATGATTAACATTCCCCTGAATAGGAAGCATCCAGCAATATTAATTGCAGAAATAGTGAGATTCCAATTGTCATAAATCACTGTGCAGTGTAAAGCAAGCTCTCCGAAAACCTTATAGAAAAACTCTTTTTTTGTGTGTTTTTTGGAGTTAATTTCAACCTCATTTTCGCCAGGCTTTCCCATTTGTGTCTGTTGACAAGACAGTAATTATGCTTTTCTCTTGATTAACACATTCTTTTCAGTAAGGTCCCAAACAGCTTTCACATGAAAGGCTGAATTCAACAGAGCATGGTTTTTCTCATTAAAGACTTAGCATTCACCCATAGTTAATTTATCACACAGATACTTCCTGTCTCGTAGGAAGAAGGCTGGCCTTGAAGGTAATGCTCTTGATYTGATCAGAAGTTTTTTCCACAGCAGTTGAAATGAATGCCTTTTCAAATATGATGATTATTGAATTCATTTACTAAGTGAAAATAGGGGGGAAAATGGTATACAATTTTTCTAATAAAGCACAGATCCAAGGGAGATTTCTCCTTACTGGAAACAGTATCATCTCTAAATCTATACAAGCTTATTGAATCTTTATATATATATTTATATCAAGTCAACATTTCCCCCTTCGCTACCATTTCTGTTGTTAGTAAAATTGGCAATATTCATTGATTAATCAAAGCGAGCAACCTTGACATTTAGTGCATCAGCTTTCACTCGTAACAGGCGTACGATGCAATGATTTATTCTGATGTATTACATTGTACCCTAAAGAGCATCCAAAAAAAAAAAGGCTTTCATTATCAGTGTTGTGAAAACAAGGCATCTGCATCAGGGACCACACACGGGGAGAGAACATTTTCTTGTCACCTGTGCTCTTTAATCCAGACTTTTGATGGTTGAATTGTTTTGGGGTTTGTTTGCTCGGGGGTTTTTCGGATATGTTATTTCAAAATGTATCATATGTTCAAAAAGCAGCTGAGGGGTCTAAGCAGTGTTCAGCACTGGAAATAGTAGAGCTTTTCCTGGCTAGCCTGCTGCTTTGGTCCATCCTTGGTTAACTCACAGTAGGTGTGATGTCCCCGATGTCCCTGAATTACTGTGGTACCAATTGAATTCCTAATGACAGTGCCCACTTTGCAAGAAAACACCTCCCCTGAGATGGCAGTTAATTAGTGCCATCCTCAACAGCACAAGAAACGGTCATAGATGGCCTGGCTGCTGCCAGGAGGCTGAGGGAAGGAGGTCATGGACATGCCCTCACCAAGGATGTACAGACTAACTATGCATTTCTGGAAAGGTCTGTGTTAGTCCCCATCTCTGGGCCTGTTGCGCTGTCGCTAGAGGATCCTGCAAAGCAGTTAGACATGTTCTGTAGTCCGCTCCATCCCCAAATAATGCTTTTAGCAGACATTTACTATTAAGAACATGCTTAAGTCTCACTGAAGTCAGCAGAGCTTCAATATGTGCCTGAAGTCAAGTGTTCCCTCAGAGCATCATGGCTGAAGAGGGACAGATTGATGAGTCGGAGGYACATACTCATGACCAGAATTAAATAAATACATAAACTGGTTATGATTGCCTTCGTGCTGCACATTTCTCTCCATCTCTTTTTCCATTATCACCCTCTGCTGTAAATGATGACTGGGGGTTTGATGTCTAACAGCAGCTAATCGGAGTGAGGCGGGAAGCAGAGGCAGCATGTGCGGAAATGAGCTGAAAAGCATCCTTCCAAACGARGCCCTGCTCACAGGACAACCTCTCATTATTTTGTTCCCCCATGGAGAACGGAACGGCAAGGCTGATGTATTCAGAGATCATAGGCATGTTCCAAAAGGCAGCAAATGAAAGCAGAAGAGAGTCTTGTTAGGTTCAGCAGAGTCAAAGGACATCTTTCTGTAAGGCAAAGTATTCCTTTGCAATGACTGAAGCTCAACCACCACCATAACCCTATCGCTCTCTACAACTACCTGAAAGGAGGCTGTAGTGAGGTGGGTGTTGGTCTYTTCTCCCAAGTAACAAGTGATAGGACRAGAGGAAATGGCCTCAAGTTGCGCCAGGGGGAGGTTTAGATTGGATATTAGGAAAAGATTTCTTCACCGAAAGGGTAGTCAGGTATTGGAAMAGGCTGCCCAGGGAAGTGGTTGAGTCACCATCMCTGGAGGTATTTAAAAGATGTGTAGGTGTGGTGCTTAGGGACATGGTTTAGTGGYGGACTTGGCAGTGCTAGGTTAATGGTTGGAGTTGATGATCTGAAAGGTCTTTTYCAACCTAAATAATTCCATGATTTTATGATTCTATAAACATGCCCCAGACCTGCACATCCTCTCTTTTCATACCAAATTGACACCCGGTGTAGAAATACTTAGTGGCTTCAGACTAACATTTCATTGTCATACACTGACATCTTGTYATCAGAAGAAACAAATTATTATAATTATGTCCTGGTTTCAGCTGGGATAGAGTTAATTTTCTTTCTAGTAGTTGGCATAGTGATGTGTTTTGGATTTAGGATGAGAATAATGTTGATAACACAGGGATGTTTTTGTTATTGCTGAGCAGGGCTTACACAGAGCCAAGGCCTTTGCTGCTCCTCACCCCACCCCACCAGCCAGTGGGCTGGGGGTGCACAAGGAGTTGTGAGGGGACACAGCCGGGACAGCTGACCCCAACTGACTAAAGGGATATTCCATACCGTATGATGTCATGCTCAGTATATAAACTAGGGGAAAAGCTGGCGGGGGGTCCGCCGCTCAGGAACTGGCTGGGCATCGGTCAGTGGTTGGTGAGCAATCGCATTGTGCATCACTTGTTTTGTATATTCTTTTATCATTATTTYCCCTTTCTTTTCTGTCCTATTAAATTGTCTTTTTCTCAACCCACAAGTTTCACCTCTKTTTTTCKAATCTCTCCCCYATCCCACTGCAGGGGGTGTGAGCGAATGGCTGTGYGGTGTTTAGCTGCCTGCYGGGTTAAACCACAACAAATGATCATCGTGATCATCATCCACACAATCAGCCCTTGGTGGGAAATACATGGGGAAGGCAGAGCTTAGAAAGCTAGCAGGAGGTCCTTCATAACCAACCCATAGCAGGTGACAAGATTTTCCCGGACGGACCGTCATCCCTGGACACTTATTCAGCTGGGAAAGAGTTAAGGCTTGTTATCCAAGCCTCTTTTGGATAAACAGGAAACAAGGGAGGACCATTAGAGAGAGGATGGAGAGTGCAGGCTGAGCCATCCTGGGGGAGGAACTGCAGAGGCAGTTAAGCCTGGAGAGCTGCTCTTTCCAGAAGCACCTCTTCTTTTTAAGCCCACACATCAAGCCAATTTTGAACCTCATCAGCCAGGACAGCTCCCAGTGGAGTGAGCGTTCTGCACATCCCAATCTGTTCCAATTGTGTCATAGGGGCCATTTCACAGTATTTCATCTCTGCTGTTATTTTTTTTTAAGAAGGGTGATGCTGGTTTTTAAGCAGCTGGAGGACTACATTTATAGAGCAGGTTGGAAAAGGCTCCACAGTGGAGGCTTCTCAGAATTAAGATAATTTTCTCAGTGTGTAATAATTTCATGTGAAAAATTGGATTTCTGGGAAATGGTAGCAGAAGTAAAGGATGTGGAATGTGTCCTGTTGAGCTTTGGCARAATTACATTTTATGTTCATCAAAGAATTACTGCCCTGTGCCCTTTGCGTACCAAGCTCTTCTTCCTCACTTGTTGCAAGATCACCAGATATGCCTTGTGCAAAAAGTTGGCTTTCATGTTCTACTTTTAATTGTGCTATATCTAAGTCTCATTTACATGCATATACAGATTTATTTCGGCTAACTTTAGACATCTACATATTAGATGTTGAAGAGCTATCAACCTAGGCTCACTCGGATGTCTAATTTTTAGTTACGTAAGTTAATAGCCAAYGAGCCTCACCCCAAGTATGTTTTCTCAGTGCAAACGAGTACCTATCTCTTCAGCCAATAATTGTAACATTGCCTTGACAAAGGCTAAGCAGCATTTCAATAACGACACTGTTCAAAACATTACAGTTGACCACGACAATAAGCCCAGTAAAAACTTATTTTATCAAGCCAGGAGAACTTGAGGACAGAATACTCAGTTTCGGCCAACTGGAACAAAGAAACTTGGCATTTTCATCAGTCTAAAGTGTAGCGATGTTAATTGAGTTGCTTCTGCTGTGGAAATTTGATTCATTGAACTTATATTTCAGGTGGGCTAAGCAATTGTACCAAAATGTAACAGCTYCTCTCTCATAGTGAAGTTGGTCCTATACTTGCAGAGTTTAAAATTAACATACCCATCTGCTCGAGGCTTGCAAAGCAGTTTAGAAAGCCAGCTTTCATGCATGTATAAAACCTTTCTTTAGAGTTTACTGCAAAATTTGCTTTGAAATGCTCATAATCCATATTGCTAAATTCAAAGCATTAAAATATGTATTTTGTGTAAAATATCTCCAAAATAAATATTTTCCTGGTCTTCGGGGAGGGGTGGGGGGGGGGAAGTCTTCTTTGGCTTCTGGATGATTTTTTGGGAAAAAATATTTTTTCTGTTTGGGTCATTTCATAACTAAAAACATTTCTCCTGGCCTATTTGAACTGTATATTAAAAATGTCCTTGTAGAAGAAAGAATTTCTGTATTGCCTAGAAAAGTATCACAGTATGTTTCCCAGTACGCAACAGATTTTTCTATAATTGTTGCTCAATTGTCCTGTAACGGCTTCAGGTCTTTCAGCACAGACTTGACCAACAATAAAACATAATCTCACCATCAATACACTTTTCGTTGAAGCTGTTAAATGRAAGCAACAATCTTTCCCTTTATCCAATGCTGATCTATAATCCAAAACCCTTCAAACGCTTTGCAATGAAGGGTAATTGCTCCCCCTATTTTTTTGCCAGTGGGTAGGTAAGCTGTCATTGAGACGTTTACAGGAGCACAGCTATTGAGCTCAAGGATGGAAAACTTGACCCTGATAAAAGCTGGTAATTGTAGACTGGAGCCCATGTTTCTTGTGGGCTATAAACTATCCTGCATACCACCTTATACATGCTATCTGGTCATTTTGTACATTATTTGTAYATCTGAACTTTGACATACTCTGGCTTGAAAATGATTGATTTTAGGAAAACTGCAACTTCTTTGCAATGTTTTTATCTCACTTGCCACAGCCACAGTGGGATAACACATTCTCCACAATAACTCCACTGAAACATTTGTGTTTGCAAATTTCTTAAGAGTGGAATAAGCATAAAAAATGCCAGACACCAATGATTAACAAGATGTACAAAGCAAAAGCTCCCAGTATAACCGTCATAACAAATTAATGGTACATGAAATGGATATTAAATAATCTTTTAACATATTTTTAAAGCTGTTTTCTCAGAAATTAAAACATTATGTAGCTGCTGGAGTGGACCAACAGGTAGATTGGGTTAGATGATAGTTCTGCACTGCTTGGGGGCACACTGAGCCTGAAATGTGCTGCTGAACCCATTCCTTAATTTGTAATTGATTTACTGGTGTAAATCAACTGGTTGTTGCATTAGTGAGACCAGTACCATGTGAACAGAGGGAAAGGACACTGTTCCTGAAGCTCAGTGCTTCTGGGTTAGGAGGATGTGCTCCTCACCGTTGTCTCCTTGCTTCYTGGGGGTGTAACACTGCTGGGGAGGGTGTCGAGAAAGGGGTGCGCTCAAGGTGGACCACGCAGGGACTTCTTCACATACCSACCCCTGTGCCTCTGCCACAGCCTGTCTCCTCCAGCTCAATGTGATCACACCCCAACACATGACATGTCCAAAGAGGAATGGGTAGTGGTTCTCCTGGGACTAACCAAGGGTGCTTCTGACCCTGAGAGACGATACCACCTATCTGAGGCATCTTCTGGGCTGGCAGGTCTGACACAATACTTAAGAAAGACTTGCACATTTCCAAACCAGCAAAGAGAAGCCAGGTCAGATATCCTAGGACATCCCAAATGAATCAAAACTTTAATCCATCAAAGAACACATTCATAACCGTATTCTTTCTCTGCAGCCCACCACATGCTACGTCTACCCCATTACTACGTGCTTAGCAGCCTGTCCTGCTGGCCATCATGCTGAGGCAAATGTAGGCATGCTGTGATGCCCTCTCTGGAAACCATGGAAGAATTTACCTCCTGCATTTAGGTGGCGTATTGACATTTGAATGGCTTTAATGAGGGTCCCCACTGCAAAGGAGCAATCAAGGGTAGAGCTATGAAAAGGTTTTCACTTATGGTGACAGGAGAGGTCTGTGGCCTCTGAATGCCCTTCTCTCCCTCCGTTACCTATCCTGGAAGCCCAGGGTGAATAATTTAAGTACTTCTGGAAAGTCCCAAGAATGAGGTGGTATTAAAAAAGGTCAAAGCGTACACTTTACAAATGTATCTACATAGATATACATACGCACATATATAAACACGTAGTGAAATTTGCTGTTATCAAAAGCACTACAAATACCAAATGAGGGCTGAACAGCTGGAGCTAGATTGGCATATTGTACTGTACTGTAATGACTCAGCACAGGAGTATTTCATTTCCTCCCAGAGGCAAAATGTCTCTCCTTCTCAACTGGAAAGACTGGGGTGGCTGAGCTGCCTTTGCTTTTTACTGAGTTCATACGATGATACTAAGGGCTATACTTTTATAAGCAAGATGCTGTGGATCAGAATTGCAGCATTTTTTTTAATTTCCCTTAGAATAAGGAAAAAACGGGCAGTCAGGTATTAGCTACACAGAAGAACTCGAACCTCTCAATAATCACACCCAAATGCAGAAATCCCATTCAGCTCCTACCTCTGCCAGAAACAAATTCTGTGTCATGGGAAAAGCCCCATCACTAACCCTTGCTTCAGACCTTCTTTCTACTCAGTTCCTTAATAAAAGAAGAACACACCCTCTGTCGAGTGCTGGGACTGCAAGAAGGAACCTGTTTAATGAGATGCTGTAACAGCCTCTCCACCAGACTTGTCATAAGTATCTTTACAACTGTGATTGTAGCAGGAAGAGTTCACTGGATTATTTTTATAACCAGCCTCATTATTCTCCACCCCCAGTTAATAATTTGTATAAAAATAACATTTCAGTTTTTATAGAAAATTTTGAATTCTCTGATTCTGATGGCAATAGCCCCCCCCCTCCACACACCCACACACTTCAGGCTACCCCCAGGACAATGTGTTGTACAAATAGCATTAAGGTTCGACTTTGAGCTACTYTTCCTCATTTCATTATTTAATACATCTCAAGGAGGGCTTGAAGCTAATKCTATCATCTTGAACAAATTGATAGGATCTTTCCCTGCACGATAGAAGTTGAAAAAAAGCAGAGGATCCTCCTGCATCCCCCTTGCCCATGCTGCAGCTCTGCTCCCAGCTGCTCCGTCCCTCCTGACRTACTGTAGATCCGCTTTTTACCACTTATCAATAGATCTCCATCATTCTCTGAATGAGAACRACATTCCTTCAGACCTGTTTTTGTAAAGCAAACCTATATCCATAGGAGCAATTAGTCCCCTGCTGTGAGTTTAGACATGCCAGCTATACTGCAGCTGCTCTCTGTTGCCGGCACTAAATTTTCCTCAGTAGTGGATCAACGTGTTTAAACACTTTGATCTTCTTTATCTCATCGACGAGATTTGAAAGCCTCCTGGATGAACAAGTTTTCTTTCGGGTGCAACTCCATCTCATCCACCATTTCAGTGCTGACCTGAAAGTTTTGTGCTTTATTTACTGGAGAGGCGTCATCTTTTGAAATGCCTTCTCACATCCTCTCAGAAAGACTTTTTTTTTTCCCCCTAACACTGAGCTTAAGTAACGGTACTTCAAACAGCAGATAAGAGGCACAAAGGGGACTCAGTCTTATACACAGGGATTCAGAATCATCTTAATCGCCGTCACGCACTTTCCCATTTTCTTTTTAATCTCCCGCAGCACAGTGTGCACCAAACACAGCTGAGAACTTGCTATTTAAGCTGCCTTATTACTGTTACGTTATGAAAGCTTAACTAATGTTTAGAATATATGAGCACAAACAAACTGAGGCGAGGGAACATGCGCCTCGGATGGGGGTACAGTTAGGTAGGTGATGGGAACTAAGAATTAGTGTCCCCATCCTCTTTCTGATGGGTTGAGGCTTACTCTGTTTTCTCACGTCTCCAGGAGCCAGGAGTGAACTATTAGTGATGTGAAACTGCTGAGCAGGAAAAAGCATGGGGTGACTGTCAGGCTTATTCCTCCAACCAACATCGAATTCCTGATTTTCCTACCCAAACCAACTCTCTGCCCCTCTGCACGCCGTGGGGTTGGTACAGTTGCGGATGGGGAATCCAGCTCATATCTCATTAATGAAATTACCAGTCTGAGCTTTGGACTGTAGATTGGTTTAACCCCAAACTGACCTAATTTACTCTCGTGTAAGATGTTACCTCCTGTGATAAAGGCAAGAGAGTTACACCGCTCGTAAAACAGATGGGAGGAGATGAAGGAGCCCAGAGAGTTTAATTGATATTACAACTTTCTGGATCTAAGGACCAAATTAACAGAGGGCTGCGCTCTTATCAAAATACTTGCTCAGAAATGCAGACAAGGCATTTGCCCTCACCCCCGTCTTTTGGTGCTGGCAGTGACACAGCTCTAGAATAAACAGCATAATTAGAGACTTTTTCTTCATGAAGGTTTGCTCCCTAGGCATGATTTTAATACCACAGTCAATCAGAAGACTTGATGGAGAGACAGATAACTGAGTCAAAACTTAGGTGAAGATTATTTCTGCTGCGGTTTGAGTGCTCCCACCCTGCACCGGCTGGTTTTATTACGCAGGTGGATGGAATGCGCTCTGCCCCATTTCCAAGGGAGCCACACAAGCCCGGCATAAATCAGTCAGCAAGTACCTTGAACCGCACATATTAGGAATGCAAGTGAGAGGAATTCCAAAATGAAGCATGTTTAGACAAAGAGGTGATTATGGCATGGAGAGAAAAGGAGTGCAAAAATTTCAGCTGGAACCAGGGAAGGAGCACAGTAGCTCAAGGAGGTGGAAAGTCCGATACTGTATTTATGAAGCCTCATAAACAGGGTGATTTTAATCTCCTGAATAYGATATACAGTATGATATGTATTGGAAGTAAGTATCACAGACCGGTTCCCAAAGAGGATTTTGGGGACTGATGTTCTAATATCCATGTAGCCTAGAGAGCCAGATTCTGGCCTCATTTATAAAGGGTCTGCCCAGGTGTGCTATTATGGATGTCGATGGAGTTACGCAGTGCAATGCAGAATGCAGTCAAATGATACCTAAGTGTCTTGTGTTTGCAGAAAAAGGAGGGGACAACAGAGTGGTTGGAAGCACTGCATGCTGCAAGTTTGACCATAAAAACACATTCCCAGTGGGTCAGCACCTGTTTCGATAAATGGTTTACTTGAAACACACAATGCAGTAGAGCTCGCACATTTATCCATATGGCACTAACACGAACTGCCAGCTGTGGCCAGTCGTCCAATATGTTCACCCTCCATCTATGACATATGAAACCATATGGAATCATCTATCCATTAGGAAGAGMTCATTTTCAGACAGGAAGGTTTTTTGACACAATTATTAGCTGTGGCGTTCTTGACCAGGAACAGGCTGAAATAGGCAGGAAACAAAAAGGGGCTTATGTTGTCTTAAAGGGTCATGTGAAGAATTTTCTGTTTTTAAATCATCTTTCAAGCTGGTCTTTTTTTTTTTTTTTTTTAAAAGAGTGCCTTTTATCTCTCAGCTTAGTGTCATTCTGCTGCATGGGTTGCTTTTCTCTCCACCCGTTTCTGCGATGAGTGATCATGGCACATGAGGGCTACTGGTTTCCCCTGAGTTTGGGTTTGATTAGGGCCAGCAGACAGGTACGTGACTTGCTAGGAACAATGTGTTTTAGGACCAGCTGCTGCAAACCCTATTCGCAAACAAGTGGTCCCAGAACTGGGACCCAACCGTATTTCCTTCCTAAGTGACCTTCTCTTTGCACACGCTGTGGGTTTTGCTCTGAACCAAAGCTAAACACTGCATATCAGCATAACATCAAAGGAAAACAGTGGCAAAACAGAGTCACTGGCTGAATTCAATAATATCTTTATTGAGACAGAAAATCCTATTAGGGCACTTCGCTGCTCTCAGTCTGGAATAACTCAATTACTCTTGATTTGCACCAATGCAAATGAGATGAGAATCTGCCCCCAGAACACTTGCTAGCTACGCTCACTGACATGATCAGAAGTACAGTGTTCCCTATAATCAGCCCTGGTTTACCTCTAATGGATATAAGCAGAGACAAGAGCCTCAGGCGTTTCAGGCTCTGTAGTGAATAGTTGATCCCYGTCTGCCTGTAAAGTACGCAGATTACATACGGAGAATCTGAGAAGCTTATTTTGGAAATGATGTGGCCCCCAAATGAGTCGGAAATCAGGAAATATTTTTTAACTGTAGTACTCAGAGATACTGGACCTCTCCCCCCACATGCATTGTACCTCACCTAATACAGCAGAAAGAATTCTGAGTTAAATCAGTATGATGAGATGAAAATCAGCTCTGACCTGTGATACATCACGGACTATCCAAGGAAGAGAAAGATGGCATAATTACTGCTRATATTAAAAATAAATTTGAAGTAAGAATTTCTTAGGCCTAACACCCTGGTACTTGATTTGGGCTCTTACACACTGTAGCGATTCTAGATAGACCAGTCAGTAGACATCAGTTCAAAACCCAGTTGTGCAAAGTGCAGACTCGATAGATGACATCAAACACCGGTGAAATTTTGTAAAGTGATCAGTTANCCAAAAACCAGTATCTGCTATTGTTGATGGTGGTTGGATTCTAGTTTACCTTGAATTTTCCTTTCTCTTTTTTTTTTTTTTTTTTTAAAAGAGTGCCTTTTATCTCTCAGCTTAGTGTCATTCTGCTGCATGGGTTGCTTTTCTCTCCACCCGTTTCTGCGATGAGTGATCATGGCACATGAGGGCTACTGGTTTCCCCTGAGTTTGGGTTTGATTAGGGCCAGCAGACAGGTACGTGACTTGCTAGGAACAATGTGTTTTAGGACCAGCTGCTGCAAACCCTATTCGCAAACAAGTGGTCCCAGAACTGGGACCCAACCGTATTTCCTTCCTAAGTGACCTTCTCTTTGCACACGCTGTGGGTTTTGCTCTGAACCAAAGCTAAACACTGCATATCAGCATAACATCAAAGGAAAACAGTGGCAAAACAGAGTCACTGGCTGAATTCAATAATATCTTTATTGAGACAGAAAATCCTATTAGGGCACTTCGCTGCTCTCAGTCTGGAATAACTCAATTACTCTTGATTTGCACCAATGCAAATGAGATGAGAATCTGCCCCCAGAACACTTGCTAGCTACGCTCACTGACATGATCAGAAGTACAGTGTTCCCTATAATCAGCCCTGGTTTACCTCTAATGGATATAAGCAGAGACAAGAGCCTCAGGCGTTTCAGGCTCTGTAGTGAATAGTTGATCCCYGTCTGCCTGTAAAGTACGCAGATTACATACGGAGAATCTGAGAAGCTTATTTTGGAAATGATGTGGCCCCCAAATGAGTCGGAAATCAGGAAATATTTTTTAACTGTAGTACTCAGAGATACTGGACCTCTCCCCCCACATGCATTGTACCTCACCTAATACAGCAGAAAGAATTCTGAGTTAAATCAGTATGATGAGATGAAAATCAGCTCTGACCTGTGATACATCACGGACTATCCAAGGAAGAGAAAGATGGCATAATTACTGCTAATATTAAAAATAAATTTGAAGTAAGAATTTCTTAGGCCTAACACCCTGGTACTTGATTTGGGCTCTTACACACTGTAGCGATTCTAGATAGACCAGTCAGTAGACATCAGTTCAAAACCCAGTTGTGCAAAGTGCAGACTCGATAGATGACATCAAACACYGGTGAAATTTTGTAAAGTGATCAGTTACTGTCTTCTATTTAACATRTGGCCCATCTCCAGTCCTTTTCTTCCCCTTCCCTTTTTATAGGAGCTAGCCACCACTGAAAGGATCTGAGTAACAGGTTTTGTGCGGTCCTGCTGACACTCTCGTATCATGTGTTATGGAAAAGAAAGATCAACAACTGCTAGTCCCACCACAATCCACAGTTAGGGCAGTAAATGGGAAGTCAGGAAAAAAAAAGATATTTTTTTTTTTTAAGTAATCTTCACAACAGTAGGTGGGTCTCTGCAAATGACCAGCTGTTTGGGTGTGTTTTCCATACCCAAATAATGGTATTCACAGTATTTCCTTTCTTATCAGCTGTGCCGGTTTCTGTAGTCATAGACCTGAAAGCATCCAGTGTYCACAGTGATGGTTATAAGAGCATTAATGAGAAAAGACCGACCAAGGACCTTTGCAAGCAGACTAGGAGTTACACCATAACAGAGCAATTTAATGTATAGTAAGTGGAGGTTTCAGACAACTTTTCCCTGGCTAGATGGCCATATGCAGAAGATGACCACGACAGACGCAGCAAGCGAGAATTCATACAATACACTTCAGAATATTTTAGGCACCTAATTACATGCAACATAAAACACTTGAAGTGGGGAACCTAAATCCTCTGCCTAGTTAATGGAGACATTTCCAGATAAACTAACATTTAAAACTAACATTTAACTAACATTTATCTAACATTTAAAATCAGATGGCGTGAATGCACCAGTAATTGTCCACTTTGCTGACAAAATCAACAAGGAGGTAATAAGAGTCAGTCTTGCTTAGAGCCAGAGCACTAACTGGGAAGCAGAATACATGGATTTGTTTCCTATCTATACCGCATGACCTCCATATGTTAGTCTTTCCAGGGACATTAGCCCACAGTTTTCCAGTCCTACTTTGCTGGGACTCCMGTTCAGCTAATAAAGGTTGCTGTTGTCCATCTACTAGTCACAAGCAGTTGTTCCAGCACTTCTCTCTTTTTCCCATGACCAGGGACACTTTTGTGATGAATYTGATGCTGAGATGTTTCTAAATAACTTAGACTTTCCTGAGCTACAATACTGAGCAGCACTGGCATATTGGTATCTCAGGAGGTTTCTMGTACTCCAGCAGTTCAGCCTGAAGTTTATGATCCCAGTTTCCTTTTGCAGTCATTTGTTTATTTTTATGACATTGTGACAATCATTCTCCCACTGATGATTTGCTTTTCTTTGTGTCCTGTAACTGCTTGTACTTCAGCAGCATGTCTTTATCWTGCATATTTGACATATTTTGAAACACCACATGCAAGCATCTCACTGCACAAGCAGATTAGCTCAGTGTCACGGCATCCTATGCTTTGACAGTTAAACCCATTGCTTTCCCAGCTTTGAAACCATAGCAGAAATGCCCTTACTCATATTCGTCACCCATTGCCAGCTACTTTCAGATCACTTTAGCTCTGACTTGTACATCTCTGCTTTAGACTACAATCTGGATCAGATAGCTTCCTAAGTCTACACAGCTTATTGATTAGAACTATAGAGATCATAATCAATCAGAAAGTGATAAAACAAGCTAATCTACATGCTTCAGTACATCTATATGTACAGACAGGTTGTTTAAAACATACAGATCCATAAAAATATTTCACATAGCCACCAAAATTTTATAGATCAGTGTTTGCTGCTTTCATAACTGATTTTGAACAAAACATCCCAGAAATTCAGCAAAACTTAGATGTCGCTGTTCCAACCTGGCATTTTTGCTGGGAATTGATAGGATTATTTGCTTTGTTCAGTCTTTCCCTGTGCTTCTACACCTACTGCAAACCAGTGCTATGCCATCAGTGCCAACCTAAAAGAGAGTATCCTGAGAACACGGTTGATAGTAACAGAATTTATCTCAAGCACAAAGCTTTGTGGATATATTGTGGAAGCACTAACAAAGCCCACATGCTGCACAGATCAGGCTACTAGTCTTGAGTAAGTAATCCGTTCTACAAAAAAAGTTGCCAGCCCAGCTGCAGGAGCAGCAAGCTCCAGAGCTGCCTATCAGCCAGTCTCAGAYCCATTGCATTACAATTCTGGAGAAAAAGTCAATGGAAGTTGACTGCTTTATTATTTGTCACACCAAGTCTTGAAGGAAATTCTGCTCACACTTCTTGAGCACCTCTCGTCAGCAGTTGAAGCCAACTTGCCCATTAGCAGAATGTGGCAGAAACTATATCAAACTCGAACAGGACTTGAATTCCTTCTTATTTCCGTTTTAGTTAGTGATTGGGAAGAAGATGCCCAAGACACTCTTCAAGATGAATCAGACTATAAGTKCACTTTCAGGCTGAAAAACTAAGGTGCCAGGCAGTTACTTTTTGAGATGCCCCTGGCACATTAACTCACCAGAGCTGAAGATAAAAACCCACACCTTTAGACAGGTGGGACCTAATTAGAATTAACCCAGCTTCTAATTAACTTCAGTAGAGCTACATTGACACTGATGTGGAATTAGAGTGAAGACTAGTTTGTCTGCTCCTGTAGCAGGCAAATGTCAGCCTAGATCCAGGGATGAGACATGCACCTTGTCCAGTGCCACCATTCAACAGATTTATGGCTCATTTATGCTTCTGATTCCTTTCCCACTTGTTGCCTACTGCGATGTGATGYCTTCTGGGACAAGGTCTGTCTTACCTGCATTTATTTGTGGACCGATGTTGCCTGAAACTACAGCAGCATTAAACTGCTGCAGTTGCATTCAAATATAAATACTCAAAACGACAGAAAAATGTTTATGCCTGCATCATATCTTTCATGGGTGGGAAGGGGAATAAGCTGCGAAAGTAGGAGGCAAGTCTGTTGTGATGCAATACTATGGCTTGTAACAGTATAGTTATTTTAGTAGGACATTTATATTCTCAGCTGACATAGCTGTACTGTTAAAAACTTCCAGTGCTGACCCAGTCTATGCTGGAGCAGAATCTCTCACAATGCTGCTGCAATCCTGATGGGTACCTGTGGATGTTACTGTAATGCAAATAATGWATAATAAAAAGTAATAATTGGACATGAACTGCATGCACTGTGCTGTCATGGGTAGGCAATATAAATTACTTGCAGGAATTTTTCCTATTCCTCTGTATTCTGCTCTAGGTGACAAGCTCTTTGTTAACTTTTCCTTTGCTGTTAGCAATGAAAATGTGCATATATGGCAGCTAGTAACTCAAGCTTCCCATGGGGACAGTTAATCCTCTGCTCCTTGGTCCTGTGCTTAGTTCCCTCAGTCACTTTCCCCCCGCGGATCCAATAACAGAGCAGGAGAAGACATGCCGGAAAGGGAATGAGAGCAATAATTAACCACAAGGAACGGAGAAACAGGACTGGTTAGAAAGAGTARGAAACAATGGCATGTCAAACAGCGAAACATCAGTGCTTAATGGTTTAAACAAGTAACATGAAAGCCTTGTTCTTTCTTGTCCAGTGACACAGCAGTCTCCCTATCCACAGAAATATCTCTCCCTTAAAGGATAACATTAAACAATCCAACCTTTAATAAGCCACTGGAAACCCAGAGGCACAATACAGACCCCCTTTGTTTATCACAGACCTTATATGCTCAGAGGTCTTCAGATGAATGAGGTGCCAGACAGCAGTCTGGGAAGGCTGGGGGTGTTAACTCAACACYCTCCATCAGCTTCACAAAACCATCACTGCAGGCACTCAGACTCCACCCTCTCTTTCCCACAGTGGTTGAGGATAATGAGGAAATTATTCCAAAACTATAAAAAGTCTAAAATAATTCTGCTTCTATCTGAAAGTCAGGTTTTATGCCATATATCTACTACAGGATTGATGTGCARAGGAAAAAATCTTAGCTTTGATGGGTTCAACAGTAAAACTCCAAAAGTCACTCAGTTGCCTAAGTAGGGGCATCTAGTCCTGTTTGAGATCTCCTGGGGTATCCCACAGCTTCTTGCCCATCTCATGCACATCTTTTGGAACACCTTGTGGCATCTCATATAGCAGTGAATGCCTATGTCTAGGTACCTGAATTGTTCTTCAGTCTATACTGGGCTACAGCTTCACCCCAAGGCTAGTTTGTGATGAGATAGCAGAGTTTGCAGAAAACTTCCTTTTCTTGCTTGGATCACAATAGCAGTCAGTCCTTGGAGAACAAAATGCTGCAGAGGCAGGATGAAAACWTGTGACCAGCGTAGAGCTCGTTTACCCTCTCTGGCTTGCAGCATGGGGAGCAGATCATGCACTTCAACTCACAGCAAGTGTTAGAAAGAAAAAAACTTAAGTCTGGATGTCAGGTCTTTTAAGGTTTTTCTTATTTGTRGGCTGAAGATTCAAAACTGCAACCYCTTAAATAGGGACTTGCCTAATGCCTCACATAAAGCGCRCCGGTTAACATYGACATTGAGCRTCCAAAGAAGAGCAACGAAGCTGGTGRAGGATCTGGAGCACAAGTCTTATGAGGAGCGGCTGAGGGACCTGGGGTTGTTTAGCCTGGAGAAGAGGAGGATGARGGGAGACCTTMTCGCTCTCTACAACTACCTGAGAGGAGGCTGTGTTGGTTTCTTTTGGTGCGTGTTGGTCTCTTTTCTCAAGTAACAAGTGATAGGACAAGAGRAAATGGCCTCAAGTTGTGCCAGGAAAGGTTTAGATTCGATATTAGGAAAAGTGTCTTCACCGAAAGGGTTGTCAAGCATTGGAACAGGCTKYYCAGGGAAGTGGTKGAGTCACCATCCGTGGAGGTRTTTAAAAGACATGGTTTAGTGGTGGACTYGGCAGTGTTAGGTTAATGGTTGGACTCGATGATTTTAAGGGTCTTTTCCAACMTGAATGATTCTATGATTCTGTTGTTAAGTTCTGCTCTAATACCAGTTTTACACCTGCATGACAGTGTTAGCTTCCACATTTGCACCACTGGGGCACCAACTCTACATTACTTTCATTGCAAGCATTAGATCTGGCAGCAGAGAGGCAGTTTCAAGACTGGGGACTTTTGAAGATTCATCCAAATCCTTGGTTAAGACAAGGAAACCCCAAGCTACCTATTTAATGTTTCTCTTTCAACAGCAAACTAACACAAGGGGAAAAAAAGAGGCTTCTGTGCTTTGCACGAGGGCTGGGCTGGCAAGGTCTACTTAGGGCTTTCTTCACATYGAGCTCCAAGCACAGCCACCTGGGAGTCACTTGACTCCCAGACTTGGTCGGAATCATGGCAACTTCCCAAGCACTCATACCCTTGTTCTAAGTAAAGCGATCCAGTGCTATCTTTAAAACTGAAGCAACCCAGAGCTCTGTGCCATTAGCTCCACAGAACAGATAAGTTCARAAGCACTCTGGCAGAGAACATGTATCTGACACCTTTCCCTTCCCTGATGCCTCTCCAGGTAGACTCCCCAGTCTTTGACAGGACACTTGGTAAAACAAAACGGGAGTTGGGAAGATATCTGGCAAAAATGGCCTGCTGAYGATCTGGTTGATAATGCACATTATGCCCAGAAAACTCCTTTGARCTTACACTTCATCAAGCTAGATGATTCCCTATGTGAAGGGTAATCTAAAAAGGTGGTGAAGCACATGCAAATAGGTAAGTGAATCCCTGCACAAAGTGCAAACCCTCTCTGAAAGCTGTTAAGGACAATTAAATGCATGTGGGCTGGGTGAAAATTCCTCATTTGCACGAGGACAAGAGTGTATAACAGCCTCCTTTGCTCTTCCTCACTCCTCACACTTGCAGAATAAAGACTCGCAAAACCTTTAAAGCTGCCAGCATGGTGTTTACACCTTGCTACAAAGAGCAGCCAGCAGCAGGGTTTTGATCATGAAAACCCKTTTTCAGGGTGAAATAATCACATGAAGGGGGAGAGAGAAAACAGGTTGACTGTAGATGTGATAGAAAAAGATACTATGATTTTTCTTGAACTTATGGAGTTAATTTATGAGAATTTACAAAACYGCCAAGCCTCCAAGAAAATCCCTGGTGTAGGATGAGCTTACACATGATCAGTTTGCCTTTCCTTTTATTTTCCCCTTCTGACAGACCCCCTAGATGGGTTTGTCAGGCAGACAGAGCTGGGCATTTTTTGGAAGGAGGCATCATGGGCAGGGAAGGGTTACAACCACAGATGCCCCACATTTGCAGTGCTTCTCTAAGCCTCCATGTGCACACCAACAAAAGATGCTGCTTTGCCTCTCTCTTCATGTTAAGARAGATAAAATCAGGTCACTTAAGACAGGGAGAAGAAAGAATGAAACAAAAACAGAGCTCAGAAATCACCACTAAGGGAACATCCTGTACACGTAAGAGTAACACGAAGGGAGAAGTGAAATTCCTGCAATCAGACGCCAGTCCTTGCACCGATTCCCTCTGTTGCCATGAGAATGTTGTGAGTTTTTTCTGCCTTTGTTTCCCCACCTACAAAAGGGGGACAGTACTCACATAATGGCTTTGCAAAGTGCATGGGAGGATTAGTGGGCTGTTATTTGTCATATAAACAGAGCTATGAAAGTGCAAAGGAGTATTTTTAATAAATAGCTCATTACCTTGTTATATTTTTTACCTCGGTTCCTCCCAGGAAGGTCAATCAAATTTTTTTTTCTGCCATCCCCCCAAAAAGTGCAGACCCCTTAACCATCTCATCCCTGATGGGCTGTCTTTACCTAAAATGACTTACACACAAACCTGCTTTTATACAACGAGCTTCTCTTGGTAAGTSATGTATGCGAGTCACAGTGAGCAGCACATTAAACAATAACAGATTGATTTGTGTTTTAATAATCTGACCTTGTTTTAGCTGGACAGGCAACGGTGTTTTACATCCCGTCATGCTGCAGACACGACAGGTTATGGATCCTTGGTACACTGCTGTGAATATTGAATGACTCCAGTGAAGGCTTCAGACTTCTACCACAGAAATGGAGATCAAAATAACTTTAAATACTTTGGGGTGTTTAAATAACTTGGAAGTGGCTGCAGCCTTGTTCTTCAGGCTTTAACCTGCACAAGCTTGAGAGATTTTGTGCCCTTTGCAACTAAGGGCTGGGGCAAATTTCTTTTCCAGCATACCCAAAGCCTATTTTATTTGTTCTAATCAGATTGACCTGGATTCAGTTGGCTTCCTCCAAGCAAAATTCACTGTACTGCTCAAGGAGAAAAAAAAGCTCTCACAATATCTGCCAGATGTAGTGACCCTCAGCTAAAAAAAAAAAAAAAGATTTTCATCAGCGTATTATTTTATTTCTTCAGCTGATTTGCTTTTGTCTCCTAAAAGCCTATGGGACACAAAGACAGCACTAACTTTCCTCCCCACCACAATGCTCAGCGATAACATTAGCTGACCCACTTCAGTGCTGCAATGAGTTATACTATTAAACGACTGAAGGCAAATTGACTCTCCTGTCTTTTCACAATGCAAGTCTCACTGCGTATGAAGAAACTTATTTCTTTTTTTTTTTAATCGTTATGAGGGCTTACCACTTTTACCAAAGAGTTCTTTCCAGGGAGAAGGAAGCTGCCATATGACCAGGGTAAGGATGGTAAATCGTAATTTAGATGATTGTTTATTTTGCAYATTACACAAGAGAATGACTATAATAGGTCTGAATTAACAGTGGACGGTTACTCGACACTGTTTTCCTGTCTTTGGCCAACTCTCAGTGCAGAAGGACAGGTGTGATGGATGTGGCACCTGGGCTGTGCTGCAGAAGTACAAAATGACAGCCTCAGAAAGCAGCCAGGGAAATGGAAAAGGATTCAGTCTAACCCTGGTCCTGGTCTTTCCATGGGATTTTCCTAAAGGTGGCCCAACTGCTTGCACAAGAGCAGATTATAGAACAACTTCTGTTCCTATTTTCTGATGCCATCTCCATGCCAGAACAGGGTGCAGCCCATGGCATACTTTGCTCATACCAGAATACAGTTCTCTGCCCTCTTTGCTGATGTTTAAGTCACTGCGCCAGATGACTGGATCCACTCCTATTCCTGAAGTGACTGAAAGCCCTCTTCACCTTTCTATCATTCCTGAGCTGAAGCCTCACTCATCTTCCTTCATCAGGCTGTGGCAGATGATCTTCTTCCTCCCTCTCTTGTGTACGAGGGATACAGAAACGGAAATAACTGTTCGATTTTGAACCCTTGTGAGCACGCGCAGATCTCTGTAGCTGCTCGTGCTGTGTGCAGCCTTGACTCCTCCTCCACTTCTCTCTAACACTGCCCAGAGGAGTTTCYTCCTTCTCCTGTCCTCCTAGGAGGGAAGCGTCAGCCTAAGCTAGTCTTGTCATCAAATTTATTGGGCTTGGAACTAAATGGTTGCAGATGTGTTGCTTTGAGAAAATAAAGATGCGGTTGGATAGACTCATCTCTTCCCCCTTGAAGTCTGGAGAGATACTTGTCTGGTACGAGATGAAGAGAAAAATTGGGATGAAAGGCAACTGGCTTTGGGCTCATTTTAAAGAGGCTTCCTCAGTCAGTCATAAAATAGTCTGATTATTCACTACAGGGTTGGTTCAGAGCTGGATGTGTCTTCCAGGGCTAAAAAAGGGATGGTCTCCAAACACCACTTACTTGTAACCAGAGGGTCCACTGCATGCTGGCATTTACTTAGGCAACATGGAAGGGAGGGAAGGGAAGGCCATTAGTTTGGTTAAATTCATTATCAATCCATTGTTAATATTCTTAATTGATAATGATGATTTTTTTTCCACATCAGAAGGCAGTTCACGCCAACAGACCGTTATAATGAGAACAGGAGAGCAACATTTCCCAGATCAAAGTACGTGGACACATATTTTGAATACCAAACTGGGGGGAAAGGAAGATACCTTCATGGGTTGGGARCTTTAGCTAGCAGGATGGGGTTTCCAATGACTGCACTATAAGCTACATGCTGGGCATGTATTACAGTAATCTCAATCACTAGGGACTCACTAATTGGGTATTTAAGAGCAGGCACATAAATAAAATACCTCCAGATTGTAGACAAATTGCGTGCACACATTCAATTCTGTTATGGCTACACTTTCTTCATGATTCCTGTTATATGGCCCATTGATAAGATTTTAAAATTTAATCCCCTAGGCCAATGAGTCCAGAAAGTAATTCCTAAATAACATATTGCCAATACTGATCTGAATTAAGACCAGCCTATAAATGCTGTACCATGCAATTGATTTGGCTTTGCACTGGTTTTTTTTTTAGTTTTCTTTCCATTCTTCCCAGAAGATATAAAACAATAACGGCATTTCAGGAAAAAAAAAAAGACAAAGAGATCATTCTTGTTTTGGTACTCAATCGAGGAACAAGAGTAATACCTCTGAGGGAATAAAAGAACACCATTAAGCAGTTTAAGAACACAATTTTAGTTTTGTGAAAGCAACGATAGTAACAGTTTACATAGCTGGAGTGCCTTTCATTTCAGAAGATCCTGAAGATCTTTACAAATTGAAATTTGTGGAGAAGTGTCATACAGCAATCTGATTAACTTTGGCAACTCTGTATGAACACTTAGCAACAAGACAGTGAATTCTGTGAAAAAGGCCCTGTTAATGTGCACTGCAAAGTGAGTGAAATATACCCACTATCTCAAAATTAATTCCAATTTTTTAATGCACACATGATAGATTAAATATTCAGTTTGTCCAATGAAGCAATTTTCAGTTCTTCAGCAGATCAAACATGATTGGTCTTTATAAATTTCTCTAGATTTGCCAAATCTTGACAATTTGGTCATTTTTCTTCAGAAGTCCAGTTTCAGTTGTGATCCATAACCTTATAACTGACAATCAAAAAAAAAMCCAGCAACCAAAGCTGGTGATATATGGTCACCAGGTCTATGAGTTGGTTATTCTTATTTCTAAACAAAAAGATTTCAAACTTTCCTTGCAAAGAAAGTCTTAGATTATAAATTTGCTTTAGGTTATTCAGAATATTCTTTTTCAAAATTTTTAAAAACTCTAAAAGAATGGAGGCATTTTAATCTACCCCACATACATGCGTTTGTTTTTTTTCCCCTAAGCAGTCTTTCATATGTCTGCTTTAGGTCTGTTTGACACAGTATTTCTGCCTTCTATTTTTGGAACATTAGGTGAATCCCAAATTTATTACACAGCTGCGTTGCTTCATTCCTTCTTGCTTGAGGCTGGGGAGAGCATGCCTGAACAGAGAGCCTGAGCTCTCCTTCAACACTTCTTGGTACGTACAGGTGGCACATGAAATGCTGATTATTTGTTGCTTTAGCTGTAGAAAAGACCCAGGCGYGCAGGAAATTGTGACTCAGAGATGAACACTTTGTAGTACTTCTTGGCTTCTTCAGGGCTGGTGTAACCGACTCACGACGTGCAGCCCTTGCTGAGGGCTGTACGCTAAATTGGATGACTCTCTCACACTTTGTGGATGTCAGTACAAATCCCCCGAGTCAACGAGTCAATAGGGTGATGCTGACTTGCACCAAGATGAAGCGTGGCCCAGGCTCTATCCCTGATCTTCCAGATGAATGCAAGTCTTGTCCCAGGTATCCCAGGACACATCTCCAGTCTTACACTGACAGGGGCCAGGGGCTGGGCTCCAGCACTGGCTCCCCAGTTGCTGGCACTGCTTGGTTGCTGGTGCTCCATAGCTGTGTTTTGAACCATTATAACGGGATCTCACCAAAACAAATCAGCTCCTGGGGTAGCAATGAGCATGTGAGCTTCCTGCCACTTGTGCTTTAGCCTATAGCTAAGTCCCTAGCCCTCTTTTTTCCTTTTTTTTTTTGTCTCTCTCTTTTTTTATTTTAACAGCATAGACACTGCTGTAGAGATCACAGACAAGCCATCTTCTTCCAGGGGAGGTTTCCCTGAGCGTGCGTTTCTCAGTGTCTTCCTTTTCTGTGATCATATTTATGTTTTCTTTACCTTTTTTAAATGCACATCCTACAGAAGCTGTACCACTGACCTACTTTTTAAAATGTATCATAGAAACCCTTGGTTCTTTGAATGTTTTAATACAGAATTTATACTGCAAAGGTTAGTCCAAGCAGGTAGCAGACCAAAGCAAACATTTACTATAGTGTGTGTAAAATGAAAAAATAAAAATAATACATAGATTTTGTCAGGCCCGTGAATAATGCAAACRGTGAGCTGAATTGTGTCAAAACATAAACCAAGCAATTCTTTTTAGCCATGCAAATCTTCTGTAGCCAGTCTGAAGTCTCAATCACAAAGTTTTTTCTGCAATATTAAAGAGAAGACCTTCCTTCACTGCAGAGTGATAAAGAGGCACTAAGCCCTGCTCTGTCGTTAGTCACAAGTCATTTTAATGTGGGTCTGCAACACTGTGAAAGATGACCTGCAAAAGGCAAGCGGCAGGCTATAATTCTGTGCCTTGGAAGGTAACACCGGGATCTACTAGCTGATAATTGACTTTCCTGTTATACACTTATCATCTGTAACACTTTTAGACCCTCAGTGGTCCTTGCTAGCAGCGTGTGTGTTAATCCCTGTGATAGGGACAGAGCAGTAAGCTGTCCATAGCGTGGAAATGACTGTCCCGTCCCGTCTGAAAGGAACAGCAACAAACGCGTAGCTGYGAACCCAATTCCAGTTGCCAGTCACAGGCCACAAATTATCATTCTTTTAYATGATACAAGCACTACCTGGCCTCAAAATTGACTGGGATGCTGTTGTAGAAGCACAGTGTAAGATATTGTCTCTGCCCTGAAGAATTTATAATCTGACCAGGTAAAGGGCTGGAAGGGTATTTGGGAAACACCACGACATTTGTGCCCTGTTTTCAAACACCTCTCTAAGCGCTGACAAGTGGCTACTGTCAGAGACAGATACGAGGCTAGATGGACCTTTGATTTGGTTTGAGCGTTAAGAACAACCAGAGGAAATCCATGCACTAAGGACTCAAGTGATTTGGCCAGAGCCAGGTCAACAGCCGAACAGCCGGAGAGCCCAGGGGTTGCAACCCGGAGCCCAGCCTGGGAACTGCTGCAATGCATCCAGACGGGTCTTCTCCTCCTCCTCCTCCTCCTCCTCCTCCTCCTCCTCCTCCTCCTCCCTGGGCTCTGCAGACAGCCTAATAAGACTTGTATCGGCTCTCTTTAAGAAGGGATTTCCAGACTGTGGCAGGAGCACTGACACAGACACTGCCTGCGTTGCTTGCTTCTACGCATTTGACGTTGCGGAGTGGCAGGACTAGCTGCAAAAGCCAGGCTGGTTAACACGGATAACGAACTGATCTGCGTGTACCTGCTCGGAGCTCACATACGTATTCCAGTTACATCCCACTTGYGGAGTCTGCTATTCAGCTCCGTGCGATGAGACAGCCTTTAAGGCAGCGCTGCTGAAATCAGCACAGACCGCCAACTGCTCCTTTACAGATTTAAGCCGGGAAGGAGTACCGCCAGAGTAGGCTGGGAAGACAAAATACAGCTGGGTATTTCTGTACTGCTCCCTGCTAGCCCGGAGGAAGGTACAACCGGTGTAGGAACATGAGCCAGTGGCATTACTCAGTTTAAGAAATGCAAGAACAGATAAAGCCTTGGCTTTATGCTCCTTTGCTGCCTTGATGAAGGGTGTCTCCCACCTGTGATTCCTAGTTTGCGCTGTAATCCTCACCTGCCTTAGTGTGTATATTTTGGACACAGACTTGAAAGTTGTGATAACATCTGGTTTTCAATAGAGTTTCCTCAGCCATACCTAGCAGGTAATTTGGCTCTAAGTTTATTTTGTAAATTTGATACATCATCTCTTCCTAAGGCAACTAGATGTGTTTTCTTTTGGAGGGCAGAGAGGGAAGGGGCAGAGAAAAGGGATGGGAAGATTTAGCAAAATCTACATAAAAAAATGCTAAAATCCACTAGATATGGACCCTTTTTTTCTCATTCTGCTTTGGTTTCTTTAGCTGAATGATGAACTGATTTTTATCTGGTAACTCATTTGGGATGTTGAARATGTGATGAACCCCAGAGCAATAAGTTTTATTATTCTAATTTGCTATTACTAAACTGAGTTTCACCAAAGCAAGCTGGTGGATGTAGAAAAATGTCTCCAGCCAGTTTCAATTCTGAACTAGACCATGAAATTATAAATAATAGTCATGTCTTCTATAAGCCTGTGAAAATATGTCTGTAAAATAGTTCACTTTTGGGACAAAGCTAAACTTGAGCATCTGAATGTAGTTTAAAAGGACTGCATGTGAATGCCTGTATGTGAAGGAGAAAAAAAATTGAGAAGTATCCAGAAGTGGGTTATGATCTGTGGGCAGCCAATGTAAAGCTGCAATTGGCTTGAAGTTCTCCTTTAGTTAAATCCATCGCATCAGTCTTCTTGGAATTAGTACCCCTAAAAGCTTGTGAAKAACTGCAGCTATCTGAAATCATGATACCAAACTAAAAAACATCCTTTCACCTTGAATGCAAGAATCAATATTGATCCCCTTTACTGTGTGGTAGCAGATTTCAAGGTCAGTCTCCCACTGGCAATGTGGAGCCAGGATACATGCTGCAGTGCAAGTCTTTTATTTCCATTTTTTCTCATTTAGTTGGAGCAAAATATGTACGAGCTATATCTTGGCAATTTCCTTTTTCCCAGTCAACTCAGATGATACCACAGTCCTGAAACTCAACCACTTTCTCCCTTGATCTCTTCCCTCTTGAAAATGTTCTCTCTCCTTTTATCTGTTGCTCTTCCCAGTCCTTTCTCTTTTAAACTCAGAAATTCCTCACCAAAAACACGGTCCCTAGTAACATCTCTGCCACTACTATTCAAAATTTTGGAATTCAGGTTCAACCCACCAGTGGGAAAGATTACTTCTCATTGCTGCAGTCCAAAATTAGGAAAATATACTTTTACCTGCAGAATCCAGAGCAGAGCCATATTTGTATTAGCTACTGTATATACCTATCTTAATCTTTTCAGCCATTGGTGTGTTTTAGTATTGACAAATAGCTACCTAAGTCAGGGTTTCTGAAGAGATGTTCCTCAATAAGTCATTAAGAAGAGCAGTCACAAAGCCTAATTTGGGCTGCGTTATGAGATCTAGAGCTCACTGGGAAAAAACAAGAATTTTCATAGACATCCAGCATTTTTTTGCSCTGTTCACTTGTACTCCCCAAAAATTACACAGGAAGCTTAAATAACATATTACACCTATGCAATTCTTTAAAACAATATCTGTTTAATTTAAATGTATTACTTGGGTTTTTGTAACGATTTTTTCATTTACTTAGGAAAAAAATATTTCTTTAGACAGGATGTCACTTATTGCAGGGAAACAGTTACAATTTGTTTGTTTTCATGTGTCCTTTGTCTTCTAGAGCTACATGGTGTGAGAAGGTCTATTCTGTTTAGGGGAACCAGACTGTAACAATCATTTTGTTATGGGACATAGTGTTACTGCCTGGTGCTTTTGAAGATCTGGTGGCCTAAATTCAAGCATGTTTGAAGGACATTTCTGGATATATGGGTGAAAATGCCACTTTCTTTCTAACTGGACATTTTTATAAAACATGGCTATTGAGCAGGGAGTTCCAATGGCAAGGGAAGGCATTGAACACTGGGTATGTCATTCTCTAAGCATGTTGGCATAGATTTATATAAATATGTATTCACGCATATAAAATTATATATATAAATAAGCTTTATATATAATGGTGTATGTACAGCAGTTGTCTACGTACAGAAATGTGCACAAACAGCAATATGTATTTTTATATATATATAAATAGGGGATGATTTGATGCTGTTAATCTATACCACCAAAACCTGTTGCAATGATGTAGTTACAACACCTCAAATCACTTTTGTCACTAGCATAAAAAAAAACATTTAGGGAGCTGGTGCTAAACTTGAATGGTCAAAATCACTTGCCAGTGTAAACATATGTCTTCATAAAACAGGTTTGTTTGTACAGCTACACTAGCAAATCTGTCCTTATGTAGACCATGCTTATACCCTCAAAGGAAAACCAAGCCCCATGGATGTCTAAATTTGTATCATGTACAAGTGTATTTATTTTCTTCCCCTACCAGATGAGGAGCCACATGGAAAAAAATCAGTCGCAGCTTCTGAAAAGCTATTTAAGATGGTGAACATACCCGATTCCTTTTCACTTTGGTGGCCATTCAGATTTCAGCTCTAGAATTCTACCCTGCATTCCCAAAGCACCATGAGTTTGTGATAAAATACATCAGTCTTAGCCCTTAGGATAAATGATAAACCCAAGGAGAGGCATTTCAAGACCTTTGGAAATGTAGCAAAACAATCTGCAGGTAAGAGGTACTACACCTTAGGGGGAACACTTCTTTCTCTTGACCAGGATGGCTTTGGCTATCGAGAGGTGAAGATCACTAGGAGAATCCTGTAAGCTTTTGAGCAGCTCTCTCCAGATGGCCCAGGAGAGGGCTCTTATATGTCATTCATGGTACTCAGTGATGTCATGTATTGCCCTTGACTACAGTTCTCGGTGTTCAGAGGCGGGAGGGTTCTCCTGCAATCTGCACAGAAGAGCAAGCAAAAGTAGAAAGAGAAAGTACTTTGCCCAAGGTCACTCTGCAGGTTGAGACCTGGCCAATGTGCAGCAGCTGAGTTCAAAGATGCAGCCAAACTCTGAGCCTTCCCCACTGATTAATGTATGCTCTACAGGTCACCAGTGAATGCTTCATCAAACTTTTCATTAATTCTGAAATTAGTTTCTACTTTGATTTCATTTTCTCTTTCCTGAGAACGTCCCCATTCTTGAGACACCTAAACATATCCTTATTTCCAAGGAAGGCACTAAGAGAAAAGCTTATTAGCTACTTTTTAAATTGGAGCAATGAACCTCTTAAAGTTCTCAATGAAGTTTAGTGTTTCCTGATGGTTTGTTGCTTTAAGCAGAGCTCATTGCTCACAAGAAAAACAAAGTGGTAACAAAGCCATAAAGAAGTGAAAGAATTTGTCTAGGATCCCCTATTTTCCAACAGTAGAGACAGAGAGTCCACCTGAATCTCCTGATTTTCACATCGCTGAGATCTCTAATAACCCACATACCCTGCCTTCGTCTTGTGATGGGGACCATGCAGGACATGTCCCTAGATGAACAGGGAACAAAGAGCTGTGGGTTCCTGTAAGGTCTCCTGCCGTGCTCAGGCAGCCTCAACATCATAGAATGACAGAATCATAGAATCCCAGGTTGGAAGGGACCTCAAGGATCATCTGGTCCAACCTTTCTTGGCAAAAGCATGGTCTAGACAAGATGGCCCATCACCCTGTCCAGCCGAATCTTAAAAGTGTCCAATGTTGGGGAATCCACTGCTCCCCTGGGGAGATTATTCCAATGGCTGATTGTTCTCATTGTGAAAAATTTTCCTCTTGTGTTCAATCTGGATCTCCCCAGGAGTAACTTGTACCCATTACGCCTTGTCTTTTCCACGTGAGTCCTTGTGAAAAGGGAGTCTCCATCTTCTTTGTAGCCACCCTTTAAATACTGGAATATGGTTATAAGGTCTCCTCTAAGCCTTCTTTTCTCAAGGTCGAACAAACCCAGTTCTTTCAGCCTTTCCTCATATGGCAGGCTTCCCAGTCCTTTGATCATCTTTGTGGCCCTTCTCTGGACCCTCTCCAGCCTGTCTACATCCTTTTTGCATAGTGGGGACCAAAACTTAACACAGTATTCCAGGTGTGGCCCGACAGGTGCTGAGTAGAGTGGGATAATAACGACTTTATTGCTGCAGGTGATGCCCTTGTTAATGCAATCCAGCATCCTGTTGGCTTGTTGTCCACCCCCGGCTCCCCTTCCACAGAGCTGCTCCCCAGCCACGTAAATACCAGCCTGTGCTGCACTCCTGGATTATATTTTCCCAGGTGCAAGACCTTCCATTTGTCTTTGTTGAACTTCATAAGGTTCTTGTTAACCCACTCTTCCAGCCTATCCAGGTCTTCCTGCAAGCTGGCTCTCCCTTCGGAAGTGTCCACTTTCCCACTCAGTTTGGTATCATCAAACATATCTAAGCTAACCTCTGAGGTCCCTCGCTAGGCTCTGCAATCCCACTCAGGCTCCCCAGCCGACTCACCCTCTACCACAAAGCCCTTTATGTCCTGCTCCCATCCTTTATACAAGAGAATTCATTTTCCCATTTGGTATTTTATTTTGATGTTCCAGGCATAAAAAAGCAAATGGTTCCCTCAAGCCATTTCCTCTCTATGAAACTGTGAAATAGCTTTGCAATTTTGGAACAGTTTAAAATGCATTGTTATATTGAGAAAGAAAAGGGGAAGAGGGGGGAAGCTTCTTTTCTAACTTTGAGCACTGAATGCTATAGGAAAACTAGATTGAAATTCTTCAAATAAGGATTTCATAGCTTCTGCAGTTATCAAGGCGGATGGCTCCCTATTTGCATACTGCCATCTGTATAAAAGAAATGAGACTCAACGGTTTTATTATAATTATATAGCTCGGTTTTTAGTATTAATAAGCCTATTGTTATCACCACTGCCTTTTGAAAAAACCTCCACATTTCTGTCATACAAACTGAAATATTGGAATTTATTTTTAAGGCATGTACTAAAAAAGTAAATCCTTTCCAAAGGCTCTCCTTGGTTTGTTGCTCAGCACTGAACTAGTTTGCCGGAGATTATCACCAACGACTGTATTTGATCATTGGGTTTTTCAATATTCCCTTGCTTGCTGAGCGCTGCTCAGAATGCACAGTGCTTTATTTAAAATTCACAGCGGAAGGGATATGCATACTTTAAAGATGGTATCAGTGCCATTTTCTGTGGGACTTCAGGCAGTTCCTAGGTGCCTGGGTTGATGTTCTATTAAAATGGAGCATCCTTCATTGAACCACAAAAGAAGGTGACTGATAATTAAGGTGAAAATGCTGCTCTCCTGTTTACGCTGCAGAACTCTTATCAGACCTGTGAACTCTTATCAGGCGCCCTCTTATCTCTCCTCCTGTGCATCCTGTGCTCAAATCCCACACCCAACTCCCATCCAGATCAATGGGAGCTCCACTCGGAATGTGAAAGCACAATAGCTGGTGGAGTCTCCTGTGTGTGGCTCTGCAAGCATGGTGTGGTCTTAGGGACATGGTACACAGAGAGGAAATGTAAGAGGAAAAATCAATGGCTTTTGAGGCTGGTACAATATATATGTTGTTCATATATAGCCAAGTTGTTCATTTGGTGTCACAGCCAGAAGGAGAAGCTGAGGCTCAAAGCTGAAATGCTTCAGCTTTGGATATTCACAGAGACACATTCTGGTGGGACGAAAAAACATTTTTCTCCCAGGGTAGAAAAATGTAAAGAAACCTGTGGCTCAGTTGCAGAGACTTTTTGCATAGGAAATACAGAAGCACAACTTTTTCAAGCAGATAATACAAGGGAGCTTTGTGGAGAAGGTCACAGTCATAAAAGCAGGAGTTTATCTAAGCTAAATCTCTGCATGTCAGTCATTTCAACTTCAGAAATATCAGCAGGTCCTATTTGCCATCTCTGTGGCTGATCGCAATCCGTTTCTTATGGGCACAGAGATAGAAGTGGGTCTTCGGGGAGGGGTTGGAGAAGGGCAGATATTTGAGGCATTTGGCGGAGGCAGGCAGAGGCTTTGAACACCACAAGAGGTTTGAACATCAGGTGGTGTGAAAGGTAGCTGTCAAAAGAGATAAAAGGTGGATGAAGGAGAATGGGAGAGAGATGTTTTACAGCCAAACAACAGTAAAGAGAAATTTCTAGAGTGGGCAGAAAACACGGGTATATGACATGGCAGGGAAGAGGTTACTGTAAATAAGAAAGGAGATACTGAAGCTTCATGGCAACTTTCTTAAAAGTATCAAGCCCACAAGAAATTAATCCTGAGCATATGGTTGAATGAAGCTTCGATAATACCCTTTTGTTAGGATTTTATCCTAAGAGCTCACTTGCATGCTTCTGGATTCTCTGAATTCTCCTTAAGCCCTGAAATTAGGCACAAATATAGGAAATGCAGGCCCTAACCCTTTTCAGTTAATATAAACACATATATTTAAACCACTGAACCACAGGTACATTTTTTAAGAACTACTGTGTAGGCGTTATTAGACACGTGACCCTTTCATACTGTTCTTCATGGCAACCACATGACTACAACACTGCCTGATGCTTGAAAAAATTACCACTGAGATTTACTCCTCTCCACAAAAACAGTTCTAGCTCATTCTTCACCTACCATGAAAAAGACCTCAAGTCTAGATTTATCATCTCCCTGCGTACTTGTCAGATTGCATTATCCTGACAGAATACAAAAAACTTGAACACATACCCTCTAGTAAAGAATTCATAGACTCACAATGTGGGAAGGATTAAGCATCATAATAGCCAAACCAAACAATTTCTTAGGGGGTTCATATAAAGTCTGTCAAACATGTTCCATAGCTCTGAGAACAAAAACAAATGCAAACGTAAATCACCTCTAGGAAAGGCAACTTCTTCTAGGTGTCCAAATACACTAAATCAATCTATTTATTTTCATCTGGGCAGAGTCCACAAGCTTTCACCATCTATAGAACCACAAGATGAGGGAGAGTACTGACTGTGTTTGGCATGTTTGTGTCGAAAGTTCCCAAGGCAGTTTACTAAACTGAAGGTACTTTAATAAAAATCAGCTCAGCTGAAAGAACTTGAGCAAGGAAGGAAAAAGTAAGGTTCAGGTTTTGACCACTGCTGAAGAAACTCCATCCTCCACACCTTCCATAGTCACATTTTGAGCACCATGTCATTGACTTAACATGGACCCAAACTGGCATCCAACGTAATAGACACTTATTAGCTACATGTTCTGGAAGACTTAACCCAAACGAACACCAGACACAGAAGCTTAATTACAAGTTAGTTTGGAAGAATCTGGACCTACAAAGTTGTTGACTCTTTCAGGAAGCAATAGGTATGGCAATCTGAATTACTGAAGAAACTGCACACAACAGGCTAAAGACGACCTTATTGTCACATTTCTCAGACCCACTTAAATCAACAAATTCCTTCCAGTATCAAAGAAAAGAGCTGAACACTGGAAGAGTTCTTGATAAGGAGTTCCTGTTTCCATGCCAACTTCAAAGGTCTGTTCATTCATTACACGGTTAACTTGTATCACAAAGAAATACCCATGGTATGGAGTGAAATACATCTGCTAGCAGAGGAATTATCAAAAGAAGAGACAGCAAAATTTACTGTCTGAAAGCAGAAGCTGGATAAATTCAGACTAAAATTATTTAAACTCATAGAACAGTGAGAATAGTTAAGAACTTGCCAAAAGTTCCAGTGGAGTAACCAATAATGCCAATTTTTTGCATTGGACGAGAAATTCACCACCACACAAATAAATAATATGTTGTAGTTCAGAAAGGAAGCTGCTCAGGGAAATGTTGTAGTCCTTGTGACAAAATAGATGTCARTGGTGCACTCTTCTGGCTTTCTTGACTATGAGTCCTTTAGCTTGAGCAAGTCTACCAGGCAGAGAGCTCCTGTTCGCACTCAGTATTTGTTAGACCTTGAAACAACCTTTACGCATCTGCTCTCTTCCATCTCCTAACCTGTCTTAGGCTGAGGACTCTTCTGGGGACACTATATCTGTATGTGTGTCTACGCCTCAGAGGTGCGCTCCTGGGTGGCATGGTGTATCTAAGCATTGCTGTAATTTCAGCGGAATCCATTTGTAACACCTTTTTTTTTTTCTGTTTTTCTCCTCAGTGGTATCTCTCAGCAACTCTCCCTACGTTAGTTAATGCAGCAAATGAGATTACACTGTCTGCTACTCTTGATATGCTCAGACAGCTTGCTGCTCATGTTATCAATGATGTCACTCTCCACCATCCTCCCTTATTCTTGCTAACTTAAACCTTACAAACCCACTAGCCAACATGGACTATCTAATCTCTGACAAATCCTTTGTTAATCCTTCCTCACCTGTGGCCTGATCAGTTCCTACTGAAGCCAATGGGAATTTGACTCAAAAAGGACATGAGCTTATGGCTGCAATGCACAGGCAGTGTTCGAATATGGAGTAAAAAAAGATCTGATTCCTGCCAAGTTGAATTTCAGAGACATGGACAGACCAAGTTGCTTGTTAACTTCTAGAGGATGGATGAAACAATTGTGCATAGTGGGTGTGTGCTTTGTAACAATAGGTGGATAAATTCTTTAAAAAATTGTCTTACACTATTAGGTTGGTATAGCTGGTACATGAGATGTGCAGATATAGTAAAAGATTTATACTCTTTGTTATGAGAATGATAAAGCTGGCCCTCAAATACACCATACCTTTTGTTAGGGAGCAATAGGAATTCTATGAGAACTCATGATTTGGTATGTTTAATTTCCTTTTCTAACCTATTTTTCTCCCTGTGTGTTAGCAAATATTTTCTGATATGAAATTTTAAAAGTAATCCTCTTACATTTTTTCAAATTCTAAGATTTATTTGTTGTTATTTTTTATTCTTCATCTTCCAGCAGCTACCAGGAAGAGCAATCTGGAATCAAGGTTTTCTTACTGTATATGCTGGACAGACAAATATTTAAAAAAAAAAAATGTTCTGCAAACAATATGTACTGTCTGGATCAGAGAAGAGATTAAATAAACACGGGAAAAAGGAGGGTGAAAATGAGGGAATGAGATCACAAAATGAGAAAATTATCTGGCACAATGAGTTTCAATTTGCTTTTCAGTGCATTAATGTGAAAAGATGTTATTACAATCACAAAAATCTCTGTGCTCTGATACTTGTCACATTGCTTTATTCAAGAGTGCAGTTGGTACTTTAAATCTGAAAAGTCAAAAATCTGAGTGAAACTCCAAGCATAAGGTGAAGGACAGCCCTGGTTTCTTTTTTTTTGGAGTCAATATTTTTGTAACAACATGTAAGTTGTAACAATGTGCATAAAGACTACAGTCAAATTGTTTTTGTGTAGGAAGAAAATGCTAAGATTAAGTGATGTAGCCAGGGTCACAGAGGGAACTTGGTTGTGAAAGCAGAATCCAAGTGCCTTACCCTCAAGCTTGTTCTTTATATTACGAGACTCTCTTTCTTTAAAAAATACTGGAGAAAATATACTAACAGCCAGTGGGGAATTCTCCTAAACAATTAAAAGTCAGTCATGCTTGTCAAAACAATTGACACTGTACATTTTGCAGAGCAGAGGGACTCTTTTAGGCATATGATGTGCTCACTTACTAACTTGCAGAATTTGTAAGACACAAATAAAGATTTGCTGTAATGTGCTGTGGTATTTCTCACTCAGGTTTTTGCTTCAACAAAATAAAATTTCATCTGTATCACTGGAGAACTAATTAAATGTGACTGAGAATACATCCCCGTGGTGTGGATAAGTGTTATCTTCATTTTACAGGTGGGGAAACTGAGGAACAGAAAAATTAACCATTAAGCCCTATTTAAGAAAAAAAAATGGAGATATTCAAATCTAGAAACAAAACCTACTTACCTCTTGAGTTTTGCACGCTAGACCATTTTTAAGTAGGGTGTGTGACTGTAGTGTGTCTGACAAGAGATTCCTAAATACAAGGATCAATGATAGTACTTATGTCTTGATTAAAAGTCTAGTACTCCCTATTAAAAGTCTAGTACTCCCTATTAAAAGTCTACTGAAGTGTAATTCGGTTTCTATAGAAATTACGCTAACCACTATTTTAATAAATAAATCCTTACTACAGGACTTTTTAAAGCATCCTGTAAGATTCCATGCAAGAGTTATGACTCTCTATATACTCCAGAAAAGCATTTATTAAAACTACAAAAGTAAAAGCACAGAAAGCAAGTAACACCTTATTAAATTCAGCGGAAATTTCCTACATGTGATGGATTGCCAAAAATCCCGGAGACCTCTTTCCTAAACTCTCCCATGAGAAGGGATCTAGACATGAAACGTCCCTTCCCTGTTGCATACATTCCCAACAAATTAGCAAGAAGGTTACCAAAGCCCTCTTCTGTCCTTCCCCATACTGCTGGGTTCATTTCACGGGAATGGCACCTTGTTCTTGCCTCCTTATATTGTAATGATCAGTCTTGACAAGGGTTTTCAAGGCAGGGGGGAGCAGTCATGGCTATGGGCAAAATCACAGCTTCTGAACTTCATGCTTGTCAATAGCTGTTTTAGTTTGCATTGCCATACTAATGTGCCTTATAAATATTCCCTGGGGCTCTACACACCACCACGTTGCTGTTGTCTTATTCATCAATACAGTCAAAACAGAAGCAGATGCTGTCAGCTAAGGTCAAGACGTGCTTCACCCAGATCTCGGGATTGAAAAGGCCTTCGTCCCATCTTATAAAAGAAGGAAATATTCTGTATTCATTTAATATGTAAATCTCGGGGCTCAGAGTTCTGCCATGATGACCCCAATAATTAACCTTAACCGCTGTACGGAGATTCGCCCTTCACGCCATCCTCTCCACCCTCCCCATTTCACTTTCTCTTTTCTCCCGGAGTGTTTTTAGCACTTGGCACCCAAGCCGCTGCGCTGTCTGCAGGCCACGCTGTGCGAGGTGGCATCTAACGGGATAGGAAATGACAGCCCAGCCTTCACCCCAAATGAATAAAAGATCGAGTGAAAGACTGGAGTGTGAAAGGTGTGGGGAAGGACGGCCCCTGGTTATCCAGAGGATGGGTGAGGATGGAGGTGCTGCAGGCTGGAGCTTTCCCAGCATTTCCTCCATTTAAAACTCCAGCGCTAGAGATGTTTCTGAACGTGCTTATACAGTTTAGCTGATCAGTTCTTAACTTTTTTTCTTTTTTTTTTTTTTAATTTTTTAAAATCTTATCCTAAAGCAGCTCACCCACTTGGGACCAGATTTTAAAACAAACTCGATTTCCCTTAAGCTTGAAAATACATGCTACTATATACCAAGAAATACAGGCCAAAGATTCCCACTGCTCTTTAACTCCTTTGAAAATCTTGCTATGAGCTTCACACTGGAAATCAGTGACTTTGAACATTATGGTCAGTGTGTTTCTATTTAGGCGCTGATGTGGGATTGATTCGGAAACCAAGGGGAGCTGTACACTTCAAAATATAGCTCCAGGGAAGAGTCATTTTTCACAAAGTCCTYGGCTTTTCTGCTAAGACTAGTGACAAAGCAGACATCTGGTGTGTGCATGGATTTCTGCGTTACGTGCACTTGTGTTTGTGCAGACCTGATGGCGTTGCCCAGAGATGTTGTCTTCTCAGAGCTTGCCTTTGCGCATCTTCGTAAGGAAGCTTGCTTTATGAGTTATCCCTCCTTGCTCTCCCTGCCTCAGCTATCAATCACCACCAAACTTTTTCCTGGGCAAATCGTGTTGCTTAATGGAGAAATTCTACTGCAGTGGATTATTACCTGTCCTTAAATATACTACAGCAGTTGTAAATAAGCAGCTTACCAACCTTTTCACATAGTATCAGTAACTCACGCAGCATAGTTCGATGACCTCTGTCTCAACGCACAGTGAACCCATTTATGGTCCCCTAATTGCTATGTGCACATACCTAACGGAGAGGTTTGCTCTTATTTTAATACTAGTCCTCTTCTGCAAAAGACATGGCATGTCAGAGAAGTAAGACAGCTGCCTACGCAGCCAGAGACACTGTGATTGTCTGAGGATTTTAATAAAAGTGGCAGCAATAAGAGAGAAGTAAAATATAGCCTCCGTTTCTCATGCAAGCCTTATTTGATAAAATCTGTTGTCATTCAGTAAGCATACAAGTTATGAAGAAGACATGCTGAGCATGCAGAGAGTGGGCAGACTAATCTGGGGAGCAATAGGGGCTGCAGACCTTCGATAGCATTGCCTGATTCTCTTTTCATAAGGGAAGACCCRTCCTGCCCCTCTCTTTCCTCGGCTGCTCTGCAGTCATGTAACTCTGATTTGATAAACTGTCCTCTTAAAGGTACCCATTTCTGGAGGGACGTGCTTAGTCAAAATTTTCCCTGCAGACTCTGATTTCCTTGGAGCTGTTTGTCTGGCATGGCCCCACTTTGGTGGGGATTGTTGGGCCATGCAAAGAAATTGATTGAAAGTTTTCTCATTGTACAAAGATAAGATACTGATCATTATTATTTGGTAATAAACTCTTGCCGAGTATTGACGCACGAAAAATATTAAAGTAATGTCCACCCCCTTTACGTCACGTACTTAAACACGTCACTTCTATAAACCAAGCTCAGCTTCTTAAAACTCTCTGGATGGATGGCTTTCAGCCCGCTGGCCTATGGTTAAGAAGAAGYGTTAAGAAAAAAGAGCCACCAAAGCCACATCTGAAGTGGAGAGTGCACACCACACTGTGAATTGGGGGAATGACATCTGGAATTGTGTTACAACAAAGGACCATCCTAAAGCCGAGTCATGCAGATGTGTTTGGCTCCATGGAAGCTTACAATGCTCATCCTTAACCTAAAGAAAAGCAACATGCTCCAGAAAGCAAAATGGAGTCAAAATATGTATTTGATTTAGTATGACGGGTGGGGTAGGAAGAAGAATGTGAAACTTTCCATTGCCTTATTAAACTCTCCTTTTTAAAGTAGTTTCTGTTCAAATGAGAGACTTGCCAGTTTAGCTAAGCCGATAACTTCAGAGCCAAATGTGTTCAGTTCCAGTGCCATCAAGAAGGATAGATTATAGAGCTGCTGCTCATTTATGTGTTTGTTCTGATGAAATACAGACATTTATCTTTGTGGAACTAGTAAAACAATTGCATCATTTTCCACTGCAAATTGAATCAATGCACCCAGCGGCTGCTGAGCTAGGAGCAGAGCTGAAATCTGTATCTTCTGCTATGCAGCTGCTCTGTATGGTACTATCCACTTTGCATTCATCCGCAGTGCCTTCACCTTCCCTGTCCATTCTCAAGTCTCTTTTAGAAAACCCACACATACAACAAAAAAATTGAGCTTGGGTTTGTTTTTTTTCCCTCCACAAACCCTCCACTTGTGAGCCTGAGGGCCTTAATACTGGTGGTCCTTTGTCCAAGTACGAATTGCTGGGGAGAATACTGTGCCSCCATGCAAAATACAGATCCCACCTGGAATTCCTCCCAGTGCTCGGAGGTATTTGCCTCTGGGATTTTCACTCAGGTCATCTCTCCTTACAGAGYACCAAACAGTGCTCCATTCTCTTGTCAGACCCCACACAGAGCAAGCCATTTGGTAAAAAATCRTAGCCGTTTATTCAAACAAAGAAGACAAGGACACTTCCTTTGAGAGCTCATGCCCCCTGGGCAAGTCTAAATGTCTGGAATCACCTATCAGAGTATAATCACTACCATAAACAAAAAAGACTGCTCCAGATAATACAGCTTTGTGTGGGGAAGGAAGCAAGYGCTATGATACATATGGTACATATGCCAAAAGGCTGTGTAGAAGTACAACAAATGCTAATTATATAAAGGTCCTTACCAGTATCCCCATGATTAGATTATTAACTATTACTCATATCACTAATATTCTTGGGGTCCTACACTAAAGTGGATTTTAGTCACCCTTAGTGGGTATCATCCTACTTGGTTTCCAACTGCCCCCCCCTGAGGGTAATGGATGTCTTACAGACAACATAGCTATCATTCCAAGGTGGAGAGCTGCTGGACTTCTACAAAGGCATGTTTATGCACCCATGTTTATGCGCCTGAATCCCACCGGGTACACCTGCAAAACCAAGAGATCCCTTCCAGTGAGGAACCCTGCCACTGGAAAATTATATGTCAAGAGGTAAGAGACGAAAACAGGCGGGCGGAAGGGTGAGCACATGACAACSATGAATCTCTACCACAGTGATTGTATCACAGCTGACTCACAGTTGGCCAATGGTTGGGACTTCTTTAACATCCAGTGAAGGACAGCTTCAAAAGGTATCTCAGGTAGGACTGTGATGCAGCTGTACTTGTATTAAGGGGTCAAGCACGACTGTCAGCAGTGGAAGAAAGCATGGAGGTGCTTGCTTCACTGATATGAGGACATTCACAAATTAGGCAGAACACATTGCAAATGCCTTTTTTTTTTTTACGTAGCTCTTTCAACTTCTGTTTCTATAACTCTGGGGGGAGAAAAAATAGTCCTGTAAAGAAACAACAGTGAAGTGTCTAACTACAAAAGTAAACAGTGCTGAAGAAGACCTTGGAAATACACTTATTTATGATATAACAGATGATTTAAAAAACCTCCAGCTGGATTAGGTGGCTGTCCTCTTTCCACAACTTGTCTCATTCCTGAAATGGTTTTGTTTTCTACATCCACAGTTCCGATTTCTCCTGATTTTATTTATGCACATTCCAACAGTGTCTAGAGACTCTAAACAGCATTATAGGTGCCTACCATACAAACCTAGATAAAAGACAGTCTTTTCCCTGAAGGCAAACAGAAATAGGGAGAAGATGCATCTGTGGTATAGAATACAGCAGAAAGGAAAAGGCTGTCATGAGGAAGGATCCAAAGGAAAGCCAAGATTTGCAAAAGTGTTTGGTTGTTTATAGGGCCTCAGGGTTTAGCTGCTCCAGCTGAGATGCTTCCAAAGGGGGTTGATAATGTGAAGCATTCATTGCCATAAACCAGGATTCAAGCCTGCCTCAAGTTAGTCACTTATAACACCAGGAACTGAAGATCTTACACTTCTAAAGTATCCTCAGTTTAGACTTCCACAAATTAGTCTTCATCCGGTGCTAATGGTGCCCAATACTGGCTCTTAAAACTCCACACATGAATAGTYCATAGTCCTGTTGCCTTCAGGTTTTTGTAGTTATTATGAGAAAAACAACAAACAGTGAAATAAAGTGAAAATATGCTTTGAAAGCAGCAACATTTGCGGGGAGAGATTTTATCTTTTATTAGTCCAACAGATAAACTTGGAGAAAATGAATGAGCTCAGGGACATGCTCAGGCTTGAAGCAGAAGCAGGAAAATTCAAGCTAAATCAAAACTGAGAATGATTGCTCCAAAGTTGTCATTCTACAATACTTTGGCAGAAAAGTTGGCGTAAGACTTTGCACTCCCAAGCACTCAGTCCTGCTGGATCCCCCCTACTCTCTGTTCACTGAGCTGGGTCAATACCACCATCTGCATGACTGTGATTTAAAGAAGTGTATTAAATGATGTTGATTTAAAAGTGTCRTTTCCTTTTCTTTTTATCGGAATTATTTGAGTGACTGTATGCACAACATGGCCTACAAACACCATGACAAAACGGGGCAGCAGACTCCGCAGAAGAAACAAGAAGATGGGGATAAGAATTTCTTAAGTGGCTTTAGTGCCAAAGGCAACATACTGGTTATTACACACTTAAGTTTAATTAACCTGTGTTACTCAATTAGAAAATTTGGGAGAAAAAAGATTGCTAGTGCCTTTGGAGCAGAGGGAACTGCTGGCCAAAAGAGAGATGATTTGCCTCGACAGAAGAGAAACAGGGATTCATTTAGTTATCCGAGGCACTAGTTTGAGGATTGTATTGCACTTCATTGAAAACATTCATACTGTTCACCTGTGTCCTGTATTGATATTTCCTTCACAAGATAGTTCCAGGTCATTCACCAGTGCATCAGCAGGGCCTTGSTGCTCACTTCTACATATGGGCAACAGCATGAAACCCGCACTGTCTGCCAAACAGCCTGTATATCAGAATTTACCTGGCTCTGCTGCTGCTGCTTTTTCTCCCCCTGTAGAATGCCGCAGGCTACAGACAGATGAAACGGGAAATATTATAGCCTTTCAAAAGACCAGTGTAACTCTTAAGGGGAAATTATCCCTTGATTGTACAATAGAGATTCCTGAACACAGCTGATATTAGGCAACACCCATGTAACACTACCTTCAATAAAGAGGCACGACAAAACATAAGTGTTTCTCAAGTCAAAAGAATGAAACCTGGCAGCTTTGCACGGCTGCTTGGCAAGGAATATGAGTGCTCTAAAGTGGCTGGTTAAACGCTAGAATTATAATGGGAACTGGAAATGGAAAAGTCTGGAAACCTTCTAACTTTGGAGGTTGAGAGCTATTTTCTGTTTCTCCTGGCCGGTGTATAATGAGACACTACGGCTGCTCTCTGTTGCTGTTCTTTTGCATAAATACATGCCAGAAATAGGAGCAGACAGCTGCAGAAAAATCCATCAAGGGCTATTAAACACAAAGATACCACCTCTGGCTCAAGTAGTCCCAGAATAGCAGATTGCTGGGAGCTGGGAAGCGGGCCAGGGGAATTGCACCGCGTGYCCGTCCTGCACCCGCATCTCCCCACGACAGAGATCGGGTACCGCAATGGCAACTTCTGCCCTCACCCAGTACGGCTTTTTGTATGCTCTGGTGTTAAATGAGCACTTTGTAATATTGCATTCACTAGGCACATTTTGAAACAGATGTTTTACAAAGATGCTTGCACGAATGATTTTGGACCAGTTAGAGTGGCTTTCAGAAAAAGGCACCTCCACGTTCAGTCAAATCTACCCTTTGCAAGGGCTTATAGGTTATTGTCTCTTGTACCACACTAAATCCCCATCAAACACGGTTGTATAGCCAGAGGCTGGAGCCCACTGAAAAATACAGATCCTAAAATAAAGTTCTTTAAAGCGCAAAGGTATTTGGATGTCAGGAAGAGAAAGCTGTTTCAGGTCAGCCTCTACTTACAAGTTACCCATCTTTTTTGCTGTGAGGATTCAGGGCTCAGTTCTCATCTCAAACCCCACACTTAACCAAACATTTAGCCAAGTCCCTGTAGTCTGTTCAGAAAAGAAAAGAAAATAAAGCAGATCTAGCTTATTTAGACAACAGAACACTATTTTCTTTCCTTGCTCTTCCACATGTGAGAAAAAACCTGAAAAGAATTTGCTCTCCAACCTGGGAGTGAAAAACTCTACCTTTAAACAGAAGCCAACCTCAGAAAGTTTCACTTGATGCAATGATCTTTTCAGAAACTTTATCAGCAGAAAAATATAAGGAATTATAAAGAAGAATCATCTGTAACTTGAAATGTAACAGTGGGCCTCGACAGAAAAATGTGGCTTATTATTTGCACATGCACACACACACATATGTAATAATGTGCCGAAGTTATTCAGAAAATAAAAAAATCAACACATAAGGATGAAAAGGAGGAACTTTAAAATAAAATATTGGGGGAAAAAATCAGAAATATTTATCAAGCCATCATCTAACCATCATCTTTTAAAACTTTCATCATGTACCAATCACAGTTGGTGGACCTGGTCAGGTCAGTGGTCCCAAAAGACAGAGTTCTGGGAATTTCATGACCTGATAGGAGGCTTATTAGTGTTAGGCACCCCAAGCCTGTTGAGTTTAGGCTGGATTTGGGACACTCAAGAGCTATAAGCTCTTTTAATGTCCAACTGCAGGTATCAGTGCCTAAAAGCTGTGGCCATTTATTGCTTTTTAGAAAGTTGTGTGACCCTTTTGTCAAACTCAGTGACATTTTCAAAGTTGAATAGAGTCAGAACAACAGACTTTTCGAGTCCATAAAGAGGCTGCCATATGGGAAAAGGTAAAAAAGAAATAGGCACACATATAAGACAGCATGAGAAATGATGGCTTTGCTTGGCCTGGGCAGTGCTTGTCCTCTCCTCAAAGGACTTTCAGCTTCCAGAGCAATCAATCCAAGCACTAAATTTGCCACTTCTTGTCTTTATTAAAGAAAATCTACCAATAAATCCCCATAAGAGTTTGTGTAACCCAGATCAGTCAGTTATTTCTCCCTCCCTTAGCATTCACGGCTTAACCAGCTGGCTCTCACGCTGCCCAGGCACAGACCTCGTTAGGCACCGACGGCCGATGGAGACAGCCTGCAAGTCGCTTTCATGTTGCATTTCTAGGAGGCAGACGCACTGTAAAAGCTCYCAGAATATACTTTTTGTGTAAGAACAAATAAGCAGGAAAGCCCCAAAGTAACTTSTTTTCTTTCATGCTAAACAGGAAGATGTATGGGAAGAGGAGCGCTGCTTATTAATCCCAACCAAACAGTCAACCCCAGCTGAGCAAACTCTGCCATTTGGTAGACTGAATTTCTTAATCAGGAAAACATATGGGGAGGCAGTTTTCAGCRACTGAGACAGGAGCATTTGCAAATGCTTTCCGATTGGTGCAGACCAGAAAGACAGCACAGTTTGCATAAAAAAACAGGAAATCTTTTTGCTTTTTTTCCTTGCATGAGCAAATTAATGTTAAGGGAATTCAACAGCTTCCCTAGTGTCGTGAGAGCAGCAGAACCAGTAAAGATGGCTCAATTACAAAAATAAGAAAGTTGTATACAAGCCGAAAACCAAATGAAGCAAAACTATCCCATGCTTCTGTTCTTCATAYCCACCCACCCCAGGAATGTATGTCAAGAAAACAGCTCAAAATCTGGAATCTATCACCAGGGAAAAGAGGCAGAAAAYCACTCAAATTAGCCCATTAAATGTCAAAAGCAAAGCCTTGAGAGGAAACCTGCTGCATTTTCATAGAATCGTAGAATGGTTTGGGTTGGAAGGGACCTTTAAAGGTCATCTAGTCAATCCCCCTGCAATGAGCAGGGACATCTTMAACTAGATTAGGTTGCTCAGAGCCCCGTCCAACCCGACCTTGAATGTTCTCAGGGATGGGGCATCTACCACCTCTCTAGGCAACCTGTGCCAGTGTTTCACCACCCTCATTGTAAAAAAATTCTTCCTTAATCTAGTCTGAATCTACCCTCTTTCACTTTAAAACCATTACCCTTTGTCCTGTCGCAACAGGCCCTACTAAAAAGTCTGTCCCCAGGTTTTTGCCAGCAGGTTTATCTAGCCGGTAGCATCCTTCCTCTCTAGTGAAGCAGAAGAAAATGTCCAAGCACAGTGTTTGTGGCCACTGTGCTGGTGAAGGCACAATCTCTCRAAATACTTCAAAATCCAGTCTCTTGAATATTTCTGATCACATCTGGGACCAGCACTGTGGCCATCAGCTCCTGCCTGTGATCTAAGAGGTTGTTAGTGGATGGAGCAGATGCTATGTTGCCGGTGCATTTTGGTAGAACGATTCCTCTGTGCTCTGTGTAGCTTAAAATGCATCGTAAATGCCCCAGAACTTAAAGTCAGAGAAACAAGTAGACCTTGCAGGCCAATAAATATATGCAGAAACAATCTCCCAAGTTAGGTAGGAAGGGCCTATCAACATAGTCCTTCAGTACGTTAGACTCGTGGAGTATATTTAAATACATGACATTGCTGGGATGTAAAGTAGGCAGAGGGTGAGAAATTAACTCTGAAACTTCAGCATGATCTGGTCAACAGCTTTTTTTCAGCTTTTCACCAAAATCTGTATATTAAAAGAAAATCATGTGCAAARCCTTGATTAAAAAAGAAGAAACACAGGTGTAAGGCAGCTTGTAAAGAGGTATATGGAAACTGAGGGCTAGCACCTCAAGACATTTCGGTAGTGAAGGGAGATGTGTCATTAATCTATCCACAACCAGCAAATTCTGGAGGTGAAACTGAGTAACTAACTGGAAATGTCCTTGACCAGGMAAGGGTAGCAGGTAGGTACTTAGAATCTCCAGAGGGGTCCTGATTCTTGGGTTTATAAAAAATAAAACTCTATATGCAGCATTAATTACAATCCAAAGTATTAATTGTAATTAATTCATAAACTGCTTTGTAAAAGCAGAGGTATCGCTGTTTTTTTACCCCATCAAGGGAAGTTGTGTGATCTGACCTTCCCACAATGATCTCATTTTCTTTAGACACTTGCTTACCGGTAGAAAAACATATTATGCTGTAAGCAAGCCCCATCCTGCCTTCCTTTCACAACAGTGTAGGATCAAGAGTAACCCCCTACCGAGAAGAAGTGGCCTGACCCCACTGTGAAAGAGAGATGAATGAGGCCAGATGGATACCCAACACCACGTTGAGCACCAAGGGCAGGAGGGAGCAGGACGACACCAGAAGAAAGAGGGCTTTGCTGATCTCACCATGAAGTAAYTGCAGGGAATTTTTCACCTTCTCGAGGCACTGCACCAACATCTGTTTGTGACTGATATTAATACAGCAGCTTCGCAGTCATGATTGATTTATATGGCCCCATCAGGAGTCAGTGTGAAAGCAACCAGAAGCAGTAACTGGCACTGCAAGGTCATGAGGAGGGGCACACGGAGGCTAAGAAATGTCCCTAACCATCAATAAGATAAATGATCTTGAACAAAATGGGAGCTGTCTTCAGACAAGGGTCACAAAAACGGGACCACAGACCCTAAGAAGAGCCCTCCTGGCAAGTTCAGAGGATGGGGGGAAAGAAGCACAATAACAAACTTGCTACCTGCCAACATGTCACACTGGCCTGTAAAATCACAGCCCAGSTGAGTGTCATCGAGCAGCAAAGCTCTGCTTTGCTTTCATTTGCTACAGGAACTCACATCACCCTCCTTAGAGAGGGTTTCTGACCGTTTTAAAGCACAGGTTTTAAAGGACATTACCCATCTCAATTCAGTTGTAATGTTCAGAAGACTACAAGTTTTGTGGGTTTTGACAAGCTTCATCTCTCCTATCTTTAGACATTTACAAAGTAAATCACATCTGAGCTGGTCCTTTGATATTCACTTTAGAGCAAAGAAAGGTGCTTCTGGGGCACGATTCATCCCATCCCAAGGTAGACATCTAAAACAGGTCAGAGAAATCACACCTGAAAAGTGCCTATTTTGCCCCTCCATTGACTGCAGGAGTTCAGTTGAGGAGCTCACACGCAGAAAACTATACTGAAACATCTGAAGCTGGAGGAGGCAAATCCCACTCTGGAATTAATCTTTCCCAAGAGCTGCCAAAGCTCTTCACTGAAACTCTTTGAGGCTGGGAATTATTTAGACTGCAAAGCTTTAGGGGGTCTCTTACTGTGGGCTTGAAAAGTTATTGACATATTGGAAACTCAGTTTCAATAAAAGTCTTTGCACACTGTAGTGGTACTACCTGGTGGGAGTTTCACATGATTCCTGTTTAAAAGAAAAAGGAACACGATCTGTTGTTTGTTGTTAAACATGGTCCCACTTTCCAATATGCAAAATCCCATAGCTAATGAGTCTGATTCTCATCTAAATTACCCTAATGCAATTAGAAGTGGTACCACCAAAATCTATAGAATTATATTGGTCTAAACCTGAGAGAAAGCAAACCCAGAATCAGGCCTATTCCATTCCACATTGATTTCTAAGTTTTCCCTATGTTCAGCTCTCAAAATGGCTCAAATATTAATAACATGCAGGGGCGAAGTCCTACAAAATGTCATCTTTGATGTTCACTTGATTATGATAATTGTGATTTGGTACCCTCTGCCTCTCATTTGTACATTTAAAACATATGCAATTCCCCTGTAGTGAAATTCTCTTGCCAAAGGAGATTCACTTGAAAGATTCAATCGTTGTTAGCTTGGGCTCACAACTTCATCTCAGGAAAAGATAAATAAAAATTGTTTAGATAAATGCAGAGAGACAATTTACTAAAACCTAAAGTGAATACAAATGCTTAAAAATTTAAAATACTTTTAATAAAATATCTTTGTCTTGCTTGTTTGAGGGGTTTTTGTCCTTTTATTGGGGTTGAACTTTTGGCCAAGGACATAAGTCTATTAAGCATTTCAAAAGGTAAAAAATCTAAACCTGTTTATAAGAATTCTTAAAAGTTATTTCTCAGAATAATATTACTAGTTGTTTTTAAACATAACAGCTGCATCGCCTGCAGTTTGTAATCCACAACACTGTCATCGCCATTTCTTTGCTCTTCCATGATGCAGGTCGGTAAGAGCATTTCCGAGCTCTCTGGTTCTGCATTTCAGTCCTTACATCAGGGTTTCTTTGTCTACGATGGGCAATCAGAAGAGCAACTCTGAGCACAGCCTGTTTCTCAGCCCACCCAACTTCCCAATGTGTGGTTGCATCATGACAGTGAGTGGACTTCTTGTGGGAAGCTCAAAGACCAGCTGCCTTCACATGTTGGGTGGTATGTGGGGACATGGCATCTTGACTACTTTGGTGAGAAGCCGGTGGCAGTGCTGGGGCCATCCCTGTGGTGCTGCAACTCCCATCAGGATCTCTAGCCTGATCTCTTGGGTGGCTTCAGAGCAATCCCCAAAGAACAGGGACCTTTTGGGGAGAGAGGACCACCGGAGTGTGGTGATGCAGCACCTCTCCATGATGGTCGAACACAGGAGCTGGTTTCCCTGCTGTTTGTGGGATGGTAAGTTTTCCACACATCAATGAAGAATAAAGCCAGGTGTGATAGCAGCTTCACGATAGCTGTTATGGCAAGGTAGAAACTGGAGATCTGCTGTGCCCTAATATTAATATATGATACTTTCCATCCAGACGGCATATTACCGCAGCGTTACAAAAGGGACGATGTTCACCTGCCCTGAGGATGACAGGGGAATGAGAATCTAAGGCAGAAAATGAAGCAAACTTCTATACTTCAGAGTCCCAAGCTCAACAAAGTGTGCCTGTGTATGTGTGTGTGTGTACATACACACAAATACTCAAAGAGGCTGGATGCGGGAAAGAATATTTTCAAGAACATAAAAAATTACCAGCTTCTAACCCTCCAGAGCACTAAATATAGCACAGAGAAGGCACATACTTAACAACCCTGACTCAAAACTGACAGCTCTGGGAAAGACACCTGTTGATTTCACACTGGTTATAGATCAAGCTCTCCATACAAGAATGCAATTTCTCTTATTAGAGGATGTTTACATTTAATTAGGTGACTSTATTTTTTATTATGTGTTAATTCTCCCTGTTCTTGTCATTAGGATTTTTGTTTACAATAGTGGTGAACACTTCAATAATAAAAAAACATTGAATACAAGTTTATTAGAATTCTCTTCCTTAARCAAAACTAAACCAAAACCAACAAAGTAATTCCAAAGCCATTAATTACACATGCTGTTCTTCRTGAGAGGCGTTTCCAAATGCAATGTCTCTAACAACTTTGTTCTACTGTTGTGACTTACGTTCACAGATTCTGTGGGGTCTAAATGAAGCAGAAGGATTAATTGCATACAGATGCTTTCCTATTTTTGCTTGCCACTAGTTTTTATTATTCTTTAGTGTTTTTTTTAAAAACAAAGCCAATAAAAGGAATTTACATGATACTAAGAAAGTTAAACGCAACCTGTAAGAAGTAATTACAGGCACAAAACATATGGTAATGCCATCTCTTGTTTTGGTTATATTTGCACATAATGTATGCAGAGCAAGTCATGATTAGCAGACAGGAAGCACGCTCTGTGATTATGCAGGATTTGGTAATTGAATCCACCAAGGATAATGATGCTGACCTTCCCATTTGAAAATAAACTAGGCATTCAAGTTTTAAGTGGTTTGCGTTAATTCTAATTGCATAGACATGTCTACCCAGAGCTGCTGCTGGGAGGACACGGGACAGGTAAATAATGATTACATTAGAGTGTTTTATTAACAACAACTAAAGTGGTACTGTTTACARCAATGGTGTTTGGACCGTATAAAACTGAAATTTGAATATCTAGAGGCCATCATTTCACTGAGGTACACACGCTCATGCTGTATCAACCACAATGAGAAGTTACTCAACAGGGTCTATGATTACAGAGTCTACCACTGGCAAACCCACACAGAAGAAACTAGCAGCTGGTTAATTCATGAGAGATCTGGTTTCTTTCCTYATCTATTATCCTTCCATCTTTCAAAGAAGAAAGGGTTCCAAAAGGTTGGAAATGCAATGGAATTTGGATGGATAAGTGCAATATTTATCCTGGAGACATGGCATGGTTTGAACTATCTACCAAACCACAGGCTGTTGGAGATATTTTCATTTTCTTTTGAGGTGGTTCTCTTTTGCAGAGTTATTAACTTGGTTCTACTACTGTAGTTCAAGAACAGAGGCTATTTGTCATGCAGAAACAGACCACTGGCGTGTTAAATCTGATATCTTGCCTCCACTGCAAGGTGACCCAGTTCTCAGTCCAATGAACCCACCCCCAAGTCCATCTGTGATGCTCTTTCCTMAACTTTGAAGGCAAAGTTGCCTCAATCCAAAGCTTGCAGCATAATTTTACTTACTGTACCACCAAGTTTGTGTTTCCCAGTCCGTGTGACAAATTTGTCAGAGAACAGAAGAGAAAAACAAGGACTAGTGGCTTAGAGAAAGCTGTATGGCCCCGTATTCCCAGGGTCACAGCAAAAATGTTTTGCTGATTGGGAGGGAAGTAATGGCCATGGCCATTGCTATTGCCTCTGCTAGAGCTATAGTCTGTCTAGAGTAATTTGTTTTTTCTTCTGAAAAAAAAAAAAAAAAGGCTAAGGATTTTTACATTTCTCCTAGATTTCTGATGTGTGTCAGCCCCAGTCAGATGTGGGATTCAGTTGCCTGCTTCAGGCCTGGAAATTACAGATGTTTCCATGTTGCTTGAACAGATCAGCTCTGTGGCGCAGGCATGGAAAAAAACACATTTCCCCCTGGAAATGCCAGACTTACACACGCTCCATAGTCTCAGGCTGCAAAAGCAGTACACCTAATTCTTGCAGCAAACACCAGGCACACACAGGACTCACCTGGGAAAGTGTCCAGCATGTGCATTGCAAGTCCAACGTGTTCTGTAAGCATTAGGCTTATTGCATGTATGCTTTACAGCTACACACAGACATTTATGCCTGGAAAATGGCAGGAAGAAATACTGCAGCTTAATTTCTGCTTTCCTTTACCCCCTGATCCAAATAAAACTAAGCCATTGACTGATTTCCACCTGGCCCTTAAAGCTGATGACTGATGTCTGTAGGAATAGCTCAGGGACTCAAGCACTGCAAACTCTGGGAGTCTGGCCTCAGTCAGGGTATGCGTGATCCAGATCTGCAGAAACGTCTCTGGAGTTTCCAACCACCAGGCCAGATCAACTGCACCATCTCTGCTAGGACACACAGATGGGAATGACCGTTCATCGGTGATTATAGAACAAAAAGCTCCCAGCAATAGTAAGAAACACGSATGGCTGTTCTGTGGCAGACCACCTAGCTGAAAGGGGAGTGCTTAGAATCTAAATTACTGAAAAACAGACTAGAGGAATCACACTGAAGCTCTATAACTGCACTGGAATTAAGTTCTATACTTAAATTTTGCATGTGTAATAAATTGGCAATATGGAATGCAAAGGCTTTCACCTCTGGGTCACTGGCTTACTGCTCCATTATTTTTTATGCACAAACAGGAAAACATTATGTAGTCCTCACTTAGAGTGTATTTATGTCTCAACAACACTCTGAAAGTATGTCCAAAACCATTTTTTTCAGCTCATTATAATAACTGCAGGAGGGAACCATCATAGTCTGGGGTTTGTAAGGAGATGCGGAGGTCAAATCCATCCCAGGATCACTGTAACCAGAAGTTTTTATTAGTTACTTGCCACTCTCTGCTGTCTACAATATGGATTGATGGTCTCAGTCCAAGTCCAAGTGGTTACGCATGTCTATTATTACCCTCACATGGGAAGCAGGTAAAGAAAGCATAAAGATCACTTGCTTGTCCAAAAAAAACCATCATCCTSTATCTTTGAGCAAAAAGTCAAGCCTTCAGTCTAGATAATGGCCCTTTGGCCTCCTAGACAATGGAAGAGACCTTTATTGACTGCTTCTTTCACTCTTACCCCATCTCCAAGCTGCTGGGTACAAGATGATTTAAGAACAACAACTCAACTCAAAAGTCAAAAACTGTAAGAGCTTGTGAAACTATATGGACACACAACRAGCTTGTCACTGGCTGTATAATGCTGCCTCTTCTCCCTTGCCCTTCCACACCAGGCTCTGCTTCCAAGGAAATTTAACAGCAACGTGGGAGGGATGGGAGCTTGAACCCTGGAGATAAAAGTAGTGATGACAGCACCGAGAGCTCGGCACTAAGGCATTGAATGTCGTTTTGTGCAATGTTTTTACCTCGTTGGTAAAAATAAAGAGACGTGGCAGAGGCAGTGGGASAGCTCTTCTCATCCAGCATTGCAGGAAACAAGCAAGCAGGCTCCATCAGCCCACATCACTTGCTATCAGCCTCGGCTTCTCTTTCATGAAAAAGGTCATTGAATCTGCTATATCATCTCTAGCAACAGGAAAGAGTACAAGGCCCAAGATTAGAAATGTTCCTCTCCCTTTCCCAGACTTCCCTATCTTCAGAAAGATAGGCTAAGACGAAATTTGAGTCATGATCTTCTTACTTAGTGAAAGACCCCTGGGATTAGCTGAGTACCTTTCTGATAGAGGCAGCTTTGCTCTTTTCAAGGGTGACTAGCACCCAAAGCGAGTGCTGGTGGTAGTCAAACCAGAAACGAAGAGAAAYATCCACATGGAACCCCCTCCTGCCGCAGATGGGCAGCACGGTGCACACAGACAGCCCTGGATCAAGCTGATAATAGCCTGCTCCTGTTCACAGATGAAGGAAAATGAGTCTCAAATTACCAGACCTGTCCCTGGGTTTTGATACTATCATGCACACTGCTGCTATCCAGCCTCAAAGTCATAGCAGGGGCAAGCAGTGTGGCACCAAGGAGGAATAACGCCGTTCATAAGAGCACATGCAGACAAGAAAAAGAAAGAAAAGCACATCCATTCTTATAGCCACCATCCAGCTCATTTAGCATCAAGATCCTTATTTTCTTATGGTATCAAATCACATGGGGCCCAAAATATTCCCCAAGCTAATAAATTGTAAAGTCAGACACAAAAGGTACAACTATTCCACTAAATTAAACAGGGACGAAGTTTGGKCTTGAGAACTCGAGCATGACTGCCCACATTGTTTAATTTCAGCACCCTCTCTGGTTTAGGTTTGGTCCGTAATAACAAGCAATCTCCCAGACAAAGCCCAGGCATATTTGGGGGGATATATGAACCAGGCAAATAATGCCAGTGATAGTGTGAGGAGATGACAAAATGCATAGCAGATGTATGGAGAGCTTGACTTCATTTTCTCATCATCTCCTAACTACCTTGATACTTCTTCCTTCCAAAGCTCTTTTTCTAAGTGACACTATTGAGACATTAAAGGATCTGAGCAAAGGACTGTGAACTGGAACCCACAATATTAATTATGGCTCTGACRCTGGTTACTGAGGAGACCCTTGGCAAATCATAGCCTTTTTGTGTCTGCTAAGTGAGAAGACGACTATCGCAAATCCTTACCACACGTCAGGAAGGAGAGACTTAATTAATTAATGCTCAGAAAGTGCTTTGGAGATTAAGTGTGCAACTCCTGATATCATGAGAGCTAAATATTATTACTGAACTCAGATTCATACATAAGGGCAGAGGTTCCCAGAAAGAGAAGCATCAAGGGCGGGAAGTAAAGAATGCTCTTACAGAAAAATACTCGATGTAACTCATTCTGAAGCTCTTTCCCAACAGCTACCTGATTATTTTCCTCTAGGTACAAGGTTAAAAGCCTTTCTGCTAAAGCCCAGGAATGTATCAGGGTTTAAGGATGTGATATGAACAGCAATCATCTCCAAAAGAGCTCTCATTATTAGTAAGAGCATATGTATAGTTAACTGATTCATTAGGTGTAGGCATCATCATGCGGAGTTAGGGTTTTCTCTCTGCGTATCCTCTGAAGAGCCATCTTTGGCAGACAACTAAAGGAACRCTGTTAAATATGGGCAATAGACACCAGCTCTGATCACTTCTTATTCTCTTGCTTTTCTATATGGTACAGTCAGAAGACTAGGAGTTCTGCTCAAATGCGATGGAAGTTGGGCCATAAAGGAGGGAGTAAGTGAGGGTCCAAAGGGAGAGCTACCAAAGGCTAAAATGAAGCTCCAGYAGTCAAAGGCAAGGCTCTTGCCCAGAGAAAAAAGCATCCAAGAGTGCTTTTATTTAGTGCTTTATATTTCCCAGCCTTTCTGGAAAATGAGCTACTYCAAAGGTCTACCTTCTTGAACAGGTCAATTTTTCCCCTAGTAGAAAAGGATGCAATGATGTGTTACTGCATAGGTGACCACAGAAGAGGTCTCAGTGTGAGAAGTGGGATGAGATAACATAACAACATATATAGGAGGGCATGGATCTTTCATCAGTGAAGCCACTTTGAATTTTGACACAGACTCTGACAAGAATACACAGAATTCCTACACGCTGACACTCAGAGAATCATAGATTTTAAAGGATCTTACAATCACCATTCTGCATTCCTGCATAATGGCTTTGAACTAGAGTCTATCTTTTAAGAAGATATCCTATCTTGATTTTAAAATCCCCAGTTATTTGCAGGATTAGATACAACCCTTGAAAAAATGGTGACTAATTTCAAGGATGAGGTTGTCTAGGTTCAGGCTGCATCAAGATCTTCTCAGCTCTTTTCAACAGATTGAAGAGCCATTCGCAATGTTTATTTTCTGCAAAAGTATGTGTAAGGACCTAATCAAGTCTTTAACTCAAACCGTATTTATGGTATTCTGAAATCTTCCGCTATGTGCATGTTTCCTAATTGCTTAATCATTCTTGGGAATTTTGCCTGAACCATGTCCATTTTTTTAACATCCCTGTCAATACCACATGCAATATTCTGATAGCAGTCTCATCAGCACAAAACACAAAGGTGATACAGTTAGTTTCACTCAAGATCCCCCAAAAGCTACATTAGTTATTTGTGRCACTAATGTTCAGTGAGTGATAAGCCAGGACCCCTCAAATCTAAATATGAATCACTGACTCTGAAAATAGAATCAATCTGTGGCCTTTGTTCCTACACATTTGACTTTACTTTTGTCTCATACCCTGCTATCAAGCAATCCAGATTGTTCTGTATCAGTGATCAGTCCTATTCATCATTTATCACTCCCTCAAACTGTGAAATCTGAAAAGCTTATCAGTAATGAGTATATCTTCCATGTTGTTCCTAGAAATATCAAACAGCAGAGGCTCAGCTAGTCATATGTGGTTGGCCCACTAGAAACAGCCCTGCTGATGTTCCTGTTCACAAACACATTTTCATCCAGGCTTTATCCTTTTAATAAGTTCTGGTTTGAGCTTGTATCATTCTGGTTTCTTAATCAACATGTCATGCAGCACAAAGTCAAGCCTTATAGAAGTCTAAGTCTATTATATCAAAACTATTACCTTTCTCTACCAAACTTGTAATCTCATAAAAAAGACATCAGGATGATTTGACAAGATATATAGTTTTTTCAGAAAACTACATTGATTGGCATTAATTACATTACCCTCCTGTATGTCTTTACTATTTGAGCCCTGCATCAGCCATTCCATTATTTTGCCTGGGATCAATGTCAATCTGACAAGACTATAATTACCTGGGTTGTTCCATTTACCCTTTTAAAACATTGGTACAATGTTAGGTTTCTTTAAGCTTTGTTAAGGATGGAGGGTTTCAGGGGAGTTTTCACATCATCCCTGCCCATTTTGACATCTCAAGGCCATGGCAGAGACTGATGCCTCTATGGCTGAAGTTCTCATTACAATAATTATTACTTCAGACCTTCTGTGCTTGCAAAGATTAAAAGGTCAGCATTACTCTCCAGAACCCCAGCCTAAGAAAGTCTTTACAAGGAGAAGCGCGGGAGCATATGAAATCTCAYGCACTGAGAATGATGTTGATCTGATACCACCTCACATGCTCCCATCACTGTGCATCCCAACACTTTTACTGCAGGCATCCATGGCTCACTGTGCAGTCCTCCTTCACACATTTCTGGCTGGACCGTAAGCCAGGAGCTAGTTGTGTGTGAAGTCACCAGTGAAGAGAGGCCTCCTGCCTTGCATTGCTGGGGATGYCTTAGAATCATAGAATCRTAGAATGGTTTGGGTTGGAAARACATTTAAAGGTCATCTAGGCCAAACCCCCTGCAGTGAGCAAGGACATCTTCAACTAGATCAGGTCGCTCAGAGCCCCGTTCCAACCTGATCTTGAATGTKTCCAGGGATGGGGCATCTACCACCTCTCTGGGCAAYCTGTGCCAGTGTTTCACCACCCTCATCATTGTAAAAAATTTCTTCCTTWTATCTAGTCTAAATCTACCYTCTTTTAGTTTAAAACCATTCCCCCTTGTCCTGTCGCAACAGGCCCTGCTAAAAAGTCTGTCCCCATCTTTCTTGCCTCTGAAGAAGGCCAGTCAAGCCATAACTGGTTAAGCCAAGCTCCAGCATGGGAGAAGTTAGCTGGAGAGAAGCCAGGGCTGAGATAGCACAGAGAAGGGCCAATTAATCATATTTCCCAGACCACTCTGCTGGAAGGGCTTCTAAGAAGCCCTCTGAACAACATTCAAAGTTGCTTTTGCAGTGGAGAATAGTGKTTTTTTTGTTTATCTTTTCTGTCCCTCCAAAGGGACTAAGATGCTGCTGCAAACACAAGGCTGAGGTGCAGACTACTACATCCCCGTTGGGAGGAACCAGCCTTGGCAGCGAAGGAAAGGGTTCCCTGTAGCACRAAGAGAAATTCTGGCCAAAACCAGTGTTACCAAATCCAGCTGTGTTAGGCTCAGTTTTAAGACTGTGACCAACTTCAAGCTTGACAGAAACAGTCACTACTGCAACACCTTTACCCAAAGCTCACATCAGCATTTATCCCGTTCAGTGCACTGACCTGAAGGAGGGTGGCTGTGCAGCGTCTCTCTGGCACACAGCAGCTCACTCAGAGTGATTCACAGTCACATAAAGCTGTGTTCCCAAGACACAAAGGTCAAGAAGCTTCCTTAAAACCTGCAGAAACAGGTCCTTTTTCACAGCTCTTGTAGCTGGAGATTTTGCAGCACATCAGCTGTGCTCCCTAGGAGAGCAGAGATTATGTCTGGCCATGACATCTGCTCTGGGCTGTAACCAAGGTCTCAGCCTTCCGCATCAGTTCTTTTTATTCTCCTCTGTTATTAGGGCAAACTTTGAAATATCTGCTTTATTAATACCTGTTTTATCCACAGTGTATTTCAGTGGTCCTTTCCAGCACTAGTAATTTAAAAAATACGTGCTTAACTATTAGAAACTGATCAGACTGTATAAAGCTACAAAAGAACTGGTCATCAGCCGCAAGTTGATAGGCATTTCATACATCCATGTATGAAATTATTTCCTAGACCAAGATGACAATGCAGAAAGCTGTATTTGGTGCATGATACGCAGTAACATAAATTTCAAGAGAAGATGGTCTGAAGTGAGGGTTCATTCATGTTACTCACTGTGATTCTCCCTATATCTGTATTGCTCATCCTGCAGCATGCTTAGAGAAACAAAACAGCATGATAAATTTTATCCGACCCCCCAAAATGTGGGAAAAAACTCTGTATTGTGAACAAAATRTACCTCGAAAGTATTCCATTTACTTGATGATGTAGAAAACAAAGACATGTAGGAATAAAAACAAGGAGAAAGCATGCCCTGTGTACAATTAAATGTTGCCATAATGCATATAATTTAATTAAGACACTTTAATGTGCTCCTGCGTTCTTGTTGCCTAGTACCTGCACTCAGGCAGTGGTTAATTAAACATGCAGCTTAGCAATGGTGACTGCATCACACATTTCACAATGCCTTGTATTATATTTTTTTTTATGACTCAAACAAAAAAAAAAATTGTTCAGTTTTCTCATCTTGTGTAAGTGTGAAGAACTATAATCAATCCAAGAAGGTGCAATGTTTATGATTTTTAATACTGGCTAAGACCAAGAAGAAATAAGCATACACAGAAAATACAAGATGGCTCTTTGGGGATCAACCATGTAGGGAGAGAATAGACTCTGGTGCTGTATCTCATTTTTGTATTTAATGTAAAATAAAAAAAAAAAGAAATGTTGAAATATGCCTAGGTTAGAAATGAAACATCCCCTTCGTAATTCATAAATGATGAACAAAATACTTCTTTTCTTTGTCTGCTGAGGATATTTTAAATTCTTTTTGGATTATCTGCTATGTTTTGGGTTTTTTTCCCCACGGGGATGCCACATGCCACCTGGAATGACTGAATACATGTAGCTGAGTTCACAATGTAAATAAGACCCATCACTTCTGGCAGATCCAGAAACTCCCAATTTTCCTCTTTGCTTCTGCCCCATGAACAAAGACAGGTTTAGGTCTGGTATGTGTGAATAAGTGGACTTTAATATTCTACAGCTAGCTTACCCAGTACTGAGCTTGTCAACACACCATGCACACCTATACCTAGCAGTATCTTCACAAGATTGCGTATAAAGCCCTGTAGGACACTTATTGACACAACATCATCAAGAAGACTCTTTGGAATGCATCTCATTATAATGTATAGAAAGATTATTGCAAAATGATTCACTTTGTCAGTACATTAAGTGGCCACATATTCAATCCCAGGCAATTAACTGCCCAACACAGTCAATTATCTAATAATAAAACTGGACCCTTCAAGTCTTCCAACTAAATTAAAGGGTCTCCTGCAGAAGAAACAGAGTGGCCATAAAACTCTCTGCGACTTAACACTGTTAGAGGAGTCTAAACATTTCCTGAGTCCATTTGGAATATAGATTTTTTATTTTCTTCCCAAATGACCACAGGAAACAGGTTATATCATTTTAATTATTGCTCATGCTGCTCAGAGGTTCTGAGGGCAAGCCAATAATTCCGAAAACAGTTCTCTTCTAATACGCAGTTCCTCTTCAGCAGACCTTCTACTCCCACACTGAAACTTGCCATCCACCTTATATGCTGCCTTTTTTAAGGAAGCCTTGAATATTGTGCCCAAAACACTTTCATTCTCCCCCTTCTCCCCTCTCTGTTAGTCCTCCCCCCATCGTTAACTACAAAGTCCAGATTGTGAGACTCGCAGGCTAATGGAATGTCTAATGCAGAGCAGCTGTACATTTTTAATGCAAAAGGGGAAAAATAAAGGCAGCATATGGTTTTATGTAATCTTCCTATGAATTTTTAACTGAGCGTCCTAATTCATGTCGGACAGAAAGAGCTTTTTTACTGGTCCTTTGTGGTTAGAGCCTGCTAGCATGAAGCATGCAGTACTTTAAAGCCACAGTGAGTGCAGGTGAGATTGCTCTGCAGTAGATGTTGGAGTGGATGGCACTTGGTTYGTACCGATGACTTTAAACATTACAATTCAGAGCCTGGAAAAATAAAGGGATGTATGAGCAGGATGGATGAATCGGTCTCCTCTGGACACGCCTGTTTTTGAGGGTTCTGTGCAGTCCTGCATAAGCATCATAAAAGTAGAAAGTACCACAACAGCTCCCTGCACTTCTTGTAAAGTGCTCACAAAGTCCAAAAAGAAAGACAAAAAGAAAAAAAAAAAAAAGACAGTTTTTTTTTCTAAAACTCCATCTTTAAGGATGATATATGCTGACTCTGCTCCCTGACCTAGCATATGTCAATATGCAGGGCACCAGGAGGTTTAAATTCCTTCAGCCCTAAGTGACATTCATATTCTGCCTACCTGTCTCGTTCCAGTAGCCCAGATATACATTATACATTGCATTGTGAGTTACCAATGCTTGCATAGGARAAGATCATCCTGGGCCCCTGCTAGTGGATTGAGCTCTGTGGTCCTTGTCTACCCAAACAGCAGTAGGTATAAGAACCTGGGGCCAACCAAGGAACACGTTGATATAGGAGGAAGRCACATGGAGGACAGGGAGGTGATTYGAGACAGMCAGCATGGCTTCACCAAGGGCAAGTCCTGCCTGACCAACMTAGTGGCCTTCTATGATGGAGTGACTACAGCAGTAGACAAGGGAAGAGCTACAGATGTCATTTATCTGGACTTTTGTAAGGCCTTTGACATGGTCCCCCACAACATCCTTCTCTCTAAATTGGAGAGATATGGATTTGAKGGGTGGACTGTTCGGTGGATGCGGAACTGGTTGGATGGTTGCAACCAGAGGGTAGCGGTCAACGGCTCAATGTCCAGATGGAGATCGGTGACGAGTGGTGTCCCACAGGGGTCCGTACTGGGACCTGTACTGTTTAGTATCTTCATCAACGACATAAACAGTGGGATCGAGTGCACCCTCAGCAAGTTTGCAGATGACACCAAGCTGAGTGGTGCRGTCGACATGGTTGAGGGACTGGATGCCATCCAGAGGGACCTGGACAAGCTCGAGAAGTGGGCCTGTGTGAACCTCATGAGGTTCAACAAGGCCAAGTGCAAGGTCCTACACCTGGGTTGGRGCAAACCCCAGTATCAGTAGAGGCTGGGGATGAAGGGATTGAGAGCAGCCTTGCTGAGAGGTACTTGGGGCTACTGGTGAATGAAAAGCTGGACATGAGCCGCCAATGTGCGCTCGCAGCCCAGAAAGCCAACTGTATCCTGGGCTGCATCCAAAGGAGCATGGCCAGCAGGTCAAGGGAGGTGATTCTGACCCTCTATTCTGCTCTGGTGAGACCCCACCTCAGTACTGTGTCCAGCTCTGGAGTTTTCAGCACAGGAAAGWCATGGACCTGTTGGAGCCAGGTGCAGAGGAGGGCCACAAAGATGATCAGGGGGATGGAACACCTCCCCCGTGAGGAAAGGCTGAGAGAGTTGGGGTTGTTCAGCTTGGAGATGAGGAGACTCTGGGGAGACCTTATGGCAGCTTTTGAATACTTAAAGGGGGCTTATAAGAAAGATGGGGAACAAACTTTTTAGCAGGGCCTGTTGTAATAGGTTAAGGGGTAATAGATTTAAACTAAAAGAGGGTAGATTTAGACTAGATAAAAGGAAGAAATTTTTTACGATGAGGGTGGTGAAACACTGGCACAGGTTGCCCAGAGAGGTGGTAGATGCCCCATCCCTGGAAACATTCAAGGTCAGGTTGGACGGGGCTCTGAGCAACCTGATCTAGTTGAAGATGTCCCTGCTTATTGCAGGGGGGTCGGACTAGATGGCCTTTAAGGGCCCCAAATCATTCTATGATTCTATGATTCTATATTCAGGATGTCCCCCTAAAGAGCTGGCCCCAAAAGACCATCTGAGCATCTTCTGATATATAAGTAAACTGGATGGTAGACAGTCTCAACATGGGAGCAGGCTTGAAAAAACCGTTGTCCAGTTTTGAGCCCTCTATTTTAAATAAGATGTGGATCACCTGGAAAGATTCTGGAAGACAGCATTTTGAGGGAAGACTCAGGAAGTTGACAGAAGAAGTGAATGCATTGTAACTGTGGTGAAATGCATACAAGGTGCCACAAAGAGGAAAAGAATAATTTCTCTTTCACATCCGCTGAGGCCAGGAGAATAAGTAACTACTTTAAAATAAAGCAAGGAAGATTCAGATATGACATTTAGAGGAGCTTTCTAAGGGTAAGGAAAACACTAAGATAGATGGTCTAGGGAGGCTGTGGAGTCTCCATCAAAGGAAGTCTTCAAAACAAATTATGGAAACATGCGCCAGAAATGACAGAGATACAGYTGATCCTGCCTTGGGGTCTTCTGAGTCCCTTCCAGACTTATGATCCTACGATTCCTTTATTATCAACTGCCAGCATGGATGTACCCTCTGTAGCCCTAGAACTGATCAATACAGATTCCTCTGTTACTTAGCTACCACCCTCTAAATGTCCCCACATTAAACTGATCTCTCACATTCATCCATTTTCTTTGCTTTCCACTTCCTTCCTTCCCCAGCTTGTCGCTCACTCAATTTTTCTAATGCTGCATTTAAGAACTCCCTGCTTCTCCCTTTTTTTTTGCAAAAGTGGCTGCCCTCCCTCTCCAGGATGTCAGCTCCACTCTTCACATTCAGCTTTTTCAGCAATCAGTGGAACTCAAAAGTTGGTTAGGAAGGAGGCCATTTTACAGATTAAGAAACTGAATCAGAGAGAAGGRAGTAACTTGCCAAAGAAGCTGGGCTGCCAGGTCAGTTTGAAATCCAGCAGGCAATACTTCTTCATTGTTATCCATTAAGGATGACCTGCTGTAATTTTCTTCTCAGCCAAACGGACAGGAGAGCTGAGAAGATAGGGTGAGAAAACCTAAGGAGGAGATGAAGAGACCATTTGTGGTGTGTTGCCATCCAATAGGGTTGACACATTCCGTAATCGCACTTATGGGCCAAACAAATGCCATCTTTTCTTACACAACACAGTCTTCCTAAGTCCATACATCTTCACGTGTCATTAGCAGTTTCATTGAAAAGGGGAAAAAAAACAAAGAAAAAGTGTAAAAGTGTTTTCCCTGGATTTTAACAATTTGTTCCAGAATTAGGTCATGTTCTCAAGCTAGTTCTTTGTGACTAGAAAATCTGAGGACCTTTTTCCTTTTTAAATGAAGGGTGAGGTCTTTGTCTAATTATCTGACTGCAAGACTTGAAGAATCCCAAATATGGTTGGACTTGCAATAAAATTGCTAGCATTTTCAACACTGAAACCATTCCTCTAAAAAGAGCGTGACATCACATTTCCACCCACAAATGCTCCTACTTCATAAGTAGTCTTATGTCAAACTTACTATCTTTTGCTATGTAAATGCCTATGGAAAAAAAACAATAACATTAGAGATATTTGGTCCTTATTTTCATCCAAAGGAATTTATCTGGAGCTCTGTTTTCTAGTGCTACTTGCAGATCCCTGGATCGCRTAGGGAGAGGTCTCCTGTGAGAACTCTAGCACTGTTCTATACACCCCAAGCACCTTGATTTTCTCCCTCATGGGGCTTTATTTGCTTTTACCATTAGAATTAATCATAACCTAATATCAAGGTCTACACAYGGATGCTTAAATTATAAAGGCATATGAGGATGCAGCCCCATGCAATTGTGCCTGAAGAGAAAGATAGCTATTATTGACTTAGATCTTCGAGCTGGATTGCACTGCAAAGACCAATATCTTGTCATGGGGTTTACTATGGACTGAGTTTTTCTTTGCTACAGTGGTGTAAGTCTGGCACTAATGCAGTAAAGCCAAATAATTCTGAAGTTATTCTTCACTTACAGGAGAACGACATTTGCCATATAGTCATGGGCCTCATTCAGCCAGAGGGTGTCAAGAATTTACAGAGACAAGAAGCAAAAGGAAGCAATTGAAAGGCAGGCTGCAGTGCTTGGAAGCAATCTGCATGGTTGTTCAGAGAAAGAAATATATAACAATACAGTATGACTGATTCAGAGACAGTGCAGGTAAAACCAACTAGAACACATCCTTTCTTGCCTTACACATTTAGCAACATTTTCTTTATCTCTGACTTTAAGGTCCTATGAACAAGCCATAATGAAACTCAAATTTTTTAGGGCTTTTATTTAAAAAGAGTAAAGAGTGGGATCAATTCTGTCCTCCCTTTATGAGCAAAATGAAGACTTCTCTTTCCTGGCTGGTGTAGCCATTAAGAGAAAAGAATTCAATCTCAAATATCACGCAAATGCGTGAGAATCTCAAATATCACGCAAATGCATGAGAGTATTCACCATTACAACGCCAACATTTTGCCTACCATAAATGTAGTGATATAAAAAAAAAAAAAAACACCCAGATTTTCTGTGAAAAGGGACAGAGCTTTATTTCTCCTCCCGAACCACCTTTACATGGTCCAAAAACATATTTCAAGTATTGRAGGACAAGGCTGTACGCTGAGTTCAGCTGTGCATTCTCTGCCACTCACTCACTTTTCTAGTGATTTTATCTTACCATCAMCACCTTCTCTTCATATGAAATGGACTACTATTCCTTATTTATATACAAAACACATTAAGATCCCTTATTTAGATACGGTCCAAGTGTAAGAGATGCATGTAGTAGCATTAACAACTGAGCCACAGCAGTAGGTAAATAAAGCTTTTTATATTATTTTTAGGTTTGATGTAATATTATTTCTTGTGAAATGTGTTTTCATTGCACACCTCTCCCCCCGCCTTTTCTGCAGCGTGCCTTTCTATTGCAAATGCTCTGTTGCACTCACAGCTTTTCCAGTGCTGGCCGTGCAAACAGACGACTATGTGCCACAGAGATCTGAGAACTGCAGGATGCAGGGCAGACCACAATGGCAAACGTTGCTGGTTAGACACTAACAAAAAAGCTTTAGAAATAATAACAATAATAAAAAAGGATTATTTGGAAAACCCTAATCATGTTGAAAGTTGCCATTATTTTTTAATTGGAATGATAAACATGTTGGGATTACCCTGAAAATGCTCCTTGTCTAAGATTAAAGTGCAATCATTTTACATACTGCAAGTATGATAGTTTACTGATTGTGCATCTTGATCTTCTGGATCAGCGAATAATTGGTTCAAACTATGGCAGGAATTCATTCATCCTTGACATCTGAATGCGTAAGAGATGAAAAACTCCAAAGATTTCCTGCAAGAAGGGAGCCTCTTCTCCTAAGACTATATTTGTCAAAGTTTCATTGTCCGTTTTCAGTCCTGCTCTGATGATCCACGGAAGATCATGAGGAGCACAGCTTTCTGGGACTATTGCTGCATTCATAACCACAAGTCTCATGAAGCCTAAGATATGTCAAAACAGCAGGGGTTCATTAAATGTGGTCACCGTCGTAGCACTTTATTCACAGGAATGTATAAGGATTCACTAATGAGGAATGACTTCCAAAGGTAAATACAGAGAAGATGGCTACATGATGACAAAGAAGGTGTCTAAAGAGCACACAGACTTTGGGAGATGTCAGCATCTTTGAGACGAGGGAGCTGTTTAAAATGGTACAAAACACTTGGAGCATGGGGATGCATTTAAGAAATGGAAATACTAGGGTTATTAGGGGAGGAAGCCATCAAAATACTGATGATAAAATGGTTTATCCAAAATAGGTGCCTTGTCAGTAGATTCAACTGCTCAGGGTACATTGGCAGAGAATAGAAAGTTACAGTCTTTGTTAGGRAAGCCTGCCTTTCTGTCTTTAAATCATAGAGAATGTCATTCAGCTAYGGCATCCAAGCAGCTTTACAAAGATTTCYTTTTTTTTTTCCCCCTTTGTTTATATTTATTTGCTGTCTGTGCTCGCAGCAGCAGTGCGGAGAGCCGGATGAACACCCACATGGCATTAGTTAAACACTCCCTTGCTAGTACTAAAGATATGTCACAGACGCCGTAAACAGCATTCCTACTCTTCCTATCCTGTTAGCTTTAATGGTTAGTAGGGATTTTAGAAAGATATGACCTAGCAGCCAAGCAAAGAGCATGAGACCAATTTCCAGTACTCATCCCAAATGTCATTTGAACCCAAGAGCCTTGAATCCCTGGTGGAACTCACTGCTGCAGGAATCCAGAAGATTGGAAATGGAGTATTTTGAAACTGATGGCAACTTTTTTTGACTCTACATGAAACTGGTAGCTAACAAAAACAACACCATCTTCCGAAGTCCAAGCATCTAAAAAGCATGAACTAGGTCCTCAAATTTCCTGAGTGGCTTAAAAATCTTTGTTGTCAATCTGAATTTTTAATCATTTCATCTGACCTCAGGCCATGTTTCCATGGCCCAGTAGCATAATCTGTCTCTATTAGAACTGATAGTGACAACGAATTTGCAGCTGTGTAAGTCATGCCAGCTGACTGGTTTGGGTTTCCCTTGAAGCATCTTGTGCTTTTCACTTTTAGAGTCAGGATAGTCAAAGGGATTAACTCTGGAAATTGCTCCTTGATGTTCTCCAGTAGCATGTTTTCTTCAATTTTTGCACATACGTATATACTGGGAAAAGAGAGGATGCTGGTAAAAGGGGATCCTTTTTCACCTTTCAGTCACTAACTTYCATAGTGTTTATAGGTCTGGGCAATACCTTGTGAGCAGCTACGGTACTGCTGTGTCTACAGGACTCAGCTCAGCTCCAGGTCAGAAAGTGTGGCTGTGTTGGCAGGGTTACAACTCTCAGCTAATATACCCCATTAAGACCGAGCCTAATAGTATGAGTTTGGCCACACGCTACACGGTGACACAGCTTCTGCTTGGCTTGGAACTGCAGACCCCAGGAGCACACGTCAGCCCACAACRTATCATGATGCAGAGAGAATTGCAGCCTTCTCCACCTGTGAGTGGAACTGGCACCAGAGTATATAGAAGCTTTATGCTTCCCAAACGACAGTAAAGGAGGTGTGATCTCTTCCACATACAGAGAACACCAGGAGGCACATGATAACACGCAATGATGGGTACTCAYCCCTTTGGAAAAGGAAATAAGAATTGTTTCCAAAATCAAGAGATACCCAAGAAAAATCATTAAAAGAAGAGCAAAAACAGAGAGTGTCTTGCAGAACCACAGTCCAGGTGAATATGTTCGTGTTTATCCACTCGCTGTGGGGTTTAAATGGCCTGCTACATTGCAGCACACCCAACTGGCACGTCTCTGAACATTGAACACGTGTGTTGGCTGCAGGACACACAGATTTCATTGCAAGATTTTTATCCATGCAGCTGGAAGGCTGTTCCTGTGCATATTTCAAGTAACCCAAACTTTTTCAAACATCAGATAGCAAACCATTTTAAGCCTGAGGAAAAGGTGAGGGGTCATTTTTGGCTTTTTTGGGCCGCCAGGAGAGAACAAATATGACTTTCTCTGAACTGGCAGACAACCCCATAATGAGTCCTGGTGCTTTTTCTTGACTAACTGGACTGTGACCCTTGGAGCCAGTACTTTGTGCTTAGAAACACACAGAAAATGGCTTGCATAATGCTGCGAAGAGTTGGGAAATTACAGATTGTTATCAATAATTAGTATGATTTTTTGCCATTTACTTAACAAAAAGACAGAAAGAGGCTGGGTCAGTGGCAGTGGTTCAGGCTTGTCTCTTTTCATCAGCTTAAGTGCTGAGAGCAGACGTGAATCAGGTTACAGCTAAAAGCTTTATACACCAGTATTCACAGCCAAGAGTGCATCAGCCGTGAGCATTTGGTTAACTTTTATATGTTATGATTCCTAAAAGGGGAAGGTTCTTGATGACTAAGAATCCATTTGAGGTAATGAGAGCTCACTTGGAGCTAACAGGCTCAACTTCGTTAAGTAATGCATGCAAATAACCTGGATCCTGCTGCAAGCTACGCTGACAACTCAATAGCACCCAATACAGACATCCACAGACTACAGCAAACTTCAACCCACAGCATCACGTAGCTCATATGAGCATTTCCAACCTCTTTTTAAGCAGATAAATCATGTTTGCTGATAGTAATATCCAATAGATGACTATCTAATATATATAACACTCAGAAAAAGCTGTATATACTTGGGGAAAGGGGCCTACGCTATGGAATAGCTCTTAAAATAGACTCCTCACTTTTCTTTCCATGCTGGCTCTTATAAATTTCCTGTCTCCACCTAACTGCTCAGTTAGCTGAAAAAAAGCAATCAGGTTAAGAAGATAAAGCCTTTTTGTGCCTTCTGGGATGCAAACTCCCATTTTGCATTTGGAAGTGTTCAGAGACCGGCTGCATGAACATCCATCTGCCTGCTTGCCAGAGCAAAAGGAGTTCAATATCCTTTATTAAAAGTCTTCTGTGTCATTCCCCTAAGTTTGTTGCACTGTATTGGGGTGTCAGAGAGGCGCTAGTCAAAACCTTCTGAGTTTTAGTTAATTAGATGACCTAATTTTTAACCATGTTGTGGCGTGGGGACCTATGGATACATAAATCATGAGTCCAACACAGCATGCTAAACTTTTTATCAGCTAGCCAAATACCTATCTGAAAAGTGTCATCATGTTTTAAGGTCATTCAAGACAAGTGAGGTGAATTTGGGCCTTGATCTGGGGAAGATGTTATAGGTCATCCCAGTAGATACTTTTTTGTTGTCTGGTATGTCCATGCCACCATAACATTAGAAATCATCCGATCTGTGCATGGACTTGCAGAAGGAACAAATAGGATTTTTTTGTTCATAAAACAATATGCAGTCTGTATTAGCAGCCACGCTTTACAAAGTTCCTGACTGCAGCTGTCAAGGAAGAAATGCAAATAACAACTCTATGCTGGTTTAAAAGCAACAGCTTTCTAAAATCCTGTTGTCTGTATAGTTTCCGTGTTTCTTGTCTTTTAGTAACTCTATCCTACCGTAAGAAAAATGTCAATTGTCTTCCTGTGCAAATCTAGGATTAATGATGTAGTSAACAGATGCACTGCAGAAGCAACAAACAGTAACATTTTTTGCTTAACATAATAAGTTGTAGGTAGGGCTTGAGACTGCAAGTAAAAAGTATAGGAGAAAGAGATGAGGTTTTAAGAAACAGCCTAATGGTTCTAAACATGATTCACAATCTATTCTCCCAATCATATAAGAACTTGGATAATGATGAAGACATACATGTGCACAAATGCACACATACARACACAAAGAAATGAAGCAAAACAGTTGGGTTTGTTGTAAAACTGCCRCTGAAAGAGCTAACAATGGCAATCATCATCAATGATCAAAGCTTGATCATATATTTTAGCTGCTAATTGCTGGACCAGTCCCAGCTGGTACTCTAATCCYATTGCCAAATCTGCTAATGCTGTAGAGAAGCCTGATACATCTCAAATAATCTGAATGTGAGCAAAGGCAATAAGGAAAGGTTAACAGCATCAAAGGCTAATTTTCAGATAAACCAGCAACTAGAATAGTGCTAAAAATTACTGATCTTCATGATTTGGGYGGTACACTGACCACCAGGTGGAGTCAGGAAAAACTACCGGGGCCGTCATGAAGTATAAATCATTTTATTTTCTTCTGAAGTGTGTAGCTTTTGTTGTTTCAGCTCTGGTRGAGCAAAGGTGGGTTAAGGTCCAGATTCAGACACCTGAAATTAGACCTCTACACGAGAGGCGGGTGTCTGTCTGCACTTCAATTACAGTCAGAGGAGACCTAATCAGCACAGTCAGTGGAGTCTAGAAAGCCATTTGSCTGGTCAAATGTAGGTGTCTACCTCAGGGTCAGATAAATAGCTCTCTAGACTCCATTGCCTGCATTGAATAGATCAAGTTTAAAGGGAGCTTCGCCATCTAGCTCACAATTTGATTCACAAGRCACTAAAATTCATGTGGTTGAACATGCGGATGAATCCTGCTCAATGCTTTTTTTTTCATATCTTTATTTATTTTGATGTGCCAATTCCCAGGTCATCTGCGCGCATGTGTGTATTAAGATGAAGTGATGAAACAGCTCAGGCACAGCATGCCTGAGACATTTACCTAAAGCAACATTCTCGCTGTGATATTACAGGTGCCCCTGTCGATATTACAAGGCAGTCAAAAACTGCACACTGCCTTGATTGCTGTGCAACTGCAGGTTTTCGGGAAGATAATAAGCAACACATTTTTCCCAAACTGAAAAAAATTTCCCCCATTTCMACATTCCCCTCATTCTGATAACGCTCGCTCTCTCCTTCACTTGTCTTCCAGCTTATCACACTTAATGAAATTCCTCCCATGCATACTTACAAATATATAGATCTGAGATAGTAAACCAAGGCCAGTGCAATGAAAGTGGAATACTGAAATACAAGTACCTCTCCAAAACTTGTAGCAAACATGTAACACAATCAATAAAACCCACCTTACAACAATCTAAACACTTTTTATTGTACGTTAAGGGTTATTTTATTCGGTTGCCTTTTTTTTTTTCCAGAGAAATCTCTTTGTAAAGAACAAAAAGCAGCAACTGCTGCCAAACAAACGTTATTCAAAATAACCTGCACTTACAGCTTTTCATCTTTCCTCACCTTGAATCAGAAAAATCTCAAGTGAGAGCATACGATGTCCAAACAGATTGCTTGACCTCCTCTAGAACAGTACACCAGGAGGAAACGAGCGGAAATTGTCTTTAGTTTTCATAAAAGCTTATGCTGTCCTTGAACAAAGTGCTAGCAAGGAAGCATTATGTTCAATGGAATTGTTTATTTCTGTAAAGTCTCCAGACCAATGCATTTTGTCACTGGTTATATGGAATCAAAGGCAGCATTTTTACCAAAGACAAAAAGGGACAAAACTTGGGCCAAACCTGGTCGTCGTATTGACATTTAAAATCCTGAGGTGTGCCAAACTCTTTGCAGTGATCAAAACTAAATAACAAATCCCCACACCACCCTGTTCTGGTCAAAGTAGCTCCTGCCTGCCCCATCCTATCGTTATATAGACTGGGAGCAAATACAGTAATTGAGAGAGAGAGAGATGAAATCTCAGGAGCTCCTGCATCCAAACCTGCATTCAAATCACTAAAAAAAAAAAAAAAAGCTTTCCCCAGCAGATCACATTTATGTCCTATTTCTTCCAAGGTACTTTCATAAAGGAGGTCAAATACAGCCCTTTTGGTATGAGATGGAGCCCATTAAACCTGACGAGTTGTAAAACAACAGCAATGACATTGTTAGCTCTAGTAATCAACTTGCAAAACCCAACTTTCTTCACGGCATCAGTTCCAAGGGTTTTAACAACCTTGTTGTTTTTCCACTGACATCAGTGTATGCTGGGGGGAAAAAAAGAGCACAAGTGGGCGAAGTTAGGCCTGTTTTGCAGAACAGCACCACAGAGTATAAGATACTGCACACGTCTGTATGACTAAGTAATTTCCCACCTGTCAGAGGAGAGAGTCAAATCCAATGCTTAAATCTTTGATATACCCTGAGGTTCCATTATTTCATCTCTCCTGAAACACCAAATTGTTCATTTCTCATTAATTGTCCTTTATGCAGAGAGTTTTCAATTAAATTGGGAGTAGTGTTACACTCCTTACTTTGTGATATTAGCCCCCAAAGATTAATAGATTGCTCGTAATTTCTGAATCGCCGTCTGCGTTCTATTAGGCTCTCGTCATTTGTTCTGGTTATGAAACCAAAACAGAAAGTGTCTCATGGAGAGTGGCAGTAGCCATCTGGATCCCTGTGGGAGCTGTTTTGGTAGAAAGAATGGCCAACTCAGTTTCAATGCAATGACAAACCTAAAGTGATTGCATGGAAGCCTACAGCTCCATGGAGGATGCCGTTCAAATTTCGGTTCAATTTACTAACTCTTTAACAATGTAATCCAGGTGTCTTTCTGCACGATCAACTTTGTGTGCTTCTGAGTTAGTGAGGGTTTTTTGTGGTGTTAAAAAAGAGATTGGAAAGAAAAAAAACCACTTAGAATTTTAGAAAAACTTGATTTTCAAAGCTAAGTCATCTGAAGAGATAATAGTAAACAAATTAATTGGAATATATTTTCTTAAAGAAGGCATATTGTGTCATTAACCTGTGATACTTGCTACCCTGCTTTTATCATTCTTATTTCATATTTGCACTCGATAACTACTATGCAGATGTCCTAATAAATATGCTAAGATTAAGATTCTGCTCTCAAATTGTACAGGTTTAAAAAAAATTATGTTTTTATATTCACAATCTTGTCACCAAAAAAAATGCTTTACTTGAGATGTTAGTGAAGATAATCCATCCTTTAGCAGCCTCAAGTTTGAAAATAATTCCCCCTGCATGGAACCTAATCTATAATCATCTGCAATAATAATGTTGGAATTTCCAAAGAAGCATTTGGTAACGGTGTATATCTCAAGATGTGGAACCAGATGGGTTGAGCCTGACCTAGCAATTCCTGTCACTTGAAAGGGGACTGAACAACTATGAGTACGGAAGAGGTAAACAGCCARACACTTGAAAGCTCACCAAAATGAAATGGGTCCTGCTCTTCACACATCTGCTCTTTCTACAACAAATACATAGAAAGTACAAGGAGTCATAAATTGCCTGAAAGAGAGCATTTAACATCCAACCTTTAGCTATACCTTTAGCTACAGGTCAGACCAGTGATAGCTCAAGCTAGATGGACAGTTACCGGCAGGTAGCACTCCTGCTGGGATCACATCAGCTGTAATAGCCCCAACAATGTCCAGCATGGCCAGTAGTTACCTCCAGGGCTCTGCAAGGCCATAGTTATCTGTCATAGTTCATGATCACTGATATTCTTCACAGAATCTCTGTAATTTTTTCTAACAAGACAAGGGTTTGTTTTTGGGAAGTCAGCTACTTTTTGATTTTTTGTCCTGTAAGCTCTGGTGTCCCCAGTACAAGAAAGACATGGACCTGTTAGAGCTGGTCCAGAGGAGGGCCACAGAAATTGTCAGAGGGGTAGAACACCTCTCCTATGAAGAAAGACTGAGAGAGTTGGGGTTGTTCAGCCTGGAGAAGAGAAGGTTCCTGGGATACCTTATTGCAGCGTTTCAACACTTAAAGAGGGCTTATGAGAAAGACAGAGAGAGACTTTTTACTAGGGCCTCTAGTGACAGGACAAGGGGCAATGATTTTAAACTGAAAGAGGGTAGGTTTAAATTGGAAGAAAATTTTGATGATGAGGGTGGTGAGACACTAGCACAGGTTACCCAGAAACCCCATCTCTGGAAGTGTTCAAGCCCAGGTTGGATGGGGCTTCAAGCAACCTGATGTAGTGAAAGAGTTGCCTGCCCATGGCAGGGGTGTTGGACTAGGGGATCTTTAAAGGTCCCTTCCAACCCAAACCTTTCTATGATTCTATGATTCTATGATTCTATATAATTGAGGGACTGATTTAATTTCTAGCTTGAATATTTGGTAGGTGAGGGAGGAAAAGACAATGTAAACTATACAATCATGGAATCACAGAATCATTTAGGTTGGAAAAGACCTTTAAGATCATCAAGTCCAACCGTTAACCTACCACTGCCAAGTCCACCACTAAGCCATGTCCCTAAGCACCACATCTACATGTCTTTTAAATACCTCCAGGGATGGTGACTCAACCACTTCCCTGGGCAGCCTGTTCCAATGTCTGACAACCCTTTCGGTGAAGAAATTTTTCCTAATATCCAGTGTATGTTATGTGACCATTTTTAAAATTTTTGCGTGGTCAGGTATTTCAAGAACTCATTTTTGGGATGTGACACTTCCAAACAAGCAGATAAAAATAAATAAGCAAGCAATGCAGAATTCAGATGAGAAGAAAAAGAAATCATGATATAATGCTATATATAATGTGGTCAGAATATTTCTGAACTTCAGCACCGTCCGAGGATGTCTGAAGTACTACTTCATAACAAACTGCATGTCCTCTGTATATCTGGAAGAAACAGGCATACAGTAAATGCTATAAAGAAATTCACACATCAGCTAGGGGAATAAGCATCCAGACTTTTTATTTCTGATATTTTAAGTTTTGGCCCATCTCAATTAAAATCGGTTAGAAGTCAATTTCACAGCTGTTGGTTTTTAAGATCTCACAAAAATGATAATTCACTGCTAGGCAATAATTTACTTCAGTGCAGCCATTCCCAGGATAAAGCTGACACATTTTAAGTCTCTCTCACTCTCTCTCTCCCTCCCTCATATCCATCCTTCTGTAAGCCAGGGCTGGCGAAAGGACAATGATCTTTCTTCTTGAAAAGTATGGGGAGGAAGAAGGAGACTACAGATCTGTTTAACTCACTCACAGCCACATCTCACTGACGTTATTTCCTAGGTATAAGGTGAACAGGAGCTGTCCTTGCCTTGTCTGCYGAGATCTGAACCCTCCTTGTGCTTCACTTTGGCTACACTCACTATTGCCAGTAATAGCATCCCATGGGAAGATGAACCTGAATGCAAGTCATTCCAAGACTGGAGCTTGAGTGTTTTTTGTTGTTGTTGTTGTTGTTTGTTTTTTTTTTTTTTAATATGAAATCTTCTTTTTCTTGGTTAAAATATTTGGACTATATTTACATTTTGAAACCTATCCTAAGCGCCCTCCTGAGGGATCAGAACAAGATCAGTCCTTTGGTGGAATCTGTTTTTCAAGTAAAGGTTGAAAAAATTGTGCTGGAAACCTTAGACACATTTCAAGTGGATAATTAAACCAGACTTTCCCCAAGGGGGGTGGCCTTCAGTGCAAGTTGGTTGCCAGTACATGTCTATTTAATAGATTGTATATTATTTCTTTCAGGTTTATCTGGCTTGTATTTGAGTGCATGGAATTGAAAGTAAAATTGGTAATAGGCATTACCTAAAGTTATATCGACTTGGATTGCTCATGTGGGTGAGAAAGAGTACACAGTGGGGGGCAGAGGAGTACACAGTCCTGGACCCCCAAATCGAGCCAGGGGCTGCACCTAGACCTTAGGTTCAGTAGTGTGATACAGAGCAGCTCTGAAACGCAGCCAAGAGAGGGATGCCGAGGGATGCCATAGGGCTTGGTTCACTTCTGTGAGGAATGTGGGAAGTTTTGCCCAGATCTAGTGGGATTCGTACATCTTTTCAGAGCAAATATAAGTCCAGCATTGCAAAACTTGAGCATTGAATCACTTAGCTCAGCTGGTACATTACTGACTTCTGGTAAATCTTAAGCCTATCTTTCCTTTGGGACAAAATTCGCTCTGTTTGTATAGCAAGTAGCAGAATGATGCCTTGATCTCAATTAGTTGCTAATGCTATATGAATACTCATCTTTAATAACCGTAGTCTACAGAGGCCTGACAAAGGGTCAGGTAAAAGAGAATCTGGATTTAGTTCAATCCTGATAAAACTATGTTTCCAATACCAGGTCTAAACATTATCCAAGTTTACCTTTTCTCTCCTAAAAACAATGATTTCAACTGCAATGAATTAACACAGCTCCCACAAAGCCACTGGGATTATGCATGTACAGAACTATCTGATAGTATTTGAAGCACATCCATTTTCTTCAACATTATTTCCACATATTTTCCCTGATGACTGGCTTCCACTGATTTTTACGTAAGTTATTAAGGTAGATCATATGCCATCTGCCTTCAGCCTTACCCTCCATTACCTATGTTTGACATGGTTAGGTTTGAAGAGGTCTATAACTGTAATTAATGTATTCCCAGTAATCCACCCAACATGGAGACAGCCTTTGTTTTATTATATGTACAACATTCTGTGCATCAAAGTAATGTTTTGATGCAAATTATCAATTACTGTATCCCAGTGTATCACTTTGAAAGTACTTTTAGATGGTGAGACATGAATGTCACTATAGAAACATTTCTCATTTATTCCTGATGTGGATGAACATGCCTTAATGTAGACCACTGCTAAATTAAAAAAAAAAAAAAAAGCCATTTCAAAGAGTCAAACATCTGCCCAATTCCAAAGGGCAGCATCAGAGCACTTAAACAAAAACACAGCAGGGAATTTAATCATGAGAAAACTGAAGTGAAAGAAGATTTTGTATGGGCACAGCTAGTTTTAGTTCTTTCATGGCAAAAATAAAGGGGTCAGAGAGATCAAGAGGTCACCCATTCATGGGTTAAAAAAAAAGAACAAAAAGGACTTTTCTATAGTCTACTATGCAGTGTTAGGAAATGTCCAGATCAGGGTTTCCCCACCCTGTATTCTACCCACCTTGAAGAATAAAGAAAACAAAATCCTTGGGCTTCAACCTCCCAGCTGGCTTTTATCATAATCCATATTATTCGCAAAATAGACTAGAGGTGACTTATGTGGTGACCTCTCACCACAATTCAAAACGAGTCTTAATGAACTAGGGTAATTCATTCCTCCGGCAGAGCTTATGAGATAAGGCAAGACCGCACTGGTGGGCTCAGCAGACTGAAATGTTAATCTTTTGTAGTCTCTGCTCCAGAGGACCCCCAGGTCAAATCCTGGTGCTGCCCAGAAGTAGCAGCGCCTTTGTTTGGAGTTGGAGAAGCATGGTTCTTGATTCCAGTGTTGCCATTCACTTTGCAGAATGTAGTGTGTGTGTGTAAGTAAAAACAGCCCGTAAAGTTATTTATAACCGTACAACAGAACTATCTGTTGAAAGGCAGAGAACAAAGGCTTAAAAAAAAAAGGGGAGTTTAAGGAGGCTGAAATAAAAAAAAACAACAATAAGGCTGTGCTCCCAACCCGCACTTGTGGTCATTGTCCTCCTCTCTGCGTCATTAAAAATCCACCGTGCCGTTGCTTCAAGAGTTAGCTAGAAAGAAACCCCAAGTGAACTGGCTTTGATTATTCGTTACAAAACAGGAATGCATTTCTTTTCATCCTCCAGTAGCAGCAGAAAAGTATGATTTACCTTATCAAATGTGATAGCATGTAAACTTCTCTCATTTTCTCCCTTCCCTGCTCATAGACAAGATAGCTGCCTCTCACCTCCAGTGTATAGAGGAATCACTGGTATTCCTTGCTTTGAATCAGTAAAAAAAGGTGTTGAGAAAGAAAAGGATGTGTTTAAAGTTGCAGTGGAAAAGTAGGGAGAGGGGAATTGAACTAAAGTTGCCAGATCCCAAGTTCCTGCCCTAATCTTCCTGATTGTGCCTTTCTTTCTCTTGGCTCTGGCAGCGCGTGCCAGGCAGCAAAACCAGTGAGAAGGTCCTTGGACATCTGATCAGAAAACAAGAGTGAAAAATGGAAAGTTAGAAACTGTGGGCCTGGCTGTAAATAAACTAATGGAGAAGAATTAACAAAGAAAAGTTGAGGAGACTAACTGGCAAAAGGAGAGTGGACATAGAGTTAAAAAAAAAAAGTTTTAAAGCTGATTAAATGGTTTGCCATTCTCTAGCTCTTTTTCAAGAAGATAGCAAGGTGGATGTACACAGCAAACAGAGCTTCCCTAATACAGTAACAGCAGACTCCAGACTGCTGGAAAATTGTATTTGGGTGGGGAAATACACCTGGGAACTGCTCATACTCATCCTGACCTCAGCAAGTTCATCCTGAATGTGGCATGTTGGTGGCCAGCAGAGACCAGCCTCCTGGCCAGGACGAGGTCTGGAGTCAGAAGACCAGAGAAAAATCTCAGTTTCTCTTAAGTCATGGAGAAATCTCTGCTAGACTTCAGTGGGGTTGGGATGTTGGGCTGTAGATTGCCCCCAGTGACATGGGTATGTGTAGTGGGAGATAATTCAAACCACTGACACATTTTTTAATTTATTGGAAAATTATACTGGTATTGACAACTACAGCTGGACTTTTGCTTTTGCGGTCAGCATTGATGCAGAAGAACCACTTCTGAGATCCTCTCAGTATGCACTGCCTTAAAGCCTTCCTTTTTTTTTTCTGGTTCTTCCTCTTCCCATGTTGAACTTGAGAGTGTTTGGATGATGAGCCACACTAAACACCATTAACTGCCATGGAAACTACTCAGTTTTCAGCTGAAATGTGATCAACTCACACATTATTATTGTTGTTGTTATTATTACTATTCATTTTTAGAAGTAGACTCTGACTAATGCACCTGTGTGTGTGGATGTTCTACAGAATGGAAAGACCAATTTTCCCCTTGGCTTCAGTTATGATGTTACCTTTTTCCCCTTGAGTTAATTTCTGTAAAGGGGAAACGAGAGAAAAGTTGTCATTTCCAGCCAGGAGAGGGTTCTGGGATGGGTTTTGGGCAGGGTTAAGTGCCACATCACACCAGAGAGTCCACAGGACCCTTCTTTTCAGTGGAAACCTCAGTGAATAACCATGATCTCTTACACAGATGCTTGGATTGGGTAATTAGGACAGTGGRTATAAGGACCATGACAGAGGCCAAAGGGCACAGGCCTCCAGGAAAAAAATCCCTCCAAATTTACTGTCAATCATCTAAAGTCAGTACATTATGCAGACACTGTTCCCTTGCACACATCCATGAAAGCTGTGTGTGCCAGTGGCAAATAGAATCAAGACTCTTTTTTATCATCTTTCTTAGTCTTTTTCCTCCTCTTATTGTTATTTCTGTTTGTACTCAGCTGCACAGTTGACAGACTTCTTCCCAAGCCTGATCTTAAAAACAATTCATGAATGGAAACCCAAGCAGAACTGGAAATTGCATTCGAGTGCCCATATTAAGAAGGCTCCTCCCTTTACTTCTGGGTAATTAAAGCTACTCATGGTTAGATTTCATGCAGCAACAAGGAGGCATGGTTTCAACAAGTTGATAATTATTTTCTTTTGCAGCCAAGCATTTGAAGAATATTTCCATCGTGAAAGCAACTCGTGTCAATGCAAGCTAGTCATCTGAGTTTGAAGAATACCGTTGCTCCAAAGGCTGCATTCCTACAAAATTATAGGGAAAAAATCTTCTTCTTCTTCGTTTTTATTACCTTCCTTAAATTGGATCTGTAATGACTTTTACAAAAAAAAAAAAGAGACAGAGGAAGAAAGAAGAACTTGTACTGTGGAGCAATATACTTGGAGAACTCAAATAAAATATACAGCTATGTTATCTCAGAGTAATGCCCTATAATTATATCCATTCCTTTATTTCCTACAAGTTTGTATATTACAATCCACTAAACCAAAAGGCCAGATCACTCAGCTACCTAGATCCCTTGCAGTCTACTTAGCCAAGGGTGAAATTAATTGAAATTCAATGGTGATATGCTGACTTACAAGCAGAGGATCTTTCTCAGAGTACCATAAAAGTCTCTTTTGCTTTTGAATGGGTGAGTGGTTAGATTTAGATTAGAGAACTTATATAAACACAAAAAGATAAACAGTTCCCATAGCCTTTTCTCAGATCATAAAAAATAATCGGATGCAGGGTTAGCTTTCTAAAAAGAACAATCTACAGAAGGAAAAATAAAGGAGCATCTTAAGCCGCTGTCACCGTGCTCTAAAGTGCCCACACAATAGGTTCACTTCAGAGTGAAACCAGTTCTCYTTTTGGTTCATTTGCTAACATTGTCTGATGGGCAGCTTTGCTCTTTGCAAATAATGGTTCAGAAATCCTGAGTGAAAGGTTCAGAGCTGGACGGAGAAGACAATCATTCATCCGTTCCGCGAGCACAAAATTCAGGCTCCTGTGTGGCTTGTAAGCAAACAACTACACTGAGAGCCAGGATGTGAGAAGGGCTGCTTGCTCCCAAAACAACTGTCTGAACTTGGGCCCCCAGAAGTATTTAACCAGAAATTTGCCTAGAGGGTCTTGTTGCCATTTGTCTTTTCTGCTTCCCTCTGTCTCTGAAAGGGATTCTTTCTGACGAATGATTGCTATCTGCCACCATTCCCCTTAAGGTGAACATTTATGCCCTTTAAACAGCATTGACTAAAGACCAGAAAGTAAAACAAAAGAAAGAAGAAGGAAAACACCTCTGGCAGGAAGTGTTGGATGTCCAGGAGAGCAAACTTGGGTCTCATTCATTGATTAGTTATTGAAAACACAAGACCATGCCCTTAAAAACCCCTGAAGCATCACATCTAACCTCTTCCTGACTAACACGTTGAAGCAGGTGCCAGAGCAGTCGCTGCCTTGGCAGGGATGCATTTGTGACACGAGAAGCAGCGATCTCCAGATAGCTCACACCACATCTGAGTATCCTGGTTGCTGACCCAAAAAGTAAGATGCTGTCTGTGACCCTCTGCCCACCTGGCTACTCTCCCTTGCTCAAGCACCTTGATAAGAAACGCTACCCCTGGCAGAAGGGTAGCGTGGATGTGGGGGGCTCAGTTCACAAGGATCTTGAAGTGAGGTCAGGTCAAAATGTTGTTGTCAAAGACATGACTGAAAAAAAAAGCTTTGAACATTAAATCTGCTTTGCTATTCATACCTAAGGTCCTTTCTCAGTTAAAAAAAAAATAAATCAGTTAGGTTTCCCTTGACTGAAGGCTAATAAAGAGACAAGCAAAGTGAGCAGGACTTGGCCTTAACGTGTCCAATTGACTGACATCACTAGTAAAATCAAGTTTTGTTCACTACAACATTGTAGGGATCAGCTAAGAATGGTGATCTAGGAGCTATACATTTAACGAAGAGCCAATATTATATAAAACCATGTTTTCACTACAGAACCTCTACAGGAAAGAGTTGGACCTTTCTGCTTGATATTCTGATCCCAGATAGACTTCGTAGCATTAGCGTTTCTAATTCACAGTCCCAGACAAAGTATGAGCGGGAGTAACTGAAAAGTTGTATCACTGCGCTCCTTAGAGACAAGATAACCGGCACAAAATGTTCCTTTCCTCCCTCAGGTCCCCCCCCCCTGGATTGAGGAGCCAGTCCAGTGCCTTCCCTCGCTCACTAAATTGCCACTTAGAGGAAGACACTGTTAGACATGGTCACCTCTGGTGATTCGCCTTCTGCACAGTGATGAAGTCGTGAGGGGGCCACTAGATAAGCCARCTAAAGAGGGTCAAGAAGGCTGTCCTCTCCTTGATAGCAGTATCTTAATAGCTTTCTAAAAACAGTGGGCCATCAAGTACCCAGACAATTTAATTTCACTTCTCAGCTGGAAAATAAGTACAGTAGTTGTTTTCATTCAGAAAAGAGAGGAAAAAGGAGAACTCATCTGCTCATTGATTCATTTGTTCACTCGTTTCCTGTGTTTACCTTGACATACTGCAAGCTGCAAACTTCCAGAAAACTTTCTAAGCCGATACATGATGACACTGTCCTCTATCACTAGTACTTTCTCTGACACTTTTGTAAGCTGTTAGGGTGCTCGGTTATCTTGTGACGCTATAGCAAATGTCTAGATAATATTCACAGATGATAGTCATTGCCTGACCATATTTCTGCTACTCTACCTAGTAGTGATACAGTTAATAATGTTGATCTGTAGAGTTGGGCACCTGTGTCTCCTCAAGCTTTTGAAAAAGTCCGGTGCTGAATTAGTTTTCAAATTTGGCATACTTTGCAATAAAGTGAGAGCAACTCACAGTCTTTCAGAGTTTCTTGCAGACTTGGGCAGACACTGACAGACTCACTGTTAAAGCATATTCTGTAGTGGATGATTAAACAAAAATCTGGCAATGATCCAGCTTTTCCCAGTTTCTTCATAAATGGTTCAGGCCAGACATACTTTCATTTTGTTGTTAACAGGATTGAAATTATATTTCATTACTCAAACAGCAGTGTTGGGAGTTTTGTATAGGTTTTTTTCGTGCAGCTTTTAGAAAGTTGCCAAATGACTTAGCTGAAGCAGAGCTTTGCTTTCCGCTTTGCTCAGTGTTCATCACAGGGGGTCTGCAGTCCCAGAGTACAACCACTGTAAGGATCCCAGCCACAGGACTCCCCGCTGCAAAGCCACTGATCGCTGTGAGATTAATGTGGATTGGCACCAGAGCGACGGACAGTCTGGAATGGCAAGAGCAAACCTACGGTTTATCTGCCAAATTTGGGATATGTTTTATACAGTGACTTATAGTAGTATTTGAAACATCTTTTGCTCCAGTGATGCACTTTAGCCAATGCTTTGGTATACCTACAGCTCTTCAGCCCTGCATGCTAGGCTTGATAAGTTGAAGACATGCCCATAAGTCTACAACTTCATGAAGAGGACTCCATCGGTGCTGGGATGTATGGCATGTAACCACAAGAAATAATGGTTCTTACTTGCCTTGATGGAACTGTTTTGACTAGTCAACGAATGTCTGTGTAGTAATCGAAAAACTTAAATAATTTTATTAATTATTAGGGTGACCAGAATCGTCCCTTCCAGTTTTCTAATCTATAATACAAGCTTTTTTAAACCACTGAGTGTAAATGCTTTCAAATAAGTAAAGACACTTTGGAAATCTCTTAAAGTGCTCCCACCAATGTTGTACTGGTGGAGTCTTTTATATTCTGTGCAACTTTTCAGGCAGAAATCTCATCAAGGTACCAAATTAAACTGTCATGCTGCTCTGTGACTCCTGAACTACTGGCATGCCCCAGCTGTAGTGCATGATATTAATAACACCAAGTTGTCGGGAAAACAGTTTCCAGGTCATATTGTAAAGGCATCTAATTGGTAACAATGAATGACAGATTCCCTTTAAAGTTCAGGAAATAACTGGATGTGCCACACAATGATGCAAAATATAGAGACAGCCACGATGAAGACCTAGTTTTGGCACAGCTGTACCTCACTAAGACCTTTCTCAAAAGCCAAACCAAAGTATTTGCAGAGAATTTTAAGCATCCAAATGCTTCATTTTCCAGGCAGGAATTAGTTGCAGGCAGCACAGCAGGAGAATAAATAATGTGGGTCACAGTTGACTATTATCGTTAATCTATAATAACTAGCTAACCAAACATAAAGTAAAGGTTAAATTTCCAGAGGTGTTAAGATATTATTGATAGGTTCACATGACCAAATTAAGACCACCAAGGTTCTACCTTACATTCCCTCTTTAACCTTTGGAGAAACAGAAGCACTGCTAGGGCATAATTCATCACATCTTAAAGGCGACATCTGCAATAGCTGTGACCAATCACTCCTTTAATAGTGCCTCTTCCTTAGCACTGAGCATAAATAGAGCCCAAGGTGCCCAGCTTAGATGGAGACATCTAAGTTTAAGCAAAATGAATCCCAGCCTTTGAGAATGAAGGCCACGTAAGATGTGGCCCACCCAGAAAGGTGGGTGGAAGGATGCACTACTTATGCACCAGGTGGATAAGTTTGATAGCCAAACTCTCCCAGACTATGACTTCTCCCTCAGTGGCCACAGCTTCRTGTACAGGAATAACCAAAAAACCATAAAGCACTGTTTGAATTGTTTCTTTTTATTGCTTGGCTTATTAAACCAACCTTCTACCAATTTTGCTTACTAAGGTGTAACCTATAGCCWTTTGGGACCTGCCTTTCAGGCAGTCTCCAGRGACRGGGCAGACACCTGGGATTTGAACATCTCCTGGGATAAGTACCRAGCAGGGTGTTGMATTCCATGAGTGCAACACCGCTTCTAGTTTGAGGACAGAAAGGGATTTAAGCAGTGCACGAATGTAGCCGTGTCACTCTGCAGCAGGGTGAATTTCACCCTCGGTGCCTCAGCTCATCATCTGCAAAACGATTCCGAGATGCACAGGCTCTAAGGCCGGAGGGATCTCTCAGCAGCCCTTCTCAACAGGCAGACAAAACAGCTATTCCCGGGAGGTGGATTAAGACTTTTTGAAAGATAGCTAATCTTGTTTTAAAGAACCAGAATGATGATGAGTCTGCCACCTCTCCTGGTAAGGTGTTGCAATGCTTAATTACCCTCACTGCTAGAAAATTGCACATTGCTTCAAGGTTGAATTTGTTTAACTTCGTCTTCCAGCCAATGAATCTTATTGTGCCTTAGTTTGCAAGACCAAAAAGACCTCCCTGTCTAAAAGTTTATCTAGGCATTGGCGTCTGCATACTGAAGCCAAGTCCCTGTCAATCTGCACTTTGACAAACAGCAGACGGTGAACTCCTTAACCTCCACATCGCATAGGCTGTCTCCCTGGATCTTATTTTTGAGCYTCCTCTCAATCTCTGAAGCTCTCCTCCGTTGCTCCCCAACTCAATGGAGGAGAGGACGGGATGACTGCAGAGCACCCTGGGCTTGGGACACATGTGGGGGATCATGTGGGTCTGATAGCGTTTGACCCTCAACACGCAGAATGGGAACTCAACTTAGTTGTTGAGTTTCAACTGCTGTCTTAACAACTCTCCTCTGTCTCCATCCAAGCCTCATCAGAGCCTGCCCTTCTCTAGTTGAATCACACAGTTCTGTCTGTTTTAGGGTAGACTATATGGTCTCCATATAAATCTCTGATTTTTCACTGCCACTTTCTTGGATTTTAGCTGTACTTACTTTTTTCCCCAGAGATCCAGAGGTTAATTATTATATTGTATGATTTTAAAAAAATCTATTTATCAGCTTAAATTTACTGTCACACACTTTCGTTGAATAACTTATTTGTTTTGTTTTGTTAATATGGTTTCTGCCAGGTTAAATGGAAAAACCTGATTCTTTTTCTACACAAGTCTAACTAATCATACGCCTTTTCTCCCTGAATTACTGTTTCAATCTTCTTCCTTTTATGTAGGAAGTCTCTTCTCAGCTATAGCCAATTTCATCGTTTCTTTGCTACYTCTGTTGCATCTGTCTGAAGTTAATACTGAACACATGTAAAATTATACCATTATTTCACAATATTTTAAATATTATTTTTATAGCTGGCAAACATGCAATGTAAKATTTTACCTGCCTTTTTGACTGCCGTTGATCTATTACGTATAGAAGTTTTCACTCTGCACAACCAGAATCAACTTTTTTTTACTAGGGGCGCAGGTTTGCAGGCGCTTAGCAATCAGGTAATGTATCAGGAAAACTCAGGAAAAAAATGCAATCAGCTTTCTCAGATTCAGGTTGTTTAAGAGCTTTGAAGTTTAGCCTTGGTTGCAACAAAAATTATGAAACCCAGTGGCAACAGGGCTGTATATATGATGCATCCCAGCATGAATATTGATATGTGCTGCCTCTCTACTCCGCTCCGGTGAGACCCCCCCTGCAGTGCTGCGTCCAGCTCTGGGGTCCTCAGCACAGGACAGACATGGACCTGTTGGAGCKGGTCCAGAGGRGGYCACAAAARTGATCAGGGGGATGGAACACCTCTGCTRTGAAGAAAGGCTGAGAGAGTTGGGGTTGTTCAGCCTGGAGAAGAGAAGGCTYCAGGGAGACCTTATWGCAGCCTTTCARTAYWTAAAGRGGWCTTATAAGAAAGATGGGGACAGAATTTTYAGTAGGGCCTGTTGCARTAGGACAAGRGGKAATRGATTTAAACTARAARAGGGTAGATTTAGACTAGATAAAAGGAAGAAATGTTTTACAATGAGGGTGGTGAGACACTGGCACAGGTTGCCCAGAGAGGTGGTAGATGCCCCATCCCTGGGAACATTCAACGTCAGGTTGGACGGGGCTCTGAGCAACCTGATCTAGTTGAAGATGTCCCTGCCCACGGCAGGGGGGTTGGACTAGGTGGCCTTTAAAGGTCCCTTCCAACCCAAATAATTCTATGATTYTATAAAGTGGGAAGAAGGCAGTTTTTTACATAAGAAGGGGGTGCCCATTCTAGTATTTCTGCCACTCGCCTGAGCAAGGGGGAAAAAAAAAAGGAAAAGAAAAAAAAATCCTGAAGAATTATTCATCAGCTCAGATGAGATTGCATCTGCAAAATCTGCACAGTAGCAATTCCCGGGAAGCGCTGGCAGCAACACAAACCTAACTGGGGCCCTGCAACTCTAATCAGATTCACGAYGCTGTGGGCAACGCTGCAAAAGCTGTGCCTTGCGGGAGCAAAGCCGCGACTGCAGTGATGGATGATTCCCCAGCTGCTGCTACAGGCACTGCAAGAGGGGCTTCAGAAAGGCAGGGAACAGGTTCTGGCGAGGGGAGGGATGAAAAAGGAGACGGTGGGTAAATATATAAATAAAAGCTGAGGAAGACAGGCTGAGAGACTGATAACCAAGTGGGGCTACAGGTTGTAACTGGCAAAAGAATGCTTCCAAGTCACGACATGAATAGACATCTATGTACAAAAGAGGAAAAGGGGTAAGGAGGAAGAGGGAAAAGATTAAGATGGCAGTGGAAACGGAAAAAAAATAAATAAGACATAAATACATGGACAGCAGAAAGAGTGGTGTTTGTGAAAAAAGATACCACTGCATAAAGGTCATGGGTAAACAGTAGCAGTGGTTAACATAAATTCTGAATATCTAGATTTGGTAAGAGTAGTCTCATTTCCATCGGAYAACTGAGAAACTAAGGGCTGGTGGAAAGGCATACTGAAGAAAAAGATCTAGGTTCTCTCTTTACTCTGACAATGCCTCTGCCAATATGAAGCTATGGGCAAGCTATTTTAATATTGTGAGTCTCATTTCTGTTTTGCATAAAAGATAACCATGTCAGCCACACCAAGCAGTTTATAGACATTACTTATGTCCACACAGTGTCATTTAGGACGAGAGGAAATGGCCTCAAGTTGCGCCAGGGGAAGTTTAGATTGGATATTAGGAAAAATTTCTTCACTGAAAGGGTAGTCAGGCATTGGAACAGGCTGCCCAGAGAGGTGGTGGAGTCACCATCCCTGGAGGTATTCAAAAAACGTGTGGATGAGGTGCTTCAGGACATGGTTTAGTGGGCAATTGTACTGGGTTGATGGTTGGACTCGATGATCTTAGAGGTCTTTTCCAACCTTAATGATTCTATGATTCTATGATTTTGAAAGTACTTTACAGTTATGGGATAATTTAGCATSACAACAGCACTGGGAATAAATTATATAGTTGTTTTTAGAAACAGGGAAAGTAAGGCACAAGAAATATAAGATCAGAAATCTGGCATCCATGCACATGTTAAAATCAGTAGTTCAAGGCTCCTAATTTAGACTGTGTGCCTGATTGCTCAGCAGTTCATTGAAATGGTGTGGAAACAGGATTTCCCTAAAGTGGGATTCCTGCTTTACTTTAAAAAATGCCAAGAATGTAAAATAGGAATTTCTGTAGTTCTAASGCAAGTGATCATAGTTTGACACTGCATCTTTATTAGCGCTGTCAATACCCACCGCCTCCTGCAGAAGCTAAACCAGCTTGCATTCTAGCTGCAAGCCTCTCTCCAGTATTCCCAAATCTCGCTGGCCTCAGTGACCCCAAAAACCAGCACTTCATGTCCACATTTCCCAGACAGCCAGCATGAACTCAGCCTTGCTGCGACCAGCATCCTGGCCTTCTTATGAGCAATTCTGGGCKCTCTCATCTGCCTGGAGTTTTTTTGCAGATTTTTCCTGCTGGGGTGGACTGAATACCACAGGCAGAATAGCAAAACATACCTAAGGCAGGAGGTAAGTGCCCCTTTGCACGTGCTTCAAAGCAAGAGCACTCCTGTGGTTTTCTGCCTCCCACCACCCCCTGCAGCTCTAGAGCTGGTTCAGGGCCAAACCTGGCCTAAAAACCCTGTCCTCAACCTCTTTCTTGCTCACGGGCATAAAAATTGCCCACGAGGACTAACCCAGGTGAACGCAGGTCACCTAACACAGGTCAAGCATACTTATGGCATCACCTCTCCCTGATGATTTCCCCACAGACTTCCAGGCTGCTAAAATACGGTGTGTGACTGAGCTCACTCTACATGCAAATGCACACAGAAAGACACAGAGCAGGCTGTTGAACAAAGATCCCAATTACGAGCACCAGGATATCATCTCGAATAAGGCAGGGAGCAAATGGCCTCCCTTCGCCTTGCCACTCACTGCAGGCCAAAGTACCCTCCTTTGTGTACACACACACTGGGCACCACTCGTCTTAATGACACAGGCGATGAAAACTTACGCTGCACAAACATTAAAGAGGTTTCATCTGCTGCAAATAAATGCCACTTTACCATCTTTTTAGTATTTTAAAAAATTCTTCCATCAAAAACATGGGCTTGATTTACTGGCATTAAATAAAGAAAAGATCTGGAGAGGCATCTATCTATCCTTCCATCCATCTATCATTAGATGTAATTTAATACTTAATGACATTTGTGATCATCATGCCATGCTTGTAATTGAAAATGAATAATTGAAATTCCAATTACCACAGGGGTCAACGTAAGGGGAATTCTTATAGTAACTTGCTAGGCAATAGCCTAAATTTGCAGTCATGTTAGGACTGCAAACAATATGTCTCATTCTTCAATTATTTATTGGGAAATGTCATCTTAATTTCTCTTAGCTATTTCTGCGAACAGTCAGGGCATTGTCCTGAAAGACAGAAAATCTAGACTTCCTCGTGCTCATTCAGCATCTAGCTGGAGAGTCCTGGATCAGSGCTCCTGGGGGGCTCCCCACTGACATCCATCCTTACCACAGCAACTGAAGGTACCACCAGCAGACCAAATGCATTTCAATACCGGCCATACATCTGTCAGCATGGGGGAAATGGCAAGAAAGCATAGAGCCGCACAAGACCAAGAATAGATGATACCAGTGGAACTAGCCCTAAATAATCGATCCTGGGCTTCAAACAACATCCAGTGGCAAATCATCAACATAACAAAAGAAACTCATTTTGAGGCCATTAGCTGCTTGCAGTACAAGGAACTTTTCTGGCTTTCTCAGAAATTTGATCCCCTAATGACTGCAAAAAGGGCATCAGGACAGAAAATAATTACAGTCTGTCAGACAGTCTGGCATTCAACTTTCCACATGGTCCAGCAGACGGTGTCAAAGATTTGACCTCAAGGGGGTTTAAAGCACATTGTCAGAAAATACTCATCTAAATGGTCTACAGAGCATCCTACAGCTGATCAATGTCTTAAGTGAGCAATACTTAGCAGCTGGAATGTGTTTGATTAGTACATCTAACCCCTGATTGATTGGTATTCTAAATAATTAATTGCCTTGTTCGTGGGGGAACAAAATAAAACTTTAATAAGTGACAAGGATCTCAGTGTCTCTGTAGCAGGCTACAAGGATGTTAGCTCTGCTTTTCACTGGCTGGCTTAAAATTCATGTATGAAACCACCTGTACTTCCATCCAGAGTTGCAGAATTTCACTATTTTCCTAACACCCAAGAATTTGGCTCAGTGGCCATTTCYCTTAAACTTGCTTCACTTCCAGGAATTTTACATATTGCTTTCACTTATCTTTTAATYCAGCTGATCTTTTTAGAAAGGTGCAGTGGTTTCAGGCATTAACCCCCAAACCCATGTCTTTAAAAAAAGCTATGAATACAACATATATTTTTATTGTGGTTTTTTTTTTTTTTTAATAGGCTGCTGATCATCCCACATGAGACATCTGAGTATAAGCTAGTCTCCCTTGGCTTTTCTTTGCAACCTGTGGAAAYAGGCACCTCCAGAAGGCAACTAACCTGATCTGTCTTATGATRCATCTCTTCTAAGTGCCTGGGTTTGTGCAGTGACTCCTGCCCAACGTGTTAAGTTCTATGTGCCCAAACAAATCACATGGTGCCTTCGATCAAGAAACTGTGGAGTGACTCTGACAACCCGCTGCAGATCCARGCTCACAGGTAGAAAAGGACATGCGACCTGTGTTAACCAGCTCCAGCAGGAGGTTGATAAAATCTGGAAGGACTGGTTATTTCTACAAGCATTGAAATGCGTGCACAGCCTGGCCTGAAATRCAAACAAGGTGGACTGGAACGATTTGCATCCCTTCTACAGAGATACCAAGTTGAAGGGCAAGAGAGAATCAGGCCACGGTCTAGTCCCCACCCATCCCATAATGTCCTCTGGCCTTGTGYGATAAAAGCAAATGCCATGTCTTTATAGAAGGAAAAGGGAACTGAGGCTGTAGAGAGGCAGGTATTGGTCTCTTCTCCCAAGTAACAAGWGATAGGACGAGAGGAAATGGCCTCAAGTTGCGCCAGGGGGGGTTTAGATTGGTATTAGGAAAAAATTTCTTCACCGAAAGGGTTGTCAGGCATTGGAACAGGCTGCCCAGGGAAGTGGTGGAGTCACCATCACTGGAGGCGTTCAAAAAACGTGTGCATGTGGCGCTTCGGGACATGGTTTAGTGGGCATGGGTACTGGGTTGATGGTTGGACTCGATGATCTTGGAGGTCTTTTCCAACCTTTATGATTCTATGATTCTATGATTTCGAGAGCTAGCTGGGAAAGGCTTATCTGAGAATGAGCCTCCTGTGACTAAGGGTCTCCCTCCTCCCCTCCCTCTGCCAGCAGCATTGGGTGCCCCCAACTCCAACCTCAGTCCATTGCATGTTCTCTCACCAACACCTAGATTCATCTTTGCAGCAAATAAATAAATATTTCGTAAATATTCCTAAATATCTGCACCCCAGAATATACATTAGTGCTCTACCCCATATGGCACTCCTTATCCTGTCCTGGTCTGGGTCTCTTGGCAGTACTGACTGGATCAGAGGCACCAAAGGGCCAGCCACTCCACCGGGGCACTCAGGTCATGAATTTCTTTAGGTGAAGAGGAACAGGCCTCTCAAAATTCAACCAACATCCTTTTACCTTTGGCACACCAATGCCACTGCAGGAGACACAACATGGCCAAGCTAAGTGTTGGTCCCCCATAATGAGCCACCCCCTTCCACTGCAGGTCCGTGACATGGAAGAAGTTCTATATTGCAATYTCAACTTTCAAATCTCTTGGTGTATAAGTGGTAATGTCTTAAAACAACCTTCATGTTGTTTGAGCCTGTGCTTTTTCGGTCAGCACTACCACAGTGCCGGGCAGGTCACAATGTTGTTATTAGTGTCAGATTTATAAGGATCATCAATGGGTGAAGTGTCCTTGGAGAGGCTTTTTAAACAAACCCTATTTCAGCYTATGGAACCAGACCATCATTATGTCTCTCACCAACCAAAGAATGTGTGTTTACACAAGAGGAGGCCACAGGTCAGAGGCAGAGAGCAGAAGCACAGACAGTGCAAATCAATATTTTTAGATAGTTTACTGTTAAATAAACTGTAAGACCAGGTCCAGCTGGTTTGAATCAGCTTCACCACTCTTGGTATCAATGGAAGAAGGACCGTTTACTTGTATCGGAGTTATGGATCTCAGCATAGTTATCTCAATAAACTTCTGGCTGGAAAACCTCACAGCTTCTCCAATTAGTTACTCATTGAGAATATGGAAGAGGTATTGAGCTTCTCGGCTTACAAATAAAGCAATTAAATAGTAATTTAGAAATAAGGGTAAGATCAAATATTTGAGTTCTCAGAGCCTTTGAATAATCAGGGACGGGTGGGTGTCAAACAGCTCACAGGATTAGAAAGACCTGTATTACGATCAAGAAAAGCAGTTCCCCCATCTCCTGACTCTCAGCCCAGGGTCCTGCCCTCTGGATGCAGCATCCCATCCCTTCTATGCACAGCAAAGGCCAAAAGGCAAAAAGCTTGAGAGCGGAGAAACAGAAACAGATGCCATCCCATTAATTGACAAATTTAGGCAACCTTTTCCTACATTGCCGCAAGGTTGGCTGTAATGGCATGGCGGGCTGGAAGAGTTGCTTTCGCTCCGYTGCAGAGGGCAAAAGGAGTTTGAGTCCAGCCACAAGAAATGCCATGCAGAATAAAGTTCCTGCCAGGCTTGGCAGCGATAGCGTCAGGGTTGTTCACCTGTTTCCTTGTGAGTCACGTCCAACTTTTGAACATGCATTTCCATGCGTATCCAACACAGCCTGAGGTGGGAACTAATGAGAGGCCTGTTTTTGACATGTGTTGATATACACAGCGCAGTTGCCTAGCGCAGATGCTGCTTTGCACGAATTTCTGTACACTGGATTTGTTAGTCAACGGGGGCCCTGGCTCAGCAACGCTCACTTGGGAGCTCCCCACTCCAGGCTCTGAGTTCTGCCAATACCCTGCACAGCTTTCATGAATACATCAAATACCTATAGATCATCTACCTTCTGGGAGGATTACTATAAGCCTTTTCTGATAACATAGCCAAAGAATTACAAAAATTCAATTTTTTTAACCAGTGAAGCTTACAATGAGGCTTCTTTTAACCTCCAAGCTATCATGTCTTCTTCCTCCCTTCTTAGCTTTCACATACTACTTTGTAAAGTTTAACCTTTCATTTTACTTTTTTCCTCATTGAAATAAAATTGATTTTGTTTACTAATTAAGACACAGAAACTCAAAGAAAAAACCAAGTTACCTGAAGGCTAAATATTGTAAATAGTTCTACTCTCCTTTCCCTTGAAAGTCAAAAATATTTTTTTTAGTTCTCTTTTAAATCATAATGGTAAATGTTGATTCAAAAGCTCAWTTACACATCACTCCAATGGGAATTTGATTAAATCATCTCACTTGACAAAAATCTAGCCAGGATATGTGTCTGATGGCTCCATTTTTAATTATTATTATTAGGAGAAAATATTTATGCTATACTAGACTACAAAATTCCTGGTGGGAATTACTATTATTACTAGTTCAACTCTCCTGGAACAAGCATTCTCCTTATCCATGTGTAGCAAGATACAGTCTTACACCACTTTTAGTTGAATTTAGTAATCACACTTTATTCCACAGCGGACACCTAATTGACTTCTGCTCTGCTGGCTTTTTGTTATTGCTGTCTTCATTATCTTTTCATTTCCCAGTTTTTCCCATATATTTTCAGGGCAGCATTCCCATACAGAGGACCTCATTCAAGCAGTCACCCCAATCAGCATAAGTTTGTGCATGAGGATACACTTTGGCTCCAGTTTAAAATAGAGTAGGAACATATTTCACTGGATAATTAAAACAAATACCAAGGACTATCATTAGTGTTTGATCTTACTTCAGTAACGCATGTTACAGCCATTGGTTTATGCTACTAAAGCAGTTTTGCAAGACACTGGCTTTGTYTCCCTTTTTGATTCTCAAGCTGAATCCCAAAAAAATCAAAAAGGAGCAACGATATCTTGGGCTGACCTGAATGAGCTTTCTTACTGTTTTTCTTTTCACTGACAAAGCAGCTGCAAAATTGAACAGAAGAAGAAAAAAAAAAGGGGGGGGGGGAAAAGGAGTGGAACCAACTGAAACATTTTACTTGGACTGAAATATGATGTTTTCCTTTCTGGAGGTTGGAGTTTTCCTTCTTTCTTTTACATTTTTATTTCTTTAGGCCAACAGGCTTAAACCAACAGTTTCTACCAAGCCACCGAAATCTTTCATGTCAATGCTTTTCTAATTTTCATTTTTTCTTCTCTGGGGGAGAGAGCYGTTAAAATATATGGATGTCATACCACACTATACAGCAAACAAACTACTCTGAAATATCCAATTCCACTTATATGGCCATTTAACCATAAGATCAGGACATACCAGCAGCAGCAGCAAGGAATCAGGACTCACMCAGACTCAGTACAAATTCATCCTGTCTTTCTTTTGGCAGAGGAAGGATGAACTTACGGTAAGAGAGCTGTCTCCTTACACTTCCTCTGCAACAGCCATTTTCAACCTTTATTCTTCTGTGACCTCCTATGGATTTGCCACTGCAGCAAGGACCTCTGTGTCATGTCTAAAAGTCCACTGAGAATGTATTTATATTTTTTCTTTGTTACTTTTTGAGTTCTCAGGATGTACAGAGACTCAGTTGTCTCCAGAAAGAGAGCAGAGTGTGTCACAAAAGAGAGTATGTCACTTCGGCTCTGCCCACATTCATGGCTTAAGAACTGAAATTATTTGGTTCATCTCAACTTGTGGTTCATAGGTTGGCCAGCCCTCCTCAGCCTGAGTATCTATAACCTTTCAGTAACTCTCTCTTTGTTCTTCCAAGACATGGACAATGGTGCATCTCCCTGTTCCCTACTCCTTTATGCAGTAACACATTGACCTGAACTTTCACAAAAGAAATAGAAGATCTAGGTTCAAAACTCGCTTCTGCAAGCAGAGGTRAGAAAGGGTTTCTGCTAACACAGGACCTAACCTCTTCACTATTGAGTGATCTCAGAACCAGTTTAAAGGCTTTGTAGAAGGGGATGTTCTTTTTCTTTCTTGCTGAAGTTTTTCACCTTTGCAGGCAAGAATGCAAGTCAGCCAAGCTACCTGAAAGAATGGGATCATCACTTTGTAGCCTAGTAGTTAGAAGACTAATCTGCAACCCTGATTTCTCACCCAAGGAACCGTGTCTTTCTTGCACAGTGGAGCAATGCCAGCATGAGTGATGGAGAGAGATCCCATGCAGATAGGAAGGAGACTCATATAACTTTAGTCATCTCTAGTGTCCATCCAAACTTGTCGCCCTGAGCTGCTTTTCTAATCCCCAGAGTGAAGAAGACATTTTTAGGGCACGTATTATGTGTTTTTATTTTAGGTGTGTCTTTTAAAATGAAAAGATTGCACCCTGAATGTGCTTGTTTCTTTCTACTGACTAAAAAAACTGTCTGTGGTGACTGTCTCAGCTGTGAATATTTACATTTGATCAGATGCACCTAATCCAGGCTGGTTTTCTGTATACATTGCCATCTTCTTTTCCAAACAAAACTTGCATTTTGTTAAGAAACCTCTTTCATACTATCTCAAAACAAAACTTCTATAAAATCCAGGATGAAAAAAAAAATCAAATTAAAACCTCCTGTTTTTAGACATTCATGTCCCAGAATAGACCCTGAAATCTAACCACCACTATTTGGGCAGCCAGAGGGAGAAACAGACTATAAACAAAACTGAAACAGATTTTATTGATTTTTCCCCATGCAGGCTAAGCCGCATGCAAAACCAAAATCAAACACAGAATATCAATAACTAACAACAAGTCAAGTGCATTTTCAAATGAATTCCCTCTCCATGGTCTAAGTCATGCCTGCAATAAGTCAGATTAAGAAAGATATCTGCAAGTTATGATTTGAAGTGGATTATGTCCCTTTAATGATTCATTTCAATATGTTTTGATGCTGATGACCTTGATGGAATAAAGAAAGTTGTATTACATGAAAGCTGCTAGCCAGGCACAATTCTCTATTACCTGCATACCGTAATGGTAAAATGTTTTCTCTCACAGCAAAAGAGCTACCATGAGGCTCTTGTTCTTGCTCTAACACCTAACCCCTTTTCCCTGAGCTGTGTGTACACATTTCCAGCTTACTGAGCTATGGTACCCCACCACATCAGGGCTCTGACTCCAAGAGTTGACTCACAATTAGGGTTTAAACTAGCAAGTTTTGGCAAAAACTGAGGGCAGGCCAGCGATACACAAGGAGACACTTACTATGACCTACTCCACAGATAGGGTAGGATTCATCTCTCATTAAACTTTGGATGTTGAGGACATCTTCACATGAGCTAGCTACCCTCAGCTGCTTTATTGTTGATGGAAAGAAACTAATACTACTGGCTCCTTCCAGCTGGGATGAACCCCAGCCTAGCAGTGCATCTTAGGATAGAGCCAARCTAATATAGCTCATGAGTTGTTGCGACATGACTGTCTTGTGCTCCTAATATATCCTGTTTGTGCAAGAGGGTGCTTGTACTGGGGTGACTCCTTTCTCGTGAATTGGCTTGCTGAAGAAYGGCTAACTCTGAACAACTCAAGTTGCAACGAAGACAGAGCCTATATCTGTGAATCACAGATCTCTCCAAAATTGCTTGGATGGAAAACTCCTAGAGTATTTTAATACAGTCCCAGACTCTGTATATAGTTCCTGCTGGACTCCTTCTGTATCTTGCATTTTAAACTCCCTGGAACTTTTCRTACAAATAAATATCATAAAGAAAGGACAATTCAATTTACATTTGGTGAGGTTCAAAAGTCACTGTAATTGAATGATAATTTGCCATGAAGCATGGATGTGAGTCCTCATGTTTGCCTTTTGACCTGAAAGGATACGGCTAGTGAAAACGTCTAGCAGATAATTACTGCTAGGCTAACCCTGAGGCTTGGCTATTATTCACAGGTCAATCTCTCTAAGATAATTCCCAGGATAATATTACTGAGGAACACACTTCTCCCTGTGTAATGCAACACCTGCCTCTGTCGTGAGAGTGCAGGGATGGGGAGCTGAGCTTTGCCTCTTCTTTGGTCTCTTCATTAAGCTTTCTTGTAGGGCAGAGGATGGAAGCAGCAAAAGGGGAGAATAAGGGAAATGTCACCTTGCAATAGAGAACCTGAGGACATTTTATTTTCATTACTTATCAGGGCTATGACTTCTCAGAGAGTGTATAAAGATGAGGAACACACAAATTCTCATGTCACGCAACAGGATCAGGTGTTGCTGTTGGAGAAAGGGCCTTGCTATAGCATATTATCCTCTTCTGTGCATAGGATTATGCACATCTTTCACCATTAAAAGGAACACATCTTTTAGAGTATTTACAATCCTACCTGTCTGAATGCCAGCAAACCATTTCTCTTTATAAATTCTACTGCTGATGACCAAGAGGAAAAATAAATATATTGAAAAGCGATCTCAGAATATCACTTAAAATCATTGTTTGGCCCTCCTTTTGTCAAGACAAATATACTTCCAGGACCCAGGGGCAGCAGTGAGATATGTGCTGTATTTTAGGCAGGGCCAGGACGCTCCCTGGGCTTCTACAGCACTGCAAGGCACGTGAGCACGTGCATGGGACAGACGAGCTCCTAACCATGCATGGGAGAGAGCCCAGCCTGCTTCATTCCCCTCAGAGAAACTTAGGGCCATAAAAGATCTCCAGAGGTCATCTAGTCCATCCCCTTGCCCTGAGGCAGGCTTAACTACAGGGAGGTCATGCCTGACAGATGTTTGTTTAACTTGCTCTCATAATGATGGAAACTCCACAACCACTACGGATAATCTGTGCCTGGTCTTTAGTGTCCTCATTGCTAGAAATCTTTCCTTCCCAGTGTTATAAATCCACCCTTGCTGTTGGGAGACAAGAAGCATGACAGATCAACAGCAGGAAAATGTACAAGGGGGGAAAAATGTAATACCCAAGGGAGAAAAAGGGGAACAAAAGAAAAAAACCTACAAGGATCCATAGGTTGATCTGCCATAGGTCAAAATTTTGCAACTCTGAAAGCAGCGCTGAAGAGGAAAGTTTAGTGGGCCCAGTGCCAGCAGTAAGAATAATAATTAATAATAATTACGCATCTGGTCAAAGGTCAGTGGTATAGTAAGGTTACATGATTAGTCTGGACAGCAACATAGAGAGAGGATGGGAAAAGGTATGTAAGAGACTTAATTAATGCCACTTATAGTGCTATTAATAATGTATGATTAAGTATTTAAATATTAATATCTTTTATTACTTTCTCCTATTTTGCCATATTGCACAGAAGGAAAAAACATCACCTCTGCCTGTAATAGCTTATATATAAAGGTTACTGGTAGATTTTCAACCCTGTATTGAAAGACACATAGGTCTTCATGTTCTGATTCAAATTTTTATAAATCTCTTTAATTCCACTTGTGTTAATTATGTCTTTCAGCTCTTTAGCTAAAAGAACTGGAAGTATCATACCTACTTACTATACTAATTAGTGGGGGTTTTGTATTGTTTCTTGTTTTCCTTCCAGTTTTTTTAGAAAATACAGTTGAATGAACTGGTTTGTTCTAGAGTAGCAATGTAGTGTGGAACAACTCCAAAAGATACTGGTTTAAATTGGAAACAGTTGGGAAAGGGGAAATCAGCTATCAGTCTTGAGTTACTACTACTGTAACTGGAAACAACTTTACAAGTACGTTTGGATAATTCATATTATTTTGCCAACACTTTGAAGTTACACTTTCCTCCCTCATTTCTTAAGTCAGCAAGAAATGGTTATTAAAGGCATATCTTAAAAAAAATGAAACTGTCAAGATGTGGCTTTGAAATCTTTGAAAAGACACCTGTAACGTATAATGTGCTATAAGCACGTCTATTAAATCATGGCTCTTGTGGTTCTAACACAGAAATACCAGAAAAGAATTCTTTTCACATAGGATCAGTAGCTAGATAATAATGGGAAACACTTGGGCTGAAGGTAAAAGTTGGCTAAAGTAAGCTCCTTCGCATCTGCTTGTTATCAGCAGTTATAGGAGCAAGGCAGGTGATCCATAAATATATTTTTTTTAAATGACAGGCTTTTGTTTGTGACTGTGTCACGATGAAGGGTCTCATTTTAACTTTATAGAGATATTGTCCAGGAGTTGAAAATTAAACAGCAGCTGTTAGTAAAGAAAAGAACGGTGCTGGGAGAAACTGAAAAGGTTTTCCCATGTTAGAAAAAAGAAAAATGCTAAAAAAAATAGAGTCCTTAGAATTTGCCAGACATTGTTGTGCTAGAAAATGAGAAGCAGACTGAAATCAATAGAGGAATTGATCAATTAACTTCCCCTGTCCCAGGTAAATGAAATGCAAAGAAAAGTAAAAGCACTGGGAAAGACAGTGAAGAGAAAAATTTATTCGGGTGCACAAATAAATCCAAGAGGAGGAGACAGACACCAGAACATGCTGTATTTAGTATTGAAAGGCACAAACCAAGGATCAAAAGGTACAGCTACACAAATTCACACCAGAAAAAAAGGTACAGATGCTTAACAGTGAATGCACTTAACCACTTAAGCACACTTGTGATAGGCATGGTGGGATCTCCATCTCTGAATGCGCTCAGCGCGTCTCTGGAAGATAAGATTTGTGCCGCACAGAAGTTGCTAGGCTCCAACTGGGAATGAATGAAATTCCATCACCCCCATTAACTGGGAGGTCAAGGTGGAAGAGCTAATGGTTTCTCTGACCTCAAAAATCTTTGAAATTATGAAACCGTTAGATTAGGTTGCTGATCTAATTGTCTGGGTCGCTTGGAGTTGTAGATTTAATTTAATACATTGCGTATGACTTACTATAGTTGGGGTAGGTACAATAATTAACTTTTAGTTATTTTTCAAGACATAGCTTCTCTAAAAACAAGGGGTTTTGTAGATCATAAGTGCTGGTTGGCATTCAGTAACTACAATGTGACAAAAACCCTTTGAAATCCCTTAAAGCCATTTTCTACACTGCATCTTTTTTAAATATTTTGTCATCAAGAACATTAGTGAATTGCTAAATCAATTAAATATTTGTTAATTAACAGCAATAAAGAAAAATCAACTTATGTAATTATAAGTGAATTAAAAACAATGGAATTATTATTAATACTAAAGATTGGCATTCTTCCCAGACCTGTAAGTTTAATTTTACTTGCCTTCTTAAAGCTAAATTCCCTCTCTGCAATCCATCCAGCAAAATTCTTGATCCTTGTTTTGTCACCAAGGGTTTTGCAGATGCAGGAAAAATGGAGCACTCTTGCAGAGATACGCCTTGTGGCCTAACCAAGTGAATGCAATGATTCGAAATTCTTTAATGATCAGGTTCTAGGATAGACATTTCATAACAACAAAGAAAAAACTAAACTAAAACAACTTTTTAAGGAATTTTGGACGTACTTGACACGAGATTATATTCATAGATGATCTACTGAACCTTTAGGGCACATCTGATTGTATCTAAGCTTTTCCACTGAATTCAAAAATGAGACCAATCTATGAAATTAAGACTTACATCTTGAGTTCAAGGTTGCTCAATTACAGGATTTTAGTCTGTCCCATCAAACAGCTCTTTAAGTCAGACAACAATCCAAATCACACTGATTTTTATAATTGTCAAGGCCAGTTCACCTTCGAGAATTGATTTGTCAGTTCGAAATGAAGGCGTGATTGGAATAACGAGATCAAGTAAAGAGTCCGCTTAGTTCTGCTCCGTGATGGACCAGCATCTGATTTGTCGATATTCTCTTCTTGCACTGGCCTGTTGCTCATTTTAGTACACATGTAAAACAGAAAGTTAGAGAAGATCAACAAAATTGCTCTCACTCAAGAACGAAGAGGCAGTAATAGAAACCAAGAATGCCCAGGCTGCAMGCCTGCGCCTCTGGAAGTCAGCCATCAGCCGGAACACCTCTGTTCTGTTCATAATATTTCCTCAGGGATCAGTTTCTATCACTAATGCTGCGGTACTGGTTCCACACCTTCCTAAAGGAAGGGCTGTGGGCAACCGAAGGAGCAAGACGTTGGCTCCAAAGAGYGGTGATTAGACAGGGGCTGGGAGAAAAGGTCAACGACATGAGCTGCCAGGCTTAACACAGGTTTAACCAACAAGATCCTATTACACAGAAGGTGAGAGTAGACGCTCCATTGCTTTATTTTGGCATAAGCCATGTATTTATTAATTAAAAAGCAGCTGCAGAATGTGAGAAGAAATTCAGCTGCTCTTTTCCTTCAGCCCCCCACAACTAGGCTCGCGCAGTACCTACCGGCTCCTCGCGAGCTCCCTCATTGCAGCACTGGTCTTGCTCTCCTTGCTGTTTCCTTCTCTTTTGTTTGCTCATTGCCTTCTCTCTTACCCTTCTTTTCTGCGCTATCGTTCCTGCTCAAATGTGTTTTTTCATCTTTTCTTTTATAAATTCAGCTCTCTCCRGTCTCCCTTCTTCATTTTCTGGTGGCCAGCAGTGCTGGGGATCTGGTGCCTTTCACTTTGTTCCCTGCCTGTCAGCAGTACTAATGTATGAAGCTTCATGAAATAAAAGCAAACCTGCTGATAGGCCTTGCCAGGCAGTGGTTTGATGCAATTAAATACTAATTCAGATTCAGATTTGTGACGGTTTGCAACCAATCAAATCCCAAGGCCACTTTGTCCTTTAGACATACTTATGTAGTGCTCTCCTTGACAACAGCAGAAAAGGCACGTGTCTATATGTATTTCCATGATGAAAGACATGTTGTCTTGCTAAAAGCATCTTAGTCTCTTRGGGGCTCTGCTAGGATACCTCCAGAGACAGTGGTGTTCCACTGCAGCCCAAATATTCATCCGGAATCCTGAAAGACCTAGCACTTTTTTTTTTTGCTAAAACAGTTAGACAGCCATGGTTTTAAATTATTATAAAATGGATGTGGAGCTGAAGTTCCCTGGTGAGATGACAGGGCTGTGTATTCCCATCATTGCTTTCCTGTATCATGCAGAACCATTGTTTCAGGCTTTTACAATCCAAGACCACATTTCTTTACCTACATACCTCAGACAATTTTGAGGGCAGCTAGTTACCTGTATGGCTATACTTATACAGAACCCCATTTTTAATTAAACCCATTTAAAAGCGTCACCACTCTCTGCACCTTATTCCCCTTACAACAGYGGGAGAACAGCAGCAGCGGCATAAGGCATATTTATGCTGGTAGCCAATTATTCCCAGGAATAATTGGGATCTCATTGGGAATCTCATCCCTAGAAAGAGATGCGTACCTGCACCTACACTGGTACAAAGAAAGCACCACACCTTTGAAGTGCAGAGAAGCCCTCAGTCGAGATGCACTAACTTTGGTCACACCTAGAAATTTTCCTTCTCAAACCACAAAGGAATAGGCCGTTTACTTTTACAGCGAAGTCTAAAAATCAGCAGACATTTTTAGGGCCACCRTGAACACACTAGTCTCAATTCCATCTTGGTATTGAGAAGTTGAACRTGTGAACGACTGTTAGAAAAAAAGGTGGTTTAGTTTTCATTCTGAAACCTTTTTTTTTTTTTAATATTTTGTCACAAACTTTGACTCAAGCCAGATCTTTTTCCCATGGAAATTTCTACCTTCTTGACCCTCTTGAGCAAACTGAAGACTGATTATGCCTAGTTATCCATCCCTGCTCATGCTTGAACCTGATGAAATTTTAAGCTTTTCTATGTTCTTGGTTTTTGTGCATTTGTGTGTATTTGTGTGTGCTTTTAAAGACCTTTTAAAGACCTTCTGAAGACTTCATGTTCATTCACATCTCCACTCACGAACAAGGAGAAGAGAAAACACGGATCCAAGAAGCTAAGAACCTCCCAGCAAAATATCTGTCCATGCTCTGATATGCAACTTTACATTGCAGTAGAAACATGCAGGCTTTATGTGTGCCGACCCCATCCTTCAGTCTGGCTCCCAGTACATCAATATCACGGCAAACAGCGTGCCATATATCACCACGCAGATCCTGAAGAAAGACACCTGTTCAATATCAGTGTTCAATCTCCTGAGTTAAAAAACACATTCGGGGAGTTATTATTATTTCATAAATATGGCTTATTAATCTGGTGGGCTGTAATGTTTGAATTTAAAATGAATCCTTCTATCTCAGATGACTATTGATAGAAAATGCCATCATAAAAGATACTGCTGCACAGGTTGGTAAGAAAATTGTTTKCTTGTGCATAATAATTATTCTGCCAGAGAAGATGCTCAGCAGTCCTTTGGACATACACATACTTTCACCTATTGTTACAACAGCCTACTTGATGTATTTAAGCTGCATCTTTATGAACTCCTATTTAAGTTGTGTACCAATGGTTCTAAATAGCAGCTAAAGCCAGGTGTGTAGTAGTGTGAGGTTATCTGCGTATGACGAAGTATAAGAAGTCCCAGATAATTAAACCATAAATACAGTACACCTGTTTACAGGAACACCAGCAAATGTAAAATAGCTTAGTATTTCACAACACAGTGAAATGGAAATAAATGGCAAAGTCAGTAGGAAATATTGCTACAGACTTTTATACATGTTCTAAGCCTGATTTTTGAAAAGTTATAAGCATATAACTAAAACATTTCTACTAAATCCTTGGAAACTGCTAGCAATACCGTACCTATTTACAGAAAGAGAACATCAAATGTCCAAAGGTTAAATATCTGCTTATTTTGAGTTTGAGTTATTGTAGAGAAGAGGCAAATTAATTGTCTGATGATTTTAGAGTTTGCAGAATCTTGCATATATTTTGACAACTTATTAGTAATAGAGTAAATATGATTTCAGAAAGCATCCTCTCAATATACTCAAGAATTTTTTTTGCATATGCTTTTTGAAGTTTTTCTCACGCTTTTGCCCCTTGCACCTATTAATATAGACTTTGCAATTTATTTCTCTTTATCAGCAGAGAAATTCAAGGATTGAAAGAGAACAGTTCCACAATATCCTAGTTAAGATACCAGCTTGGGATTTGTTTGTGTCCTTCCAGACAGATGCCAATTAAAAAAAAAAGGGGGGGGGGGGGAAGGAAAAAAAGGTAACAATAGCAAAGGATTGATTGACAAGTCCTATCGAACAAGACTTCCTTCAAATATTTTATGAAAAGGACACTGGATTTCATTAAACTCTGTCTTCAAAAGCCATCTCTATTGAAAAGAATACATTCAGAGGAATTAACTGTTTCTGCCCTGCAGATCACGTACCAAATTCAGAGGCAGGAGGCCTCTTTCCCTCTTGCCCTATCTGCAGTAGGAAGATAAGAGGCCGGTGGAAAGGTCTTGCATCTTTATTATATGCAAAGAGTAAAGGTATTTGTACAGGGCTGGGTGCATTTTTAAGGACCAGCTTAAAATACATAATTGATTTATCTGCTGATACACTGAGGATTGTGCTATCTAGGCCACACAGGTGGGGGAAAAAGAGTGCTCAGAAAACTGCTTAAAAAATCTATTTTGCGAGCTCCACAGTGAGCTTTCTCACTATGGAAACTTCCTTAACTATTTCTAATGGYACGAAACTTCCAATCACTCCTATCAGCTGAAGGCCACCAAAGTGTAATGAAAGTTGACACAGCCGAACATTGTGGCTCAGACAATCCTTTGCCACAAACACCCTTCACCCCGAGTTTGTGGATGTTTTACTAAAATATGGTGACCTGTGACTCATGCAGCAGGCATGGGTTTGGAGAGGCAGAAGAAAACTTTTCAAGGAGCATCTCACACGGCCATAGTAGTTGAAGCCACCAAAAATGGCACAGMTCTAGATACAGAGAGGACCACACAGTGTGCAGTTCTCTTCAGAGCAGTGGTCAAGAGAAGACCAGTCTGTCTACCTAGATCCAAATTCAGTAAAACCTGAGGAGAAAATGCAATATAGGAATCCTAMTGTTGTGAGTGTTAAAGAGCCTGAAATTGCTATTCTGGCTCAATGCAGTTACCTGTGAGGACAGGATAGATATAATGGATATTATGGACCCTTCTTCTCAAACCTCAGTCATGATAACACACTGTTGATTTCCTACCTACAATCCTGCCTTCTTGTAGTACAGAAACAAGGACACAAGCAGAAAAATTTGCTTCCCCCACTCATGCCACAGGTAGGAAAAGCAAGCAAGGATAAAGGAGTGGGACTGAGTGGAGATGAGAAAGGTAGGAGTGGATGGTAGGAGAATCCCAATGAGTATGTCAATGTTGTCCGTATGGCCTATCTGTTGGCTGGCAGTCTGTCTTTGGGTTGAAGCAAATCACAGTGCACTTTGAGTAGGAAAATTCAAGAATGGGAGAAGCCACTTGGCCTATATCTTGACCCCTCAGGCAGTTTGGATTTGGCTATGGTGTCCATCATATTGCTGTTATGAGCAACCTGAGACAARGACTCAGAAGGATTAACCTCCTCCTTAGCAGGGATATTCTGAAGTGGCTGATAACATATCTTTACTGTTCACATATAGCAACTGCAATGGCATTACCTATGAAGGGAACTTACAAGGATGGAAAAGCCTCCAGCCAGGAATCTCATACCACTTCTTTGCACGGGGATATCTAGTGCAGAATAGGCAGTGTTAAATCCCCACTATGAAAGTGATGACATGGAGAAAGGAAACTTCAGCTAATGTTTAGCTGAAGCTAAATGTGGGTGTCAGCAAATTTAGCCGACTTCTCCTCACACTGTTTTCAAGAGCTGTCAGAGGAGGTGGACTTGTCCTTCCCTCTGAGTAGATAAACAGAAAAACTCCTTGTCCCACTAAGACATCTGCAGCTATAGACATGCCTTTGGATAATGACAAAGATGCACTTTCCAGATTTTTCTTTGAACTTTCTTCTTTGATAGGCTCCCTTCCTAGAATCACAAAATAATTCAGATTTGACCAAGACCTCTGCAGATTTCAGTCAAAACTCTGTCTCAAAAGCAGGTCCAGTTAGATTAGGTGGTTCAAGAACTTGTCCCACTATTTGAAAGTCACCAAGGATGGAGATTACCCAACTTCCCTGGACAACATCTGATCACCTTCATGTGGAAAAAGTTCAAAAAAATTTGTTTGGCAGTTTTGATTTTTTAACCACTTTGCACCTATTATACAATTTATTCTCACATAGACTGGCAATGATAGTGACTTCAAACCTGAAGCTGCCACAGTGGCAGTCTTGTTAATTCCATTATAAATATTCAATTTCTAAAGATATTTTTCCTTTCTAGGAGAGCTCTATGCCTCACTCCACATAATGTAGTTATGCCAACAGGTTTATATCTGAGGAAAAGAATTACTGTGCCGATTAACAAATATGTTTTTTTCTTGTCCCACCTCTAACAACAGAATCAGCTTTATTTGCCAGTTTTGTGGCATTCTATGCATTTCCCAAATCYTTCTGATAAATTATCATGCAGCAATGCCAACCATGCACTATAGAAATGATCCATGTCTAATGAAACAGGTAGTGTACTTTAATATTTTAAACTAAAGAACAGGGTGCTGGAAATTAATTTATATAGTGGAGGCTACAAGGGTCTGAGTATATCACCTATTCCCATCCTGGGCCCATTTTCTGGAAAGAGAGTATCATTAAGGAAAAAAAAAAAGATAATAAAAACATGCAACTACTAAGGGGTATTTTTATTCTATTGATCCCAATGTCCTTTACAAATATCAGTCAAATTTCATTAATTTCATTGTATAAATGGGCAAGATAGACTGATATAATCTATCAAAYCCTTGTAAATCCAGAGTAAATGTAAGATTACCACATCTCAGCCCTGTGGTCTCCACACTAGGCCACACCACAGCCCTTAATTTTCTGCTGCAGAGCAGGATCCGAAACTGAAATGTCATCACAGAGAGAACAAACCACGTGGGATACAATGTATGAACTAAGGGCATGGTTGGATGATCATTTCTGATCATCTCCTGTGTCCCTTTTACATAACAATAGGGGTGAACCCTGAGGTGGAGCAGTAAGTGGCTTTATTTTGCGGTGCGTCAATTTTGCAGTCTGGGTACCTTGAAGCACTGCCAGCAGGAGAAGAAAATGTCAATTTCTTAGTAGGAACCAATAAAAAATGTGCTAACTAGTGCTCATTTGACCACTCCTTAACAAAAGGAACCACAACACTTCCCACGAACAGTGCTTGCACTGGCTCAGGGAAAATATTCCTACCTAGACATATTCTGTCGCCTCACTGAAATTCAGCTATGTCAAGAGCTCCAACAGCTTGAAAAGCACCGTTAATAAAAATGATCAATTACTGCTGCTGTTTCTTGTCTCCATCAACCCTCTACTTGTAGTAAGCAAAATAGATTTCACTTTTATAGAAGGTCTTTCAACCTCGGGGTCTTTGCGGACATGGCACCGGCAAAACAATAGCCTTGATTCAGTAGATGCCTTACAGGGGTTCCCTGTGTGTTTATTATGGAAGCTCAATGTGCCCAGTGTGCAATCAAAGATTATTTTTCTTCCAAAGGCCAGGCTGGCTTGGAATTCTGTTAATTAAATGCACTGTAGAAATGTCAGCCTTTACCCCTCTATATATATAACATCCTTTGTCCTTCACGTAATGATTTTAAAGTGTTCTGCAGACATCATTTGATAGAATAATAAGATATTATTATTGAATCTTTATGTCTCCTATTGTCCCAGGAGCACTGACCTTGCTTCCCCAATACAGAGGCCTGTCTACCAGGCTAATCACACTGATAACTGAGTACCTCAGAGGAGATCCTTATGTGGCAACATTTCTSCAGGAACTCAAAACTGGCCAGACGTGCTGATAAGATCCATTTACTACCCTTGTGCATTTCTGCAAGGTTATAAACCAATTCCTATTTCAAATGTAAATCCCCATCTCCCCGTCCTGGTGACATGTGGGGAGACGCATGGTTCAGTTAACTCAAATTCCCCCCAGTTGCCAGGGTTCCCCGTACAGGTAGCAGTGGATGCGATTTGCTATCAGATAGTAACCACGGGGAACCAAGATGAATGGATCCCCCATTCACTCTTTTCCAGTAGATGTGTAGTACTGATTAATGTCTTTGAACTACTGAATCACTATGGGAATAACCCTTCATTTATGTCCTTCACTTTCATTTGCTACGACAATGCGTTAACACTCTATGTTTTAGCCATGGACAACCAGATATTAGCACACCTAYCCATAAATATTTTTTTTCTTCTTGACTGGATATGTTGTATAGACATATCCAAGCACACAGCAGGGTCTATGCAATACATCTGGCAGGCAGTGGTTACCCCTAGCATAATACCAATTTTTAATATAAACTTGGCTTGTTTCCATAGATGTCAAAAAGTCTAGGTTAGGTTGATAAGTCTCTTAAAAAGTGCAATTTGTGGCAACTGAATTTTTGTTCCTCTTTTTAAGAAAGTCCTGATACTTATGAGGGCTTTTTCTTCCAGGAATGAGATATTTTAATAGCTGCTGAAGAAATTATGATACAAAAGCTCCTATCTGGAGGTATGCAGATATTTCATGGTGTCATCAATGCCCTTTGCATATCTGCATGTCTGAAAAAATGTCCAACTGCTCCACTTTACCACTCAGAGGCTTTTAATTTCTTTTCTCTTCTGAAAGAAAATCAGAGTGCTCCACTATTGCCTTGYCACACTTTTCATTTGTCCTGAAAAAACTTGTTTTCTCCCTCTAACACAGTGGAGATGCCCAGGCTATAGTTTCTTTTATTGAAATATCTCTGGGAATCCCCTAAATAAAAAGAAAAGAGGCTTGATATAATGACATTATTGCTAAACCAATCTCTACCAAATCAGTCAGCTACAGTCAGAAATCTAAACATTCCTTAAAACACATTTTAATAAAGATATATCAAGAACAATCTGCCTGTCACTGTTACAATGTGTATTTTCAAGAACTTGCCCAAAGCTACAAGAGTTCAGGCTAGWCTCATTACTATATAAACACTATAATCTGAATATAATTATAGCCTGGACCAACAGAAGAATACAATCATATGCTTATTGTTTAAAACCAGAGGAGAATCAGTACATCCTTGTAATATAAAGCAATACTTTGAACCCTATCTGAATAAAGACATTSTCCTGTGCTGGATTTCAAACCCAGAAATACCATAGGACTCAGCCTTGTCCGTACAAGTCAGACCATTACAGCTCTTGTCTTGTTTCTGTAYTTTGAAGTATGGAGTTCCCGACCTGAAGTTGTAGAAATAAACTTAATTGTGTTTCTAAATCTTTATCTATGGYTAGTTGAAGCCTTAGTATATATAGCACTTCAAGAATATTTCAAATTTCTATTGATTTTCTTTTGTCCTTTTTGAAATATTTTTGGACGTGCACTCACTTGGAAAACTGAGGTACAGTATTCTGTGGCTGACAAGTTCTATTTATTATTTGTTAAACACAAATAATGTTTTATGGGGGATAATGCAGTTCTAAAAGGCATCTTATGCAGCATCATTGGATGAGTCACATGTAGTAAATCCACATGATATTGTAAAATCAGTGGTGGTTATTCAGCAAAAATGTTGGTAGAAGTCAAGATAAAGTTGCCAATTTGGAAGTCAACGTACAGTTTGTATTTGTTGGGGAAAAAAAAGTGTTATCTTTGCTTGTACTGGGAGTATGGAAGAGTAAAAAGGTGGGTGTTGGTGGGTATTTGGTGGGTTGGAAATGCTGGTGAAACACAAAGAACAGAAGCTCTGTAGTCAAGAATAAATTACGCTAAGTAGTACACAAGCTGCCATGAAATTATATTTAGGTTGTTTCTTGAACTTCCAGAACAGCACATTAACATTGACGATGTCATTTATTCAAGCTTCAGGAACCTGGGATCATTTCTCATCTTGATTCAACTACTTTGGTTAAATCTCTTGTTAACAATACAGAAAAAAATTGGATTTTCCAAGTGATCAGTATTTATTAGACAAGAAATTTAAAATGACACTSTAAATATAATTTCATGTTTTTTGCTTTTTTCATTTCTTTAAAGAAAAAGGATGGAATCAAGAGACAAATAAWGATGCTTTAAAATATCACAAGAAATAGCTTGATTTATCAACTCCAMTTAAGTGTAAACACACATTGAAAGAAAATGATAAATGTATAAATCCCATACCCATGAYAGATTAAGAGTTTTATTTCTTTCTCACATTTTAAAATAAATCTAAAAAACAATGATAGTGTACTTACATATTTCAGATCCTCATTTGTCTAAGAATAGAAAGCACTCAAGTCATGTGTCAGAATAACTCGGGTGGTCTCTTCTCAATCCCCTTTTTGTGTTCACCATCCACAAAAATCARTGCGCCACTGCAATGGTCCAGCCATTCTCACTACAGAAAAGGAGCCAGGTGTTGGGTGTCAGAAAAGACTGGCATGGATTTGTAAATGKTGTTTGCATGGCAGCTGTCAGGATTGTAGGATCCTTCAAAAGTTCAAAACCCCAGATTCCTCCTACCTGTGAGCACTTAACTAAAGTACCTACATCAGAAGCATGTTCTACCCAGGCTACCATATCATCAGACAGCACCTGGTATCTTTACGTCTGTATTGGTACAGAGAAATGGATATCTACCTTCATATCTACAGGACCGTCATGCCCAAGCTGCCTTCCCATGCTTTGATTTCCCCCGGAACCTGGGCAACCAGAACAGGCATGTTCCAGGCTCGTTCCTACCCGAGATATACAGGGTGTGCCACTATCCATGGGTGGCTTCACAGTTTAGATGTGGTCCCAAAGGCTGGATGAGGAGCAACTGTAAACCGAATGTGAGGTGCTTCAAGCTGAGTGGAATGAAATTGGACCTAAGTTAGTATACAGACATATTTAAATCTGGAGAACAAGAAAATACATTTTTCATGGGACAAAMCTCCTAACAATTTTTTTTCTTCTTTTCTAGATTTCATGCTTAATGCTGGTAATAAAGCATGTTTACTTATTTTAAGATATCACTAAAATATTTTCGTCTTTACACACTTATATTGGTCTTTTTTAAGAAATTAGAGGAGAGAGAYCCCTGTGCCTGACACCTGGGTAAGTCCAATTGTTTCAACATACATCAAAAAATKACTGTCTCAGTCCCATGATCCATACTGTTCAGACACTTTAAATTTAATTTGGTAATGTCCTGAGCATTTTTTCAACAGCTCAACATTTACTGGGGACTTGAACACAACTCTCAATTTTGTAGGCACTTAAATCTGTACATAAGTTCACTGTGAGGCATATTTGATAGTGTCACTCAGTTCAGTGACAACACTCGCAGGTATAATATGTGGCACAGCAGTAAAAATGAGCCAGTATATGATCTTGCTAAAGGCCAACAGCTTCTGATAGGTCACAATTAGCATGCCCCTCAGCGTTATCAAAAAATAACTTGAAAAATTGTGACTGCAGATGTAAGACACAGCCCAGCTCAGCTRTCCACACAAAACTGTCCAATGCCACTAGAGATGCCCTAGTTATTCTGATTGTCCTTCAGCTGCCATCCAGAAAGACAYGGGTTTCCTGCAGATCCTAAATCTTCTCTGCCAGTCTCTTAAATAAGTTTGGGCATCTCAAATGGCTCTGGGCATCTCAAATGTCTCTAAGTTTGTTATAAAACTAARTCGTGCACTAAATCACAAGTTATGCATTGACAACAGGACTCTGAGGTCCCCCCACCTCACTGTTGCTACTCCCCATATATAACGCCAGCACACCACCCCTTTCCACCAGTACTGCTTCAGGGAATGGGTTGCATACCAGGATGCCAACACTTTCACGTCATATGCTGTTTATGCACATGCATCCATGCTGTATCAGGGCTCACTTTTTTTTTTTTAAATTAATATTCTTGCTTTTTTGTAAAAATTAAAGCAATGGCAATTCCAAAAAGCCATTATGTTTTGATTGTTAGGAGCTGACATAAATGGATTCCAGTAGAGATAATGCTGTAGATGTTGATTACGTTACAAGTTGGCCCACCTACTGTCACTTCAGGAAGCAGAGGTTTAAATATAAATCTCCTATTTTTAACTAAGTTAATATTAGAACTGAAGGAGGAGATGTTCAGCTGGGGTAAATAGTAGCTTCGYTGATGTAAATGGCACTATGCTGATTTACAGCAGCGAAGGAACGGAAACAGTATATATTCTCTCCACCAACAGCTCCATTGATGTATTTATAATATTAATTCAATAAGGAAAAGAAAAACCACAGTGCAAAGAAAAGTTGAGATTATTCAAAGGTATCATCTGGTGAGTCCTGACAAACTTCTATGAGTAAATTAATGGAAATACAGAGTATGTGTCTTAGCCCAGTAGGCTGCTTCAAATCCCTGAGCTAAAATCTGCATGTTAAATAACTATGTGTTTTGTTTACAACGAGCAGTACATTCCAGACACAGTTAAAATAAAGAAAATTGGTATTGGATACCTCCTGGTGATTAAAAAAAAAAAAAAACCAAAATCCCCAAAACCTAAGGTGTKAAATGAAAGTGTTTTTATATATTCTAAGCATTCATTTATGTTTTCTTCTTGAAGCTGTAGCTTCTGGAGTACTGTGAGTAAGTAAGATTACTATCAAAAATAAGAGCAGAACTGTCAGATCCTGTTACTAAATAGGAGTTCCATATTTGGAAGAAAAATAAAAAGAATAAAAATGTTGTAACATTTAAAACTCACAATTCTAAACACCTTAATTATCTTGAGTTGTTAAATATTCTAGAGTTGGGTATTAATTTTGGGTGTCTACTCCATAGAGCTTGGACTTTGTAATACTATATAAACAAAATTACAAAAATTTAGCGAGTTTAACCCAAGAGGAACCTTACTTCTCCTCCAAAATCCAACTATAAGGAGCCAAAGTTGTGTTTTCTTTTTAAATTACTTTCTCTAGCTTAGGTGTTTAAAGACTCCATAATGAAGCATAGCAGAGAGTAAAGCATAAGAGGGCTGAGACTACGGGCTTTAGGGAGATTAAGGGCTGCAGAGCTGCTCACTTTTTGTTACATTAACCTGCCCAGGAAAGCAATTCCCTCCGCAGCCCCCATGCCCAATCCCCGTAAGTGGAGACATATGGCAGTGCCGTGATACAGARAGCACGCTGTGGTAGCTTTATTGAGACTGGGACTGCTCCTTAGCCCGTGTAAGTCTTCTCTGCTCAGCTACGAATTGATCCCGTTGACTCTTGGCAAAGGGAGAAGAGTCATAAAGGTTAACGCTGCCCKTGCAGTCAGATTCCTGCTCTGAATTGCCCTCCAGAGGTGCCTCTCTCCACCGACTGGAGGGAGATTTGCTGATTAAATTTAGGCTAGAGCTAACCTTTGTGCCTCTGCCGATTTGGTGGGATTGATTTGTAACGGTGTGCTTTGGTCTTTGTGAACAGCTRGTCCATAATTCTCAGATGTGGGTGTATTGATAGAAAACCATCAGAAGTAGCAACGAGAGTGGTGCAAGCTGGGCATGGCCATCACTGTCTTCTCATCTGGTGGAATGTCAAGATGAGCAGAGCCTCTCCCTACCTCTCTCTTCTGCCTGTCCGTTATCTAAATGAGGACGGTAACCATTAAAACAATTAAAAGCCCAGATCCCAATGTTTCCACATCAAATTAACACGGAATTGTTATTTAACATGAACTACCCTGAATGGGAGAGCTGCTATGCATCTTGCAAGGACCTTGCAAAAGGGGTTTGCAGCTCAGATTCCTGGCTAAAGGACAAAAGGCGTTGGCTATGTGGCACAACATTGCACGCACACAGACACACAGAGATTGTTTCATATTTTCTGCTTCCCTCCTCAGATTTCTCTCCTCCAGCTACCAGCTTCTTTAACCTTGAAATTGCAGGGAATTTCATTCTGTGGCTTGTGTTTCCTCCAAAGCAGAACTGCAGGACCTCCGTTCCTCCCTAGAAATTATGTCTTCTTGAGTCATTATTCCCTCTCTGCCTCAGACCACTTCCTGCAATTTCAGAACCACTGAAAACATCAGTTTCAAATGAGCTGTTAACCCACGAAGGCTAAACCAGCCTGGATCCACCAGTGTTCCTTAGATGCATTTTCCTTTTCTCCTCTCCTTGAACTTTGGTTGAAATAGAAYCAAAAAATTCTTCCTCAGACAAGTTTTCACCCATTTTACAGAGCTTATCTCATCTGAATACTTTTGTGTTTTCACCTCCAGTTTTCTACTGCAGACTACTATTTACCAAATCCATCTTTCTTGAAGAATTCTGATGACCTGTAAAAGCTGAATTGTTAGCTATCGAAACCCTTGGGTATATCCACAAACGATTATGTAAGGCTGGAGGCGCAATGCCAGATGAACTGATGACAGACCCATTTATCATTAGTAGGAACAGACACATTAATTGGCTACGATATCAGTACCGTCCTCCAGCATTAACAAAACTATTCTTGATCCTGAATGTACCACCAGAACATCCTTTATTAAATAAGATGAATAATACTGAGGCCAAGGGTCGCCCTGCTTCAGCTGAGAAAGCTCAATTATTCACGGATACTTCACTCATTAAGGCACCAACAGGTTGCCAAGCCTTGTAAAGAGAACTTTTTGGTCTACTAAATAAAGGTTATTATTCTACATGTATGCATCTTCTGTAGCAGGGAATCTGCAGCAGAGAAATGAAGACATGTGAGACCTCTAAAGCTACTAAACTGGGGGAGGGTGGTCGAACATTGGAACAAGCTGCCCAGAGAGGCTGTGGAGATATCGCCACCCTTGGCGATATTCAAAACCTGACTGGASACAACCCTGAGCTGTTGTAGCTCACCCTGCTTTGAGCAGCATGGGTTGGAGTAGATGATCTCCGAGGTCCCTTCCAGCCTGTGTGGTATTCTGTGGTTCTGAGTCCATAAGATGAAACCATATGAGTGGATTTCCAGGTTTCTGTCCCTGCTCTTCCATGTACTCACACATAAGCCAACACACTCATAATCGGTCACTTTTGCCAGCTGCCTCACTATGGCGAGAGAAATCTCATATCAAGAAACTTTGATGCCAATTTTCTTGCGTACTCACCACCTGGGCATGCGAAAAAGGAACCAGTGGCCATTGCCTAATATTTTACCTGCAGAATTCCCTCAGTAAAGTGCAGTTGTCTGTAAAATGGGAACCACCTGACCCTGTTGGGCACAGCTGCTACGGAAACATCATGTACTATTCCAGGCACACTGGAGCAATGGTTTTGTGTGGCATCTTTGTCACCTTGGTTAGTCCAGATGCAGTGATACAATTCGATAGCTCTGCATCAGGATGGGGAAAATAAAACATTGATAATTTTACTGGAGTATTGACCACACATTGCAAATAGTGGAAACAAACTTTTCTTTCAAGTGTGGCTTTCACCTACTTTTAYTTGTGCTAGTTTTGGSTGGGATAGACTTAATTTTCCTCACAATAGCTAGTATGGGGCTATGTTTTGGATTTGTGCTGGAAACAGTGTTGATAATACAGGGACGGTTTCGTTACTGCTGAGCAGTGCTTACACAGAGCCAAGGCCTTTTCTGCTCCTCACCCCACCCCACCAGCCAGTGGGCTGGGGGTGCACAAGAAGCTGAGAGGGGACACGGCTGGGACAGCTGACCCCAACTGACCAAAGGGGTATCCCACACCATATGACGTCATGCTCGGCACGTAAAGCTGGGGGAAGAAGAAGGAAGGGGGGGACGTTCAGAGTGACAGCGTTTGTCTTCCCAAGTCACCGTTAGGCGTGATGGAACCCTGCTGTCCTGGGGATGGCTGAACACCTGCCTGCCGATGGGAAGGAGTGAATGAATCCCTTGTTTTGCTTTGTTTGTGTGCATGGCTTTTGAGTTACTATTAAACTGTCTTTATCTCAACCCACGAGTTTTCTCACTCTACTCTTCCTATTCTCTCCCCCATCCCACCAGGGGGGAGTAAGCAAGCGGCTGTGGGGCTTAGTTGCTGGCTGGGGTTAAACCACGACATACTTCAGTTAGAAATAAATGGTTGTGACCTATTTCATTGGAGGAAGAGCTCAAAAGTACTATTCTAATATTTTCTGGGACTCTGAAAGGACCAATTGGGTCAGGTCCATTTTGCCAATGCCATTGAAGCTTTGCACTGGCACACAATTTCTACCTGGTGGCCATGTGTTATTACCGTGGCTGCACTTGATACACATATATTTTGATGTTATCAACCCCYCTCCATATAGCTTGGTGACTAACCTTGTGTTGATCCTATCATAAATGACATTTTTCTCCTCCTTTTAGCACCTGATCTTTTGATATTGGCAAGAAAGAGAATTACTGTTTTCTTCTCTCTCCCCAGGGGGCTTGGGGACTTTTTTCTCAGAATGTTAGAAAATTTCCTCCACACTTGGAATGAAGCATTTTGTTTGCACACAACACACACTACTGGGGAATTTTCAGTGCTGACACGATGTCAGACTGGCACGCATGCTTTATACCTGCTCAGCCAAAGGAACTGGCAGATGGTTGGTGACAAAAGGAGCATCCCATGGAGCTGCAGGAGAACCGTCTCAACAGATCCAGGATTTCAGAGCCTRAAAGACACTGTGCAACAGCCCAACCGTAGCACTGCTCAGCATTCAGCCAGAAGCAAGGCAGGTGCTTGAAACATTTGCCAGGATTCTCTGACTCAAAAGGGCTTTATCTCCAAGCCAGAAGTAAATCCAGCAAATGAGTGTGGGATGCTCTTACGAAGAGATCTAAGCGCAACTGCCTGGTGTAGGACAGCATCTCCAACCTTGTCTCTATGACTTTTTTATAGCAAAAGGACAGACTTCTCCAGCATTTTCCCTTCCAGGACTCAAAGCAGGACAGCCTGTGAGAACAACRGGGAGCAGTGAGAATGCACAATGTCAAATGAAGTGGTAGCTCAAAAAGGAGGAGATGTGCTACCCAGAAGGTGTCCTTTGAGCATGGGTCCCCGGGACCACAGCATCCGCCACCCCACTGCATTTGCTGCCAGGGACCATTTTATAGGAGAGATGCAGCTTTTTATGGTTCAGTGCTGCATAAACACTTGAGATTAAATCCTTGCTGATGGGGTTGGGGAGGAGGGAGTCAAGATGGTTGAGCTCAGTATGTTAGACTTGTCAGATCTGGATCAGTCCTGCTCCCTGCTTGACAGCTTCATATTTCATGTCATCCTACCTCTAGTAGGCAAGTGACATACTTGGAGTTCTGTCTCCCATCTGAACTAGTTAAAGAAAAATGTTTTTTTCGCATCTTTCCATCTTCAATTTGGTAGAAGACAGAGGAGGAAGGATACAGGTCTTTGCACCACACTGTTGATTTATTTTCTTAAATCCTCTTCCCTGTGAACTTTTCCAGTACCTTCCCCTCCTCCTGCTCAAAATTTCCCGTGCTGCAACTGCAACGTATTGACATGATTCACAGTTCTTGTGAAGCGATGGTGAACCCATCCAGAATATGTTGAGCCTCCTCATTCTACAAAAGAAATGAACTGCAGCAAAGATCACTGCAGCTAATCTGTCTTCAAACTCAGGAAGATTCTTCTGCACCTCTGCATTTCAGAAGATGACCTTTATCAGATGTAAAGCCTACAAATATGTTTTGACTGTGTAGGGCAGACTACGGATATAGGATTTGATGTACAAATGTAACAGCTCTTCTCCTATCATGCATCAGCCAGTACAGCACAGATGCAATGTCACAGAAAGAAAAGCATAAAGTACAGGGAACAAACATAAAAACTAGCTTATAACTTGCAAATGGGGAAGAGAAGCCCAAGTGAAACAATTTATATTGAAGGTCCAATGGAGTACTGTAGAGTTAGTCTCCCTAGAGGAGGCAAGGGAAGCCAGGGACAATATTATCTCTCTAAACGCAAACATTGTTTGAGAGAGACGGTGCTTCTGTTATCAGGCCAGCAAAGAACAAGAGAGCTCTTTGCCRAGGAAGCAACTGGGCTTGCTGGTGTAGGAAACACTGTGCACACTGATGCCCTAGGGCATCAATTTCATGATCAGGAGACCCTGAGACCTGCTTCAGCTTTCCCATAATGAGTGGATTGAGTGCATTCATCAAACCTGAGATTTTAGGGCTCAAAGTTCAAAAAGCTACCGGAGGTGAAATCATTCCCCTCCTTCCTCCTGCTTTTGTCCCTTCCAAAAACAACCCCACTTTATTTTTTTTCTTCCCATTTGACTGAAATCACCTGGGGGTCAATTATCTTTCTGGGATGGAAACCATATGCCATTTCACGTTCTTGCATGAGGTTAAGCTGCGTATGATGAAACCGATCRATTGAATCTTGCGGGAAGAGAAGGGAGGGTGAAGCCTGGCCAGGAGTTAACGTTCTCATTTACTGACAACCTAATCCAAGGTAACGGACACATATAGAAATTCGCTTGCCCACAAGAAACATAGGCGAGAAAGTGCTGCCTGTGTTGTTGCAAAATGAAGCTGGGCAACATTAAAGTGGGGAACATTAATGTAAGCAAGATGGGGACATGCACTGCCTAAGACTGGTAAGAACTGGACTATGGAAAAGTTGAATTAAAAAAAAAAAAATTCTGTGTAGGGTTTTTTTTGTTTGCAGCTTGCAGACTGCTTTGAACACAGCAGATAACCTGCTGACGTATGCTCATAAAATCCAGCCTGCTGTGTGGGTCTATGCTTGTCACTTCACTTTAGTCCAGGAACAGTCCCCTAAAWTGTTGGTCTGAGTTTCCAATCTATCATCTGGCATGTGAGATTGGTTCTTACCATTGTGGATGATTTTCCTTCAAGCCAGAATATGGATTTTTTATACTGGTATGACAGGTATAAAAGAGAAGAAGAGAAAACAGACRTGGAAGAGCTCCATTGAGTCTCACACTGATGAAATTCCATGCACACAAAAACTGCAAGTGGAAATAAGAGCTACAGCCACATGCAAGTGACTGTAGGGAAACAGTGCAACTCAAGCTAAGACCTGTTTACAAATAAATTCTTGATAACCCCTAAATGAATAACTTTGTTGCCTGTATCACTTAATTTCCTTGTTAAAGAGCAACTTTCTCTTTGTCAGTGARAAAGAGTAACTCTGAGAACCACTCAATCCACAGCTCTGAAGAGCTTGGGTTGTACCTAGGGTAACATTTCAGTGCAGTTACACTTCCCCAGCATCGAGCATTTGGGAAGTGTGTTACTGAAAAGAAATAGGCACAAACACACAGAGACGTCTACTGTGCTGCCTTCAAATAACCGTTGTGGAGAAAGAGGGGTGTATATATATGGGTGTGCACATGTGTGGGCATGCATGGGAAAGCAAAGTGAGCTTTACTTTTACTCTGAATCCCAACTAAACAAAGRTCCTAATGTTATCCCCTGGAATGAGGTAAGAAACATGATCATTTGGTTCCAAGTCCTGCCTGAAACTACAGTTTTTGTAGCCCTAAATGAGCAGCAGCCAAAGTAAGAGAGATCAGATGAACTGCATTTAGAAGTGATGCAGTGAACTGGTACAAGGGGAAAGTGCTTTTAGTGATCAATATGAAAACAGGGGGCTTTCATCTAACCACAGTGAGGATGGCAAAGAGGAATTTGGGCAATATAATATGGGATAAAAGGGTAGATAGCCTCTTATTTCAATCTAAAGACTTAATGATGCTTATTAAAAGGTTGTTACTTGGTTTCGTGGAAGAATTATGGCCCTCTACTCCTTTCCTTAGAATGAATGATTTGACAGGGAAAGGCAAGGTTTTTTAAGTCCTTGATMGTTGGTAAGCGGGTGCTCTTCTCATTTCTCTGTAACTTTGCCAAAAGATCAGCTCATGCAAACAAGCARTTCACATGCACGGTTTTTATTTGAAGGCCACTGCCTCTTGCCATACACAATACAATTCATCAGGCASCGCATTCATACAACAGCACTTGGGTAATAAGTTATTATGATTTGATTCATGTAACAGTTGTTAAGATTTGGGTCAACTTTACCAATGAGTAAGAGCTCTGAAATATCAAACTGGCCTCATGCTTAAGAAAATGCATTGGGCCAAAGTCAAGTCTGGAGGAGACACACTGAAGTCAATGAACCTCCAGCAGGTGAGCTGGGCCACATGTTCCTGCTGGGGAAATCTTTCCACCACTGCAGCACTTCATTATAGCTGTCATTTTCTCTATGAATTATTGCTTTCTTGTCAGGTTTACCTCCCCATCCACTTAAAAACAGTCATCTGGGGAATAGGCCAGCAACAAAACAAAACCTCCTGGAGGTTAATGTAGCAACGCCAAAAAATAAAGGAGCTGGTCTTAAGCAAGGGGCCGAACCACATGGTACTTGTTCAGCTACAAGAATCCAGTCTGTCTGTATCTGAATATAACAGGCAGCACTGCTTTTCTGGCACTGGATATCAACAAAGTGTTTTGAACTCATAGATTTTTTTAGACTACTTAGTGTGCTTCAAAGCCTTATAGTTCTTCAGCAGTGACTAGGAAAGACAATTTGGATGAATTAGTGTAGTGTTAAAAAAAGATCTATTAATTAACTTATCAATTAGTGTTAGGAAATCCCATATGGCATTTGAACATAAGTATACATGGTGCTGGCATTCCTACAGTTCTACAGTAAAGAGTCATGGGGCAGAGATATGCCCTGGGAGACAGGAGTCCAGACCACCAAACTGCCCTTCTTCTTGTTAGATGAATTCATCCCATCAGCATAAACTCKCTTTTTGTGGGTTAAAGAACTATCCTTCCACTTACTGTAGACCAAATCATGGGAGATTAGTTCATATATAGTTATCTAAAATTAGATAAACTGGGCCACACTTATGAAAAGCCATGTTGCTCCTGTATTCCACCTGAAGGTGTTTGTCTTACATGTGAAATGTAACTTCGGAGCTAAACCTAACTAGCATCCAGAGGGAGCCTAGCAATCCAAGATGTAGATTCAAATACCTTTCAAATTGTRAAACTGGGGAAATGTTTTTAAGTTAAATATTTTCAGACATGTAGAACATGTGAGAATGTTCCTTTAGAAATTAACATTGCGTGGAATCAAGCGATGATCAAATGAATGAAATTAAAGAGCCTTTCCTCTGTTGCCTTCCTTGAATAGTCATTTATGAACCAGAAAGTAAATGCATAAAGAATCTTAAATCACAACCAATCACCCCAGCAAAACTTTTACACTCATTTCACACTACTAAATGGTTTAAAAGCCAGAACAACTGCAACAGGAGATCAAGACCAACTTTACTGGAACAAATTGTGCTTTGAATTATGTTGGTGCAGTGCCACAGAAGTCAATGGGATATGACCTTCGCAACTAATGAAAGAGGTCCACTAAATTTGTCCTAGTCAGCTTGGCTGCGGAGCCAGTTTGCACATTCTGTGCACAGCCTCTTGTTCCCTCTCTTAGGATAAGTAGAAAATTTTCAGTTAAAATATAAGCTAATGAATGTGAGAGACACCCTTTTATAGTAAATCTGCCTGGTAATAAAGACAATACACTGGAAACTGTACAACAGATTTACATGAAAACACAGATAACTTTATGAACTTGACTCAACGTACTTTCACTGTGAGATCTCTTTGAAAAGGAGCAAATTTACTACGAGGTGTAGGAGGTAGGCAAGCATTTTAGAGCACTGACCAGTGCAGTCCTAGTTACTGCTTGTGTGACTGCAGAGCAGCCGTGGAGCAGATCCTCATCCTTTTCCTCCTTCCCATCCAGATCACATCTGATTCCAGCCCTGCGTATGACAGTGGGGTAAAGAAATTCCTGAGATGCTCACACGTAAAATTTATGGCGTGACAGACATTCACCTGATGATTCTGTCAAACACACRTTTGGGAAATGCCTACAGAAATGAGTTTGTTTATTCTTTAAGAAACAGATTCAGTTAACAAGGGGAAGGAGGGAGAAGGAGCGAGGCAGTGAAAATAATGAGAAATTAATATAACTATCATTACCCATAAATATTAAAGCAGATTAACAGATTATGAGATAAAAAAGCAAATGGAGCTTCTATAGTTTAAGGTTCTAATAGCATTAAGGTTCTATTTCCTGTCAACTCGTTGTAAGTTAATTGCCATTAATTTTTTATAGCTAAATAGCGGAAGAAATGAGATTCCTGTATTACTGGCCATACACTCTAGCTGTGAAGGGAGTCCAATGTAAAATGATGAAAAAGAGATAATTGAAATTATGGATGGAAAAGCCTTATTAATCCATATCCTTGCCACTGCAAATTCTTCTCTAGTATGGAGTATCTGATGAAGTATCCCATTCAAACGAGGTTTAAAAGTGACTCAGTGATTTAGAATTTTTTACTATTAATTGACTAAATTATTTTTTTAGTGAAACCTCTCAGCAACTAGACTTTAAGTACTGATTGCTATATATCCATACACAATAAGAAATATATTATGTATGAAAGGCATTTGAGCTCAGTGCAAGTGACAGAGCTTATCCTTTCTTTTYAATACAAACAGCTAACTGCTTCCTTCCCATTTTTAGCATTGATRCTGTTTTATTCAGTAAATACTGAGGAGTTTGTTCAAACCACCTTCTTCAGATACCTGACTTAGGCATATTGAATACTTTTCTCCATTTATTATGGAGTTTCAGGTAGACTTTTCTGATAGAYGTTTACAGGAAAGCAGTCTAAATCAGTCATTTCTACTCTGATCTTGATGTCACAAGATACGAGTCCTGGTATTCACAAAGTGCTTTGCATATCCAAAGCTTTTTTTTGGAAGACTGTATCACCACTACATTATCAACAAAATAACAAGGATGCTGGGCTTCCAACAGTGTGAGTACCAGTGAAAAAGCCTATGCAGTTGCAGGATAAATATTATCCTATGCTGCTGAATACTAAAGTGTATACATGTACTGCATCAGCTAAAAGGAGCCAGTTCATAAACCTCTGTGTTGAACCACCAGTAGAAGGTGGCAGAAAATCCCAGGGAGTTAATGTTAATGTTTATTCCCCAGAATAGTTCAGAAAAATAACTTCATGCAAGGTCATCATGGTATGTGCAATACAACTAGCAATAAACCAGTGACACTTGCAGGATACCACATCATCACATGCACAGTCTGAAAACAGAGGTTACTGAATCTCGTTTAATTTAATTTTAATAATGACAAAAGTTACTTGTAACAAATGCCAGAACAAATTAAGTTCTGAGTAACTTTTTCACGCTGACATCCCCTTTTAATTACGTAAATGTCTTCCACCATATACTTTGGAAAATTCTTTAAGTCACACTGCAGCAGGAATTTCTTCCTGCTTTGCAGCTCAGATATTCTTTTGTTTAACATAATCCCATCATGGCTGTCTTTGTCACATTGGGATAACAGAAACAATCTTTTCCCTTTATCCTCTGAGTGCATGACTTTCTTTTTCCTACCAAATCAGGTTGTTCAGCCCCTTAATGATTTTTGCTGCTGCTCTTGGAATTCCCTTCAATTTGTCAACATCTATCACTAGATTCAAGGTGCAATCTCATCACTGCCATATAGCAAGAAAATCACCTCCCTGTGGACAAAGGAATGAAGACTCTACACGTACAGACCCAAATCACCCCATCCCCTTTTGTCATTCTCTAGCATTCYAGCATGCATATATATTATTTGCTGTCTGCTAAAACCCCAAGGTCTCCYTTGACATTTCTGCTTTCCAGGTATCTTTGTCTGACTTAATAACTGTGCTTTAGATTATTTCTCTCTCAGATTTATTAGCCTACATTTTTCTAGGTCAAATCTCATTTTGTTACTTGAAGCACATATTTGTGACATSTCCCATTCTCCTTGCACTATTTCCTGGTAATTAAACATAGTTTATTATTTTSAGGCAGAAGTAGGAAGGCCCTTATTAAGATTTGGGTAGGAATCAATCAGAGTAGTTCAGTCCTTTTATCCTGTTGCGTCTTGCCCTGATCCTACTCAGTGCTACACCCTTGTWCACTGCTAGGACACTCATTTTTTTATCAGTGTGGCTGACTGTCAAAAGGCAGCCCTGGAACTCTCTCTTATCCTTGCATGCTAGCCAGAAAGAAAAATGTAACCATTCTACCTAACTTTTGGTATCTASAGTGTAGACAATCCACACCTGAACCAGTCTAAGCTCTCCTATAGTCAATGGAATTAAAAAAATGGACATGTTCAGATTACAACTAGTCTCAACCTGAAATAAGCATCAAAACCAAGTTTAACAAACTACACYCTGGAAGTGTTTGTTTCTTTTTAATGGCCATGGACAGAGCCCAGTAGACCTAGCTGTAGGTATGTAAACAGCTATAGACRACTGTGGACCATTGTAGACATCTTTCTTCTTTGACTGGCTTCATGATTTACACTATCATTTTTTTTCTAACTGCTAAAATGTAAAAGCATTAACAGCTTCTTTAGATTCAGTTCTCTTTTTCCACGTCATAAAGCTTTTCCTCTGTGTAATTTAGGAGCATTTTTGATGATCCGTGTTTAACAGTGGGTTTTACACAGCAGATGACTAGGCAGTTAAAGTGTATATAGAATATATAGAGAATACTATATCCTGTATAGAGAATACTATATCCTGTATCCAGCTTTTGACTAACTGGTCTAAGGAATTTATATTTTCTTTCACTTCAAGGCCTGCAACAGATGCCTGCTGATGTCTTTCATCCTTTGTAATTTAATCCAAAGTATTCCACTATTCTGCTATTCATTATCAAATTTTATCTCAGTGGAACTGCAAACACATAAAACTATTCATGATTTCAGTGAATAGTGGTAATGAAAAAAAAATAGAAGCAACACAAATAAATAAACCAGCCCTCTCATATATTTACTGCCTTAAAAACTCTGTTATGTAGGACATATTTCTCTCTATGGTATACACAATGGTCTCCAAGTGTTTCCTGCATTACTTCAATAAGAAAAGTTCAGATAGGTTACCACAACTAGAACTGCAGCAGCCAACAGTTCCACAAATTKTCAACTTCATTAATCTATTACAAACTTAAAAGTTGAAAGTGAAATTCTGATTACAACCTGGCTTCTCGAATGCTGCCATGGCATAACCCCTGAATCCCATTAAACCTGCCAAATATGAAGATACTTGCCCACCATATGATACTGTACATTAAGTTTATTTCAACAAGAGAAATCTCTTTAACTTTTATTACAGGAATAACTTTGAATTTTATTGTTTGTTTAACAACATGGAACATTCAATAAAGATCAGAAACCTAAATTACACTCCTCTACCTAATCCTCCAGGGAATTCATTGGAATGGCATTTTAAACCCTTTTTTTCTGGTTCTAGAAATGGGTATTCTGTTATCCATTGCCATTTTCCACCCACACTTTTCAGAAAGAATAAAATCCCATGTATTAAGTAGCTCTACAAGCCAGTGGGATCCTGTTTTCTCACTAGTCTCAAAAATTTATATTTACAAGGTAAGCTGCATGTTTTTTTAACATCTGAAATGTTTTTGTAGAAGTTGGGGTGATAGCAACAAATAACTTATTAATATGTGGTGCTAAAATGAACAATGACTACGCAGAAACGATGCCTTATTCAGCAGGTTYGTTCCGTCCTCTTCCACTGTGTTCCTATTGATTTCAGTGATAATTTTTATAGTATAGCTGTCATTGCAGTTCCAACATGGATGCAAACTAGACTCYGTTCCTGTGCATACCTCCTCAAAATAACTGTTAATTACGCTCCAAATAATTGTACTGATATAAACCAGTCTGCAGTGCAGGGGGTTGAATATCTATCAATGAGTACCTAATTTCAAAAGGAGGTATTTACCCAGGGATAATCAGGGGAAAATTATCCTTTTAAAGCATCTTTCATTCAGAAAGGTTGGAAGAATCCTGTTTGACTGTGAAATCATGCTGGARAAAAATCCCCCATATAGATCAGTATATGAGTGTTTACGAGACTGACCTTCAAAGTGAAAGGTATAGAACGAAGTGAAAGCAATGATGTTCATTTTGTGTATTTAATTGTAACAGCAAAGCGATATTAATGACAGAGGAAGGCATCCGAAGGCAGGTCAGAACATCTTGAATTAATTAACAGTAGAATTACTGATAGTATCTTAGAAATKATGATTTTATTACTGGAAGTGACCACTCTGTAAGGAACTACTTTAATAGTTCAAAATTTTCCATGTGAGAGMGAATCTCAGAACCTCTCCATTAATTGTGTACTTTGGGTGGTGTGGGCAGTCAGTCAGCCTTATGAGAATTTTGTTAAAGGGACAAGTTTTTCCAGACTTTGGCTTTTTCTCAAGGAGTGAACATCACTGGAGACCAGAAGAAAGGCCGTGATGTCCCACRGGATTAAGACATGGGTGGGATCCATGGAAAGGATACACGGAGCATGTTTATATCCTCGCCTTGTGTGACTGAAACACCCAACAACATCAGTGTGATACGTGAGATATCATCACACAGAAAAATGCAATTTGGATTAAATTTCTGATACAAGAAGCCAACAGTTTTCAAGTGAGTGTTTCAGAAGAAAGCATAAAAGATGGGGATGTTTCAGTGCTTTTAAAATTAGAATAATAAACCAACTAATGTACTTGCATTCTTTAAAATCTGGTTTAAAAATGCATATATCTGTGGACAATATTTTTCTCTCAGGTACAAAATCTAAATATAGTTAATCTTGAATAGTTAAGATTAGAGAAAATTCTTGAATGCTAAAGACTAGAAGCCTGCGGTAATCTTCACGAGTTGTTCTAGGAAGTTTTGAAGCCATGATTGTACAAATCTTAATTTGGATTAATTTGGATATTAACTAGCATTGTTTCTTCACATACTAGCAAGAAAATTCCTCTTCCAAGAAATGGTTTCTCAGATTTAGACGATGAATTGACAAAAATTATTTTCCCAAAAGAAAATGGCAAAGTGATGAAACATAGGTGGTTCTGGCTGGAGTGCAGCACCTGGTGAGGAGTACATGRCAGTATGGGACAATAAATAAAGAATACTATACCCAGTTGAAAGTGGGCATGAAAGCATAAGGATAGTTTTTGCTTGTGTTTGAATGTTTCCACCTCGCAGGTTAAAAATAGAATTGGATGAAATCTGCTTTCTGTTTTCCAAATGTATTTTATAAAAATGAGTAATTTTTCAATATTTATTGCAATTTTTCTATGGCTTTTTTTCAGGCAAACCAAAAAGGAAAGARAGAGATAAAAAAATAGAAATAACTAACTCAGCAACACAGATTTTTGGACCTCCTGCAGCTAACAGAAAAAAATGAAATAAATTGGAATGCCAAACAATAAAGCCAATAATGTCAGTAATTATTTTATCAGACACGATGAAGCAGACTTGCAAGGGGGTGTCTGTTGCCATCTCAAACCACAAAAAAGTAGGCTGCCAATACTGCTAACTGAGAGGAAACAAATACACATGCAACTTCTTAGCACTGAATAGTAACTGGTATTTATTGCATTTAAGCTCATTTTATCTGACTTTTCATTTAATTTTACTTTGCTCCTCATAGAGTGCATTATATTAAATATTTACTATCTTGGTTAGGATGGCAAGGCACACTTTACTGTCTTATTAGATTACTGAACAGTAGTTCATGCAGGAATTATTTAGGGTTGCTCGAGGGTGGAAAATTAAATGTGATGGTGTGAAATTCGAAAAGGAAGAAGTATAGACAGTTAATCCAGTCATACCCAGAAAACTRTAAACCATTTCCCAGGGAAGAACTAGATCTTTCCTTCCTTCGRATTTTTTCAAATAGACTGGGTGGACTGAAAACAGGAGTTCAATAATAAATATTCCTGCACAGGGAGAATAAATCACGGTCTTTGTTGACTCAGTATCACAATGGTCTCCTGCCATGAGCAGTGGCCTGGGAGTCAGAGGACATTTTCCCAGCTCTGCCACTGACTTCCTTTGGTTGGCTCACCTCAGCAATTGCACTTTCTCTTGARTGTCTTGCAGAGTCTTAAGTCTCTCAAAGCGAGGTTTAACTCTAACTGGGGCTTGTCATTGCTGCAATGCAACGTCACTGTCATTTGCTGCAATGCAAATAATAAACAAATCRTATATTTTCTAGCAATGATCACACTCTTCATCTTGTACCACCTTCTATTTCTTTTTTTTCCCACTGAATTATGGCAGGATCTAAAAGAACCCGACCACTTACCAGAGCCTTACACCCCTGGAAAACTGTCAACCTTAAAAGGAGTTTACCATCTACAARTGAAAGAACCACAACTCTCAGAAAGTCATCCCTCATCTCTTTTGCCTTAGTCCTCCATCAGCTACCAGCATCCAACATCTGAAGAGCTCCACCGCTTAACAGCTCTTTTTCACGACACATGGCCAGTAATAGACATCATAACTTTCTCAGAGATAGGTGTTCCTGCTGTGTTAGTCACTGGGCTTCTTCTATAATTGAGCATTGAGAACCACCTCCAGAAAATTACTTTCTTTCTCTCTATTAATGATGGAGGAGACCCAAGTGATTCCCCTAGGAATGACTGTACTGGGTTGGACCAGTGACTCATCAAGTCAAGTGGCCAACATGGACTTTTAGAAAAACAGTACAAGGACAGGCAAGCATACCGAGAGTTAAGTCTGCTGAATATTCTCCCAGACTCCAATAAATTGTCACTCAGGGACTTTTTCAGTCAGAGGAAGAGATGCTGTGATTAATAGCTTTCAAAGGATGTTTCTCCATGAAGTTGTTTAAAACATCCACGATCAGCTAGATAAGTAATCTTTAGATGACTAAAGTTAGCAAGAAGCAGCTCACCCTGTAACCCCTGTATTTTATCGCTGTTCTACAGTAATTTTGCTTTTTTACTCCTGGTAGCATTGGATGGTCCCCTCTTTTTCTGCAGGAGAAGAAAGCCACGATGTCACAAGAACTGCCAGCCTGAATACTATTCAATGACCTCTGGAAGGCAGGAGGGTGGGATATCTCCCTGGGAGAGACTGGATCAAGTGGTCAGATTACTTGCAAGGGAGAGCAGAGTAACTSAAGATTAAAGGCTGGAGGAGGAATTGAGGGATAGGGTGAATGAAAAAAATATGTGGTTCCTTTCTACCCAGCAAACAACCACACTTTCCAGGTGTGGCTTGGAGCCAGGACTCTGTTCCAGGTGCACCTCTGAACTTGGTCCACCACACTTCCCAGGAGGTTAATCTCACTAAACTACTCCTAATATTTTATTGAAAATTGATAGCTTGTTCTGCTGATCTATAAACTCCTACTCCATGCAGTAGCTGTCTTTTAAATCATGGGTTGGAGGCTTTCCCAATTTTCAACTTCTGAAATCTACCCAGTTGTCATATAACTACTATTTTCTCCCACACTTGCTTACAATAGGCCTGTTTTATGCTTGYTTATTTTGCTGCTGCTCTGGATTCATTTTGATCCCAATGGATCACTGTCATGGCATGAATAATATCTTCAAAACAGCAACCACAATCCCATCTATCATCACAAAAACTCTTGGAATACAGCAGTGTRGCTCTTCTCTTCTTCCGTGAACTACTGGACCAATTCTCATTGTATTTTCTCCCAAATTCAGCATCACTTTCCCTGGGATCATAGAAAAACAATAGGAAAGCCCTGCTGGAGAATGAAAGAAGGGTTGGATTTTTAGTGCCAATAAGCAATCAAAATTTCATGATGAAGATCATAACTGTGTAACCGCCCCATGTAATTCCTACAGTTATTCTGGGGGAGAGAGATGGAATGGGATTTTCTTTAGGAAAGTGTTTTTTCTTCTACTATTTCACATCAAGTTTGACATAAATCAATAGAAAATATGTCCTTGTRTTTGTAACAGAAGATGAGATCTCCAACTGTACACTCTTCACCAAGATGCTTGATCAGCTATCAGTTTTCTCATTTGTAAATATGTTCAAGGAGATAGTCAATGCCATGCTATTGAGTGGACCAACCCCTGCAGTCCTTGCACAAAAGCCATCTAGAAGGACCTTGTGAGGAAACACCAGTTGATGTTGATCTTGTGATCTTGTTGCACAGATTTATGATCTCTTTGGCCAGATACCTGCTTGATGGGATGAATCCTGAGCAGGGCATGGTGAGGGTCTTAGTGCTGAAGACCAAGAATATCTGTTACCGAATACTTCTGGGGGAAGCTGGTGACAGGGTCAAGGATAAGGCATACTGTGGAGACTAAAAGCAATAGATGGGAGTAGTGAGGGGAAAAAAGTGAGATGCCAAAGGCGAGAAAAAGAAAGAAAAGCAACAGTTTTAAACTGCCAAAATGCCCAATCAGCTGTACTTTGCAGCTCTGTCAGATACTTTAAATCCACTTCCTAGTGTCAAAGCTGAAGTGGAATCTGCTCAGTGCTCAGCATTACTTTTCATTAAAGAAAGTGGCTGCTGGGAGTACAAGTTGCAAGCAGGCTTTAGAGGAGATGAGCAGGGAGAGGATCAAGGAAATCTCAGAGAGAGAGAAAGAGAGGACTAGAAAAAAACAGGCTTGATTTTCCTCTCACTTAAAGCAGTTTTACTTGTTAAAACTCAGCTGATTTCAGAAGAGCTGCCCCACATTTACAGCATTATGAGACCATGAGACTAAGTGTGTTCCAGGGGGATATATTTTATAATATGTACCATCCTTGTATTCTTTTTTCTGTTTTTTTTGTTAGCCATTTTCATAGTTGCCAGAAAAAAAAATACAATGAGTAAAATAAATACATTGCTTTATAAGAAAGATAAAAATATAAAAAACCCAACATGTTTCCCCAGAGTTCGCTTTCATAGATCACTTACGATGGTATAATACAGACTTCTGAATTTGGACCAGGGTTATATATAGGTGGTGACGTATGGCAACAAGTATGTCTATTAACAGGTCACCCCCAAAACCACTAATTCTCAGCATAATGTACAGAGGGTGACCGTCAAATTTCTCATTTTGCCTTATCTAACAAGAAATCTCTATGTATTTGCAATAGRGAGGCCCGGGGCGTGTCACTAATTTTGAGGTAAATGTTATAATGTCACATAACCCAGCTGAACCAGTCTTAAGGGCAAACATCTTGTATGACGCTTGCTTACTGAGTAGCCAAGTACCCTGCAATCTTAAAGGAGGTTCTGTTTACATGTGAAAGCATGAAAATAACTATCAGGAAAAAATATATATAAACATTGTGTTGCCTGGCCCTTGACAGTTGAGGCTATGGACAATATATTACACACAGATGTACATTTTGTAATGCTTTCATTTAAAAGGTTTAAGCTGTTTCCAAGGGGACTGCTCCAGCTCCCAGACAAACGGCCGCTTGACAGCTCTCCTAGTGCTCAAAGCTCTCATGCAATTTTGTTCAATACACAAAGTGCCAGACTGAAGGAAATTGCTGTTCCTCATCTGATGTTAAGTGATTGGCTTTCTATCTTCATTAAATGTGTGCTACTTGATGCCTCAAAGACATTTTACCTTGTCCTAGAACGTGAACTTTAGCAGCTTTGTGAAATACCCAGAAGGGCTCCGTGGAAATAAGAAGAAAAATCCTAAGTCCTGCCTGCCTATGCCCTTGCCCCTATTAAATCAATTAGACGTTGGACAGGTCAGATGTTGTCTCACCAGATGTACTGAGTTACTYTTAAAAGTTGGTTTCTGAGTTCAAATGAGATTGTATTCCCAAAGACCCCGATCTCATCTGCAAAGGTGAATTAGGAATGGAGGAAAAGGAAAGGGAGGAAAGGAAACAAAGATTTGGGGGGGTGGTGGTGTGTGTGATTTATATATGATTGATGACAAAATTAAGGTAGTACCAGGGAAGCATTGGTGGTGTTTGTGWCTGTAGCCTTCTCTGTGCTAGCTAAAGTGCCAGGTGCCCTCCCTCTTCATTAATTCTGATGAGAATTCTGGTACTTAGTTTCATGAAAAATGGGGTTCAGCCAGAATATCTGAAACCACCCACTGATCTCCCAGAGCATGGTGGGATATGAAGCATCCTTCTGGATGCCTTTGACCAGGCATGACAAAGAAAGGGAGATTTGTCTCCCAACAGCCATTAAAGAAATGAGCATCCCTTTTCTTTTTTTTCTCCCTATTCTGGTAATAATGAAGAGCTGCTGCACCTCTCAAAGCTTGAAAACACAACTGTGCTGTTGAAAGACATTATAATGAGATCTCTGTTTGAGAGTCAGGTCTGATCAAATAATAGACCTTCCCTGGTTGTGTTTAAGGGTGGGTAATCAACCTCAAAGTGAATCCTAACCAGAAGAAATTGCTTCTCACATTTGTGCAGCTGGTTTGTTCCAGTGCTGTTCAAAGCTTTACTGGTCTGTRGCTGGACCCAGGTTTGATACAAAGCCACTACTTATTTACGAAGAAAGGTGAATATTTACCCTGCTGACAATTCAGCACACTAGAGAAAAACTGAAAAAGGCAAGAGCATTATGCCTTGTGGAGAATATAATCACCTCTGAAAGACTGGATGGATGGTGGCATTATGAGTTTTCAGCCACTCCTTCCCATACTCCCCGAATAGCAAATGCCTGTGTGTAAAAGGGATGTAACCGTGAAAGCACCATTACTGGGAAAAATGGTACTTTGGGCAGAATGAGGAATAGCCTATTCTACTCAAGTATGAGGGGACAAATTTGCATTGAAAAATCCCAGGAACAGAGTGGTGCCAGCATCCTAGTGGAAACAACAGAGCAGCTCCAGGGGGGAATAGTCCCCATAACGCTTTATGACCCACTAAAGAAAGGAAGATTCACATATATGTTGGTATGCAAACATCCTCTTCCAACCCCTGAAAATGTTCCAGCCTGCACAGTCTATATCAGCTGAGCAGGAAAATCATAATAAACTCRAAAGCTGTGGAGCTCTTCCAGCCCAGGGATGAGGTTAACATTCTCCGGAGGCCTTCTGCACATTTGAAGACCTTTCCAGGTGGTTTCACATGATTTACCAAAATGAATAGCTCAACATCCAGCTAAAGGTTGGCATTTGAGGATTTTGGGGGACAGATTCCTCTCACCCTGACCTTAAACACTTAAATGAGCTGCTAAATTAAAAGCATAATCCTTTCAGGGAATGGAAATAACCCATTGCCAAATGAAGGTGCTTCTGTCCRCTGGCTAAAAAGGCAGTCTAGAACAACTGAACTTTTAATATAATTGCCACAGTTAGAAGCCAAAAGTCAGACAGAATGAATCCTGATTCTTCCCCTTGCGAGACAGGATTTCCTCTAAGATATCAACCACTGTGCTTCTGAAAYCTTCTCCTATAAACGTTTAGTACCCTCACCTGGTCTACCTCATGCCGTAATCATGAAATCAGAAAAACAGACACAAAATATCCYACTTCTTTAAAAATTAAAATACTCAGGAGTAAAAATGAAGTGAATGTTCAGATTAATCATTTCCRAGTTCAGCAAAAGCCATATGATCTAGGGGAGCAGATAACAGTGCCAATGAAATTTTCTCAGCAGGGACCCAAGAATTATTTGGGAAGGGGACAACTGACTTTTCTCTCTTCCTTTTTTATTAAGAAATGATAAATCAAACAAAGAGTTGACAGCTTTTTATTTAAATTTCAGTTCTCTATTAAAGTAAATATGAAAAATGAGATTTCGCAGTTTAAGAGTCTTTTGTGTTAAGTGCTGCATAAGGATGGGCTACGGGAGAACCTACAGGAAAAAGAATGATGTTTTTTCCCAACACAAGTTGCACAGGAGTGGGGATAAACAACCAATCTGCTTGGAAACACAGTTCCAGCAGCAGTTGTTCACAGTTATGAATGTAGAATCCTATCTTTATATTCCACGTGTGGGTATAAATTGCCAGCCTTGCTCTGCACTTACCAATATGTCATACCTGTGAAATATTTTATTATATAAACAAAACAATGTTTCACTTTATATGGGCCAGTATTTCTATGTAGATCTGACATCGAAAGGGGTGCTGTGCTACACCGTTATTATATCGTCTATCAAGAAGCTCAGCCAGTGTCTTTCAGCATGCAGAACTGGGAGACAGCCCCTTCCACTCTAATCTTGAGACAAAGAGCAAGGCATATATTCTTTCTCCCCATTTCCCTGCTATTAAATGAGGAAAGCAGCTGTTTCTTCCACAGGGTGGCGAATGTTTGTAAAGTTTTCAAAAGAGTACATGAAATTATTCATGAAGAACATAAATATTAACGGCTTGATTCAACATAGCAATAATCTGTCTTTCTTTAAGACATTATTCTATTCTCCACCATCACAGCATCTGGGAAAAAAAAAATCCCACATAATATTTCATGAGAAACCAAGAGCGATAGAAAAGTTCTGGGACTTCATGGTGCAGCTACGGCTTCTGTCTTTGGCAATAATTCTTAGGTTTTAGAAGGGAGAATTTTCCATTTTTGCTCTTGCTTTGATTTGTGGTTTTGATGGTTGATTGATTTTACTGTGTAACTGATTTTATTTTGCCATTATTTGATTTATTGAAGTCACAGTTGTGAGGGGTAGAGGGCATGTCCATCCTCTGAACAAACTTCTTGTTATGTTGGAAGGAGTTTTTTCCTGAGTGAGTGCTAGACATTTATAACACCCATGTAACTGTAGTTTTCCATCAATCAAGACTTTGCATTGGTATGATGGGGGAACTGTTACAGTTATCAGTAGCAGTGCAAAACCCAAAGATKGAGACATTATTTATCAAATAAATTAGATGGAACAGATTACAAACAATTCCTCCAGAAATAATGCTGTAAACCAGGCGTAAATTAGTGCTGAATCTAACCCCTATTTGTTCACTTGCTCAGTACTACTCTATGCTATGAGGTTGGGAAGACATGCCCAAGGTTTCTCCCTGTCTATGCTGATGGAGAAGGATGACATCTGAACTCTGCTTATCACAGTTGTGAGGACTGGCCTCAGGGGTGCTGTGCTCACAGGGGCTGTACTAAATTAGGCTACACCTACAGAGGTAATTTAAATCTACAAAAAACATTCACGAGCACCGAGGCCAACTGGCATGGAGCAGCAAGTCTCTAAGCTAGTAACCTCTCTTAGCCTCCAGAACAACACAGATGCATAAAAAGAGCCTGGTGGGAATGATCTCTGTTTTTTTCTAGTTCCTGATCCAGACCTGGGAATTATTTGGGAGACCACTAGTTGATGCAGGCAAATGCCATGTCACAGATGCTTCTAGCAGTGCAGCAGAAGAGATGATTGTGTTCTAGTGCCTGGGACTGTTCCCAGACACTGTTTAATTTACTTGTTGGAGATAGTCTCAATGTTCCCATCAGTGAGATGAGCTTTAACATCTACTGTAGAGCAAAAAATGGTTCAATACATGCCCTGACTATGCCAGTGCAGGATGGCCTGGGAATATTAAATTAAAGTAGTTGCCAACCAGTAATGMGCAATTTTTTAATTATTCAGAACAACTTTGCCATTGTCACAGATGAAAGATAAGGGCTTGGCAGARAAAATTGAGATTAAAAACCCACCATCAGCACCATCAGCAAAACCAACTGGGAATTTGGAATCACCAGGTGTTTCTTCCCAGATGTTGTGTCTCACAATGCWGTCGAGTGGATTTAACTCTTGAGCCAGAGGATAAATGTGAAAGCTACTGTCCTGTACCCATGCTTATCTGCATCTTTTTAGTACAAACAGCACAATTCAGGTAGAGGAGATTAATGATTTCCCGCACAATGTAATCTAGTTTATAGATCTGTATAAAGGTTTTATGGCAACACTTGATTATGTGATGTCCCAAATGATTTATCAAAGAAGCTGATGTAAAAGACCAGCAAGAAATGCTGGGGAATTAACTACCTAATTCTTTCTGGGAAATAAACAAACACTCAGAGCCCTCAGGAAACTTGAAACCCGKCTGGTGCAGAAAACAACTTGTAATTTGTTTGCCTTTGATGACTCTCCTTAGTTGCAGGTAATAGTGATAAATTCACAACTTGTGACAAGCAAAATGAGGAGCGGGAAAGGCGCAACGCACATTAAAGTTGTTTAATCACCTACAGAATACGGTGTCTACAAAGCAGGTTTATCTCACAGTGCTTTACTGCTCAAACTGGGGGGAAAAAAAAGAAAAAGCAGGCTGCACAATGGACTTTGAAATGCTGAAATAGCAAAATACCGGGAACAGAATGGCAAATAAAAAATGAAGATTAGCTGAGAGAAGTGTATCATCCAACTTTCATAGGCTGTTAATCAGGACTATCCCCACCACACAGGTTACCAAAACACAAACTGCATCTGTAGTGCTTTCTTTCTGTGTGACCAACATATAACGCCGTGCTCGGAGGAAGAGCTTCAGCAGATCAGCCCGTGCTGTGACTGTGAGCGAGGAGCTCTCCTCTGCGCTCATGAACTTCTAAGGACGAAGCCACACGGCAAAGATGATCCAGGGTTCAGGATCCTGCTCTTTTAAATGCTCCAGAACCCAGTGATGATCCTCTGATCTGCTTATTTCCCGTGTGCCTGGACAAGACAGATAGTCACAGATTCAGCCTGAATTGTAAGCCTTTACATGAAGCATCTGAATGAGAAGTGGTCCAGGTAGCTCCAGAGAGAAACACAGCTCATGTGGTGACGAAAGCTCAGTTAACTACTTTTTTTACCTTTGGTATACGTGAATCTAGTTTTTAAGGTCTTATTCTCTGGAAAAACAGAGGTGATCATACTTTTCTTTTTAAAAAAATGAGCTGTAAGTACCTAGAACAAGCAATGAAACAGTTTACAGTTGTTCTTGAGGAAATTTTCTATCCTGACAGTGCATGTGCCAGCCACACTCTTCCACTAGTCCAGGAGAGCCACTATTAAAAGGATGGTGGTATGTTCTTCCCTGGCCAATTCCATACTTCCTACGTATACTCCTGGGAGTATCTACCATTGAAGAAGCACAAAAGGAATGGAGTAAGGTCTAGGATCTGACCTTTTATGTCAAACATTTTTATAAATGACCATTGGGAAAGTGATGCAATATTCCTACAAGAATCAGAAATGCTTTTTGGCAAAGGATTTGCAAACAAGGCTGAAAACCTGACTGCTGGGTGATGTAACTGAGCTAGAAGTCCCATCAGTTTATTGCTCGGAGACGTTGCAAGTTGAAGACCTATTTCTGACTTAAAAGGCTGAAGGTGGCATACATATTGGCATGCAGTCACTGAACACAGTTCTGGTGCCAAGGGTACTCACCAAACCTGGAAGATTTTAAGTCAGCAAAACTCTATTGAGATAGTAGCTTACTAGATTTGGTCATCAGAAGCTACAGCTACTCTGGATAAATTAAAGAGTGCCAAAAGTATGAGCATTGACCTGTGATTGTCCCCACTGTAAAATTGCTGATATGGCCCCTGGCAGAGTTTTGATCCAGCACTTTTACAACTAATTTTGGGGAATATTTCAGGGTTGTATGGGCAATGGAGCATTCCTAAGAGGGAGTGTGCCATGTTCAACTCTATCTGAAGGAGAAGATAATTTAGAAATAAWTTCCTAAATACTACAAGTTATCTGAAGTAATACTTTTGAGTATATCTTTTGATTTAATCAACACAAGAGAAAAAAAACCCCACAAATCAGGCTCCAAGAGGAAGTACAGTACCTTGGTCATTATTAATGCCTGAGAGATAAAGAAAGGGGCATTCACTGGAATGTGACCAACTCTATAAATCATAGGACAAGAGCAGAACAAGAGTAAAAGACAGCATAATCAACAATAACTTGCTACGTTAAACTTTTAAATGCCCAACATTAGAGGAAATGAAACCCACCTAAGCTGTTACTTGTATGAAGAAAGAAGCCAATGCTTGACATCAACCTTTACAGCCTCTTAAGTTTCAGCAACCAGTTCATATGGTCAAATAAACAAAATGTCCCAGAGGCTGAGGTCTGTAGGACTTCGGAGTAAGAGATCTTCCTGGCAGAACTGCAAAAAGGTGATCTAAGGCTATTCAACCCACCCTGATAGGACAACATGTTTCATGTCAGCAGCATCACATTGCTTATCAAAAGCCTGGTAGCAAGAAGGGAAAGACACTTTGCTTCTGCCCTCACATGAAAGAAATTCATTCCTGTACCACAGCAAAGGCTACTGGAAAAACTGTGCAGAATTTTGACAAAGCCACTATAATCACAGAATCACAGAATCATAGAAACATAAAATAGTTTGGGTGGAAGGGACCTTTAAAGTTCATCTAGTCCAACCCACTGCAATGAGCAGGGACATCTTCAACTAGATCAGAGCCTCGTCCAACCTGACCTTGAACACTTCCAGGGATGGGGCATCTACCACCTCTCTGGGCAACCTGTGCCAGTGTCTCACCACCCTCATCGTGAAAAATTTCTTCCTTATATCTAGTCTGAATCTCCCCTCTTTTAGCTTAAAACCATTCCCCCTTGTCCTATCRCTACAGGCCCTGCTAACAAGTCTGTCCCCATCTTTCTTATAAGCCCCTTTAAGTACTGAAAGGCTGCAATAAGGTCTCCCTGAAGCCTTCTCTTCTCCAGGCTGAACAACCCCAACTCCCTCAGCCTTTCCTCATAGGAGAGGTGTTCCATCCCCCTGATCATTTTTGTGGCCTCCTCTGGACCCGCTCCAACAGGTCCATGTCTGTTTTAAGTGAAAACCATTTCTGCATTATGTCTACAGCTGATGCAATATTATATTTTTAGCTGTGAACTGTGATGTCACAGCTCTAGTTCTAGGAAAGGTATGAGCTGCTGTGGATCTGTAACAGCACTGGAAAAAATAGAAGAGGTGACACAAAATGTTTTGTGTCAATCCTTAACAAGAAAATATTTGCTCAGAAGTTGCTCAAAGAAATACACTTAAAAAACTGTTAAACAGTTTGTTGGAGATCACAAAGCCCAAAATTCTGTATCTTCAAAACAGAATTCCAAAAACCACTTTGAATTTATGTGCGTATGTATGTGTTTATGTACACATACACATATGTGTATACTTATATGTATAGATATAAATATTAGGAAAAGGCTGCTTCACTTAATATGATGAATGATACTTAATGTTTACAAAAGACAAAAATTTGTGGCTCAAACTTGGAATAAAGCCATACTGGTTTAGTGTAAATTAGTAGTTGCAGGCCAAGAGATAGCTGGTCTGCTAAGATGTTTGCAGTGTTTTATTGCCTGGATTAATTAATGATAATGGTTTAGAGAATGATAGTCTATTGGCTTCCAAAAGGGAATCAGGCAGTCTTCCCTGCTCAATGGAGTGTTAGAAGATTTGAAATATTTGAGGCACCAGAGGCTAGAAGGAAGATTTATACAACTCAATGCTCAAGCTGCCCAGTCCTGGAAATTTGCTATTAGAAGGTTTCCTGAAGCTTAAGTGCGTATTATTGTTTCATAATGTACTTTTTTTCTTCTGTCATTTCTAGAAGTTTAAGGTTCTTTAAAAAACCTAAGCAAGTGATTTTTGATTTTTTTTTATCTTTCACTTTTTATTGTATTATATATATGTTTGAGGTTTAGTTGTCATTTTCTGTTTTGATCAGTTATGTACAGAACCAGTCATTTCAAGTGTTTGTCTAAAGTAACACTACATAACAACCATTCGCATTCTCCTAATGTATTTAATTTTTTTTTAATCAAGCTGTTTTGAAATTGAAGATTATCAGCTTGATTAAAAAATAATCTTCTTCTATGAAAGAGCAAATCATTTTTTTTCCTTTTTATATCACAGCTAACCCTTCACTTAAATTTCTGGTTCTTGGAAACATACCTGCATGTCATACATGATCTGAGGAAAGCAATCATTTGTGAACTCAAGTATTTAAAGAGTCTTTAAGCCACAGAAAAAAMCAAGCATATTATCAAAGAGGAATCAGAAATTTTGGAGTGGGATAGTAAAGACTCTTACCATTTGSTTCTTAGGGCTTCTGTATATCAACAGATACTTCTTGTACAGAATATAAGTTTCACAATTATTATTTATATGAATATTGGAGGGAATGTTTCTAATTCCCTTTTTAAAAGAGGACTAAAGGCACCCTAATAATAAATATCTTGTCGTTCYAACTATTGGAAAATTGGTGAATAACTGAAGTAGAAACTCAAGATACATGACATTGGCATATAAATGTTCCTCAAGGATTTTCTTTTTACTGAAAGGCTATAGCAAATGTTCTTTGTTAACTAGATGTAACCATAAAGCTGTACATATGCATATGTCTAATAAGAAAAAAGGAAGTATTTCCATTTCTCATATTTTCCAAACAGTACTGCTGTTTCTATTGTGTCACAATGCTAACTTACTTAGCAGGAAAATAACATTCCTTTAAATATTTCTTAGAGGGAAAGTTTTCTGCTCTTGAGGTTTGATCCCCTTCATGACAACAACTCAACACAGCTCTGCATCTTTAATCTGAGAAGTATGAGACAGGTGTGGAGACTATTTCTTGGCATAGACTTTTATGTTGATAGGTTCCCTCTATTTTTAATTTATTTCCTCCTAGCAGCTGGTGCAGTAGATCTGTGAACCATTCCTGTAACTTTCTTGGATGAAAATTTTATACCCCTTCAAGGAGACCCACAAGTCATGTATTGACTTGACAGGGGATGGCTGTCAGCTTCTTGATAGTATTTTCAGTCCCTTTAGTTTTATCCTCTGAGAAACAGTATTTGTTATCCAAGAGTGGCTGTTCAGTGTATGTTTTGACTGGCACTGATTCAGGCACTGCTCTTCTTTTCACTCACGCTAGCTGGTTTAGATATCTGCCTACCCTCTCAGAAGCAGGCTCTGAAAACACGGTCTAAAAACTACTGTGGTAATCACATATACACATAATTTAAAGCCAGAAGAGATTGCTAGATCATTTTGTCTGACTGCATGTATGTCACAAGCCATTACATTTAAGCATTAYACCATACTAATTTAAAAAATTCAGTGTGTAGATTAAACTGTGTAGATCCTATATAACATGAGGCACCAATGAAATGCCCATCTTTGATCCTTTGTGGASTAGAGTCTATGGGAAAGAAATAACCCCTCAAGAGGGCAAATCAGGCCGGGATATGAGCTGTCCTGTGAAGAACTCCGCATACGCAAGGATGGCTTTGAACTTGTAAAAAATGCCTGGGAGTTTTAATGACTACTTCTATGACCTTGTGGCTACTCACATAGCAAAAGCAAAAGAACATCAGAGAAATTAAGAAATAGAGAACAAAAAGAAAAGTATTATTATGTCATTRAATAAAGTCACATGTCCAATCCTCACATATAAAATGCAGATTGACAAACAGCAGAACTTTCTATGCCAAAAAGATGTGAAAACTAGAAATTATAAGGGAAATGCAGATGATAGGTAAGTTTGCACATTAGGAACAACTAAACATACTGAGGTTCTTCAGCTTGCCAGAGACAGCTGAGAGGGACCGTGACTGTGACACATTCTGGATGTTTTCATGGTCCCTTTCAATAGCAGAGTTAGCAAACAGCACATGAAGCCAGGTGGCAGGTTGAAACCAAAGGGAGGGGATTTGTGTGCACGTAGCTATGCTGCACAGCACGTAGTTAYGCTGTGGAACTTAGAAGTCTATTAAAATAAAATAAGGAGCATTTATTATCTAAGGCTTCAGTCTTCCAGAAGTTTTTAAACAAATCTCATCATTTAACTACTGTGCTTCCTAAATAGGAAACCATTTGATTTGAATTGTGCGGGAAGTAGAAATGACAAGAAGAGAGAGAAAAAAAATCATTGACTTGCAGCTTCTGCAGCTCCAGGAACAGACGCTGTGTACACACAAAATAGCAGCTCAGGAGCGACGATGCCTGGTGTTGGGCAAAGCAACATCTGTCTGAGAAAAAACATCTGGGATGCCGCAGCATGTATTAGGAAGCAAAATTTATTTTGAAGATTTTCCCCAGGGACTGGCAAAAATGCTCTTTTTACATCGAGTTGTTTTTTAGCAGTCCAATATAACTGTTCCAGAAATCTTAGGGGTACTCCTAAGTGGCTACAATAGATGCCGTTTTAGGGAGATCTGCCATTAGCATCACATCGGTGATATTCAAAACGCTTCCAAAAGCCATTTGAGAGCCAGACCACACCTCAGATTGGAGATCAATACAGAGAGACCCTCACACTTTCTCTCTCCCTCTTTTTTTATCCGAGGGTTTAGATTCAGAGTTTCAGATATTCTCTGTTCCACTTGCGACACATTAAAATACTAAAAAAAGATGTGAGCCCACCCTCCCAGGTGTTCATCAGCAGCCTGGTTGAGCTAGCTCATAAATTCAGAGTGGGGGGGGTGGCTGGAAAATGCTGTCTTCAGCTGGCAGATCTGAATGTCATGATGAATGGACATATGTTAAAGAAGATCACAGGCTGTTCTAACCTGTACCTGAAACTGGATCCAGGAGAAAATATACCTCTTCGCTTTTAGAGAATTATTTGTGTGCCGAAGGCATATCCCAGAATTATAGCAGTTGTAATTGATTTCATATAAGCAAATTCTGTCTGATTTAAAAGAACAAAGTTGCTCCACRGTTGTGAAACATAACCTTTGTAAATTCAATCAACATGTTTTTAAACATTTAGTGACATTAAAAAGAAAGCAACTGGCTTTAGGGTAGATAMAGCATTGCAACCCCATAAAGTTTAAGCACAGGCAGGGAAGAAGAATAATAGCTAAAGCGAACTGATCAGCAGTTGGCTTATTTTTGTTCATCAGCTAGTGTGATGGGCATGATCCTCCCCTGCATCCTTGCAGCTGGAAGAAGAGAGAGGGCCTGTAACATAAAGAGTGCTGGAACCACAAAATGATCRGAAGTAATATCCTGATATGTGCTGCAATGTTTTCATCACGATGATGCATCAGTAAAGAAAGACACTGGATTACAGCGAGGCATTATTCTGCAATAATTCCCGTAACTATCTGCAACACCACTTGGTGACTGAGCAGCTCCTGTGCTTTTGATCATCAAATGATGAGTGCTGCCTGCCTAAGCAGGGAGAACATGCTTTTCAGATCTTCTGAGATCAAATAGCAGAGTCRCCTTTCAAATCTAACATCATGTATCCAGGATCACTCTTGGTAAGACAAAAATGGGTTGTGTCTCTAGTGATGAGGGCTTTAAATTCATCTAGCAGGAGGTGAAAGAAGATACCTTCACATAATGTACCAACATTTCTGTGATACGGCCCCCATGGGGAACCCAGTCCTACTCCACACTCCACAAATGCCCACCAAGACACAAGCTGTACACTGATGAGCCTACATCGTCCRGCAGAGAGAAGGAAAGTTTCATGTCCTTTTTGATGTGTAAAASTGAGGCCAAAGCCCATACATACAGCAACTACTCTAAATGCCTCTCTTCTGCGTTGCAACTACTATGATGCCTCAGAAGTAAGTAATTCAGATCATCACTGCTGTCCTGGTTCCGGCTGGGACAGAGTTAACTCTCTTCCCAGTAGCGGGAGGGGGTGCTSTGTTTYGGGTTTGGTAATGAGAGGAACGTTGATGGCCCATTGATGCTTTGGTTGGTGCTGGGTGGTGCTTGCACCGAGGACTTTTCAGCCTCCCATGCCCTGCCAGGTGCAGGGGGAACTGGGGGGGAGCAGAGCCGGGGCTGTTGACCCAGCTGGCCAATGGGGTATTCTATACCATGTGACATCATGCTCGGTATAA